>RPFO01000229.1:120000-568182 GCA_009746045.1 Mesostigma viride
AATTGGCAGGTAGCAGCAGCTATGAGCAAAGGATGCCCGAATCCTCGCGAATCTGACTATCGGTTGAGTTGAGTTGCGTACTTGCGTTGACAATCGTGCTTGGAGCAGTTGCGGAATGCGGACCTTAATAAACTGGCCAGCAAGGCACCAGGGCTGTGGAGTGTGGTGTGGCAAAGAGAGATTTAGTCACTCGTTTACGGACGTTTTCTGACCAGAATGCTGGCGCTTTTCGGGGAAGAGTCAATGGTCGATCGGGACTGACACTCCCGTGTCTTTTTTTTTCTCCATTATGGATATGAAAGTTGACAGTTTGACTAAATCTGCGTAGCAACTCAATCCATGGCTTTGTTGGAACTGCGTTGCTTGGTCGCGAGGAATAGAAGGCATGCGTCTGGGCAGGCTCTGTTGCAAAGAACCTGTTCGGACGTGCCTACGTCCCGTCCTGCTCGCGACACAACGATGCTCAGATAAATAAGATCCACGTGAGGAAGCCATGGAGCAGCTTGATGAGTTTCTTCCATCCCTTTTGTTGGATGAGATGCCTAGGGCGACGTCGGCCCCTCCCCAGTTGGACGACCTTCAGAAGGTCTACGCGGCGGAGTTAGTCCAAAGCTCGGGGGGGGGCAACTACATGAACCTGGTACGTATCCAGGATGGCATCCACCCCTCCATGGATGTCAGATGCGACGCCGATTACGAGCTGTTTTACAAGGAATTCAGCGGCACACGCAAGCTTCCTCGGCCAATGAACCCTCGCACTTTGTACACGGAGCTGCCCTACCGATTCCTGGAAAACAAAGCCAATGCCACGCGCGCCGAGGTGGGCAACGACGGGTATTTCTATGGCGATAGCGAGCAGGCGAGCGGCGAGGATGACAAGGGCTCCTACCCGGCCGACGACCAAGGGTTGCCCAATGCGCTGGCCAGGATGTCGCTCGCAGCGGACGGCTCGATTCAGCCCGATGCATCCCACTCCCCGCCCGTGGGCGACTACGGCTTCTCCCCCTCCCAAACCATCCCTGAGGGCTCCCCCCCAAGGGTCCAGCCCCGCCAGCAAACGCCCTCGCCACCCCCGGCCCTCGCCCAGCCCCCTCCCAGCCTCCAGCTCCTCCAGCAGCTTGGTCGGCCGTCGCTGGACCTCCTTCAACGGGAGCAACGGTCCAGCTGGGCCCCTTCTAGCTCGATCGCGCGCGCACAGCTTGCGCAAGCGGCCGCCGCCGCGGCCTCATCTGGTGAGGACCTAGCGACTTTCCTCGCGCATCGGCCCATGCGCATGTCGGACTCGATGACAGCTCGATCGGGCCGGTTGTCCGACTCTGCGGGGTCGTCTGGCCACCCGCCCCGCCCGACGCGTTTCTCGGATTCCGCTGGTTCGCGCGGGATCGCTCTCGCGCCAAACGCCGACGGTTCTGGTGTTGGCCGCTACGCCCCCCTCTCGTCATCCTCGCTGATGTCATCGTCGTCGCAGGCCCACCAGCTGGGGGTCCTTTCGCGCGAGGGGTACACGGCGCTGTACAACAACCTCGCATCGCTCAACCCGCAGCAGCAACGTCGGCTCATGGAGCAGCTCAAGAGCGCAGAGGGTACCGAGTACGCCATGTCGCTCGCAGCGGCCGCTGCCGCTGCCGTCACCGGGGTGGCCACGCCGCCGGGCCCCGCGTCGCGCAGCCCCGATCCCACCATCCGGGGCGGGAACGCATTGCACTCGAACCGAAGCAGTGTGAGTAGCAGTACGGGCACCGGGAGCGGACCCGGCTCGAGCCCTGGATTAGGGGCAGGCGGGGCGGGGATGTCCGCCGGGGGGGCGGTAGGCATGGTTGGAGGCTCGATCGGGCATCACCACCTGCACAGCAACGGCGTGGTGGGTGGTGGGGGGATCAGCAATGGCGGGTATGGCACCGTGGGTGCGTCGCCAGACCGCGAGCGCCGCACGAGTGTGGGGCAACGGGGCGTCCCCCCCAGTGAGATGCAAGCATTATGGTCGCAGCCGCGGAACGTCCAGCCATTGCCGCAGCAGCCGCAGCCGCTGGCATCCCCGCCGGCACCTCCCCCGCAGCAGCAAATGCTGCCATCGTCACCGGCCATGTCGCAGCCATTGGGACCCCCAGGGGGGATCTCCCCGGCCCTGACACCACAGCAGCTGCTCCTCCACCAGCAGCAGCAGCAGCAGCAGCAGCACCTGTTGCAGCAGCAGCAGCAGATGCTGCTCTTGCAGCAGCAGCACCAGCAGCTGCAGCAGCTGCAGGAATTCATCAAGCAGCAGCAACTCTCGGCCGCCGCCATGTCGCCATTTGGTGGCGGTTTCACGTCGCACCCGGGCATGGGCGCGCACATGCAGGGGATGCCGACACCCCCAATTGTCGCGTCCCCCCCAGCGCCACCTCCCATGGTGGCCCCTGGGGTCGGAGTCGCTCAGCCTCTGGTCGGGGTGTGCAAGATGTTCGCGACACAGGGGTACTGTGCCATGGGTGCCGCGTGCTCGCTTCCCCATATCCCCCTCTCACAGATTCTCCCGCTGTTTGCGCCAATGGTCGCGCCGCCACCAAACGCTGCCACGCTCGCGACCGCCGCCGGAATGTCGCCACCCATGGGCGACGTCTTGGGCGGCGACATGGCCATGCATGGCCTCCCGGGCAAGGGGGGGGCTATGTGGGGGTCGGCATGGGCAGTCCCGGTGCCGGCATGTCGTCCGGCGGGGGTGGCCATAAGCGTTCCTCGGGAAGCAACCAGGGAGGACAGGCCTACGGGGGCCTCTCACCTCAGACGATCTCCTCCGGGGCTGACTCGGCCCCCCATCATCACCAGGGGTCGAAACACGCCGGGCCGTCATCGTCGATCAACGCGGCAGCAGCGGCCGCGGGGGCTGCAGGGGCCACCCCCGGGGGTGGGGCCGCCTCGTCCTCATCTTCGGGCCGGCGTAGCAAGTCGGGCCGGCGCAAGAGCGGCAGCACGGGAGCGGAGGGGGGTGACGGGGGGAAGCAGAACGGCGAGGGCAAGGGCGGGGCGGTCAGCAGTGCAAAGTACATCTCGCTTGAGGACGTGCAGGTGGGTGTGCTGGGTCTGGTGTGGATTTTTGATTAAGTCACTTGGGTTGAGAGCCGCATCTGGTTAGGTCCCTTTTTTACTTTTCCCTTTTTTCCCTTTCTTTCCCTTTTTTCTCTTTTCCCTTTCTGGTTTGATTTCCGATTTTTCCTGGTTTAATTTCCTAGCTTTTTTATTCCCGTCTTCATCGTTTCTTTTTCCCTTTTTTCCCTTCTTTCATTTCGTTGTTGGTTTGTCCCCATGGGCCCACCGGCCACCGGCCGCGTTTCACAGACCAGCATGAGCCCACAATACCGCTGTCGTATTGAACCCCACTTGTCTGCATGCGATGTCGGTTTTCTTCCAGCAACCTTGAGGGCAACATCATCAGATCCCAAAAACCTTACAAGACCAATGTTTTCTATCCCATCACGCCTGCACCACGCCACGCACTTGTCTGCATGCAGTCCCCTGTTCTATGCTGCCATTCTCCACAGGGCCGCATACCCTTCTAGAGCACCAAGGACCAGCACATGATATTAGATATTATGTTTGCTTTATTTATGGCAGTCATGAATCGTAGTGCAATCAACCATTGTTTTCTATCAGGCCTGAACCACACTACTCTGCGTGCACTCTCACTGTCTGCTTCATGTATCTCAACTCTCTTCCATCAAAAACTATCTTGTCTTTCATTACTATTTCTTCCCCCGAAAAATTCCCACAGGGCCGCATCTACCAGATCGCAAAGGACCAGCATGGCTGCCGCTTCCTCCAGAAAAAGTTTGATGAGGGCGGGGAGCGCGAGGTGGAGATCATTTTCCGGGAGATTGTGGACCACGTGGTGGAGCTGATGACCGACCCCTTCGGCAACTACCTGGTGCAGAAGCTGCTGCTCTGCTGCAACGCGAGCCAGCGGCACGAGGTGCTGCTGCAGGTGTGCGGCGCGGGCGAGCTCATCAACATCTCCCTCGACATGCACGGGTGAGTGCTGGGGATGTTTATGGATATACGTCCAACCTTTAATGTTGCACAGTGAGCTAATTACTCTAGCTCATCAACATCTCCCTCGACATGCACGGGGGAGTGCTGGGGATGTTTATGGATATACGTCCAACCTTTAATGTTGCACAGTGAGCTAATTACTCTAGCTCATCAACATCTCGCTCGACATGCACAGGTGAGTGCTGGTATTCATTTGCCTGCTACCTGTGCGTTGTGGTGGGGAAAAAACATGGTCTCGTTGGCTCATTTGCTCATCAGCGTATCGCTGTGGATATGCACGGGTGGTTCGGGTTGGGCTTGGTCGGGGCCACTCTGTATCGCAACGAATGCTGGGCAAGCATGCTGCCATCATCATCCTGCTCGACAATGTTGCTATCATCATCCTGCTCGACAATGTTGCTATCATCATCCTGCTCGACAATGCTGCTATCATCATCCTGCTCGACAATGTTGCTATCATCATCTTCTATACAGGGTTCGCAGTTTTAAACAAGCTGTCTACCTTTTGCCCCGTTCCTGCCCCTCCTCTTTGCCTCCTTTCCCCTTTCTCTCCTTTCCTTCACCCCCTTTTCCATCGCTTCCTTTTACTTGCCACCCCGCCACCCTCTTCCCCCTTCATCTCGATGCTGGCCCTATCAACGTTTTCTCCCCCCCTCGTTGGCCTTCTACCGTGTTGCTACTTGCCATCTCCGTCCCCCCCTCCTGGCATTGCCCTTCCCCCTTTCCCCCACCCTACCCTCTCCCCCCGACCCTTTCACCACGGTGCTTCTCCCCCCCTTTCCCCCGCCCAACTCACTGCATCATTCCCCCGACTCATTACATCTTCCCCCCCCACTCTCTCCGTCTTCCTTCCCCCCCCCCTCGTCACGTCCCCCCCCACTCGTTACACCTGCCAGCACGCGCGCGGTCCAACGTCTTGTGGAGACGCTCAGCCCCGGCGAGCAGACGCGCATGGTCATCCGCGCGCTGCGCCCCGGCGTGGTCACACTCATCAAGGACCTGAACGGGAACCATGTCATCCAGCGGTGCCTGCAGACCCTCTCGCCCCAGGACTCGGGGGTATGCTACCCCGCTAGCATGTCACGAGCTAATCCCTGTTGTTGTCGCCTTGTCGCCACGCCTTGTCTTGCCGATAATGATGGCCGGTTTGTCTTGCCGATAGCTGGGGGCTCTAATATGTGCCATACCGCGTCATCTAGTGTGTCTGCTGACGCTTGCAGCCGCTGCAGGACTTGGGGAGCATGTCTTCCTCACATGAGCTTTGCCGTGATGAACATGATCATTAGGGGCTTATTACAAGACGTGGTGTGTGGAAATTCCTTTTCACATGCTCCGCCCCTCTCACACACCGCCACCCCTCACCACCCACACCCCACCATCGCATATTTTAACCGGCTGCAATCTCTTTAGCCAACCTTCTCTTTACCTGCCCTCGTTTGCTCGCAACATTTTCACGGGTGCTTTGCGAAGCCATGGAATGTCTGGCCTACCTCGCGTGCCTTCTTCCCCAACCTCCAATCTGCCCTTTGATCACGTGGCAGCGCTTTTTATGTCTCTGACTTCATGCTTTTTGCGCCGCTCCCCAACCATTCCCCCCCCCAAGCCCCCCAACCCCGCACCACCAGTTCATCTTTGTCGTGGCAATCTGTGAACCAACATGCCCTCATTGCTGATGTACGGCCTCCCCCACGTGCCTTCGTTCCCAACCTCCAATCAATTCATCTTTGACGCGGCAGCGCATATGTATTTACTTATTTATTTATCTATCTAATTCCCAACCCCTTACACCACCAGTTCATCTTTGACGCGGCCGCCGCCCACTGCGTCGAGATCAGCACGCACCGCCACGGCTGCTGCGTGCTCCAGCGCTGCGTTGATCACGCGACGGGTGCCGAGCAGCAGCGGCTACTGCAGCAGATTGCGGCCAACGCTCTGGTGCTGGCCCAGGACCCGTTTGGGTGAGTGGTGTGGCTACCCTCTATGAGTAGTTGCCAAGGCGAGGTGTGAGGTGGTAGAAAGAAGCAGCGGGTGCTGCAGGAGATTGCGGCAAATGCGCTGGTGCTGGCGCAGGACCGGTTCAGGTGAGTGGGGTGGGGTGGGTGTTGGGCGTTGGGTCACTGGGGGAGGTAAGTAATTTTGTAATTGTTATTAGGTCATTGATAGGCCACAAATAGGTCACAAATAGGTCATTAAAAGGTCATTAACAGGTCATTAATAGGATTGCGGCATTGCATGTGTTGGCACACAACCTCTTTGGTTGCATAACTGACTGCCCGTGTCCGTGTTCCGGGTTCAAGAGGAGGCGAACCGCTTGTGCAATACCCTGGTGCAGGGGGTTTTGAGTTGGTTAGACTACAGCTATTAGTTGCTGGTGCAGGCCCGCTGGTGGTGCAGGGCCACTGCTGCTTAGAAACACCGGCGTATGGTTTTGTGGAAGTTTGATCTGGACATGGAGATTAACACTGGCATGCCCCCCCCCCCCCCCAGCCTTCCTCTCCGTTGCTGCATAGGCTTCTTGAGGGTCACTGTCCAAGGGATCGGACGTTATTGATCTAGGCTTCCCCTTCCACCCCGCTTTCTCCAGGTATTCATATCTTTGTGATATATGTCCTGTGGTACCTCGGCCTCACCTGCCCCTTGGTCACAATCCATGACCTCGCCCCCCCCCCCCCGCCCCCCCTCTTCCGCAGCAACTACGTGGTCCAGTACATCCTCGACCTGCGCCTGCCCTGGATCTCGTACGAGGTCATGCGGCGGCTGGAGGGCCACTACCCGTTCCTGGCGACCCAGAAGTTCTCTTCCAACGTGGTCGAGAAGTGCGTGAAGCTGGCGTCCGACGAGGGCAGCCGCAGCCGGCTGGTGCACGAGCTGGCGACGTCCCCCCGCCTCGGCTACCTCCTGCACGACCCCTATGCCAACTACGTGATCCAGAGCTGCTTGGCGACCACGCAGGTGAGGAGGGGGCGGAAGTGTAATCAGCCCCTATCCAGGCAGCCCATCGAATGGAAGCCCAGCTGCTTTTTTATAGGGGTCGCTTTGAGAAGTGGTAGGGGAGGGAGGTGATGATTGGGTATGGGTGACACGTCTTGAAAGTTTTCTTTTGTGTGGGAGCTTTCTGGTTTGTGGGAGTTTTTGGGGGGGGCGGGGAGCTTTTGTTTTGTGCGGGAGCTTTATATTTTGTTTTGGAGGAATTTGGTCTCGTGGAAGCTTTTTGTTTTCATGTGGGACACCGGGTGACAAGGGTTACATACGTATGTGGTCGCTCTCACAACTTTTCTTTTGTGTTGTCTATCAACATGGCAAGCACACGCACACAAGGAACAGCTAAGACAGGATCAGTGACCCAAATCTGCCCATGAAACTTGTCTTGTTTTGCAACACTTCGCGCCATACGTTCAGTTCCCGTCTTCGCTGGCTTGGTCTGCTGCGACGCTCGACCGTTGAGATTGGGTAGCTCTCATTCTCACGAGGAGATGCCGTAGGATCACCCCCCACCCCACGCGTAATAGTATCCTGTTTGGGTCCCATCTCCTAGACTCCCGTTTATTTCCTTTTGCTCTTCCTCTTTTTTCTCTTTCTGAGTCGGGTTTCCCTATTCCGTTCCCTTTTGTGGCACTGCCCACAATCTGTGATTCCACCCCCACGCGCACCCGCACCCCACCGCCAACGTGATAATCCCCATCGTGATTGCCAACCCTTCTCCCCTCGTTCGGCGGGGTCTTTTGTACTGTGAACCCTGAAAGCAAATTTTTGTTTTCATGACTACCCTGTTCACGACCGCTGAAACAACTCACGGCGCGCAGGGCCCCACCCATGCGGAGCTCGTCGAAGCCATCCGGCCGCACCTCCCTGCGATCAAGAACTCACTCTACGGCAAGCGCATCATCGCACGCACCAACATGAAGGCCAGCTTCAAGTAAGGAGCACCAGCATGAAGGCCAACTTCAAGTAAGGAGCACCAGCATGAAGGCCAGCCTTCAATAAGCACCAACGGGAAGGCCAGCCTCCAGTAAGGAGCACAATTGCGAAAGCCAGCCTTTCGAAGCGCCGGCTGCAACGCCGCTAACCCGAGTTGTGGCTTACTCTTTTGGCACTGGCCGTGGCGGCGCCAGCGGGTAGCGTACCAACCTGTTATGGCGCCAAAAATTGACATGGCGCTGGTCGTTGAGGCTCCAGCCTCCGATAAGGCCGTGGCTCGTGTGGTTCCTGGTACTCGTGGACCCCCAGATTGCAAGCCTTGTACAACTGGAAGTCCGGATACCTGTGGTCGGGGTCATCCAATCAGGGCGCCTAGGATCTGGCTGAGGGAAGAGGTGCGGGAGGCGGGAGTGTGCTGGGTGAAGTGCCCGCCACCAAGGCCTGTCTGTCTGTCCAGCCTCCGGCACACCCCTGGGTGGGTGGCCGTCGCCCACAGCAGCGAACAACTGTCATCCCCAAGGTCCCTGGTCCCCCCCCCCGGCAGCGCGCCTGAGATGCCCAGGGCTCCTCTGTGGGGGTGGCGGCAACCATTTTGCTATTCGCGCTTTTGAGCATTACAGTAGAGCATGATAGTAGAGCATCATAGAGCACTACATAGCACTGTAGAGCGCTCTAGGTAGCGCTCTTATGTGTGTATATGTCTACCTATATGTCTATCTATGTAGAGAGCGTGGCGTGCCCTCACGTGCAGTTGGCGGCCGTTCGGCACCTCGGTCAGACTTGCCGGGGTGCGGGGAGGCTTTCTTCTTCGTCTTCTTTTTTTGTCAAGCTTTTGATGAAGTGGGCAGACCGTGTTGGATCGGGCGGGTTGCGTGGGGGTGGCATGGGGGGGAGTTTGCCCGGGATGGTGTCGGGATGCGTGGGAGGTGGGAAGCAAATGGGTAGTTTTGCCCGGGGTGCTAAATGGTAGTTCTGCCCGGGGTGCTAAATGGTAGTTCTGCCCGGGGTGCTAATGGGTGGCTGTTGGAGGCTTCTGGCGGGGTGGGTGGGGGCATTGCCAGGGCAGACTTCCCAACGTTACCTCGGTGCATTCGGGTTGTCTTGCTGCCACTGCCACGTGTACGGCTGTTGTGGATGTGGAAAGGCTTCACTCCAGTGGCTGGTGGCAAATACACAACGGGCGGGTGGCAGACTCATGTGGACTTTGGTTGGAGCGAGTGCTGGGACGGGGAGCCGACTCGACTAGGAAGCGCGCAAGGGGAGCTGGCATACTTCTTGCGGTGTAGGGTTGTAACGAGTACCCTAATGGAGCGCAAGCGGTCAGTTACAGGAGTGCCAGGGAGGTCATGGGAAGACCGGCTGCCAGCTGCTTGTAAATGGCCAACACTTTCTTTACCCAGTGGCTGGGCTCCCTAGCCATGCTTCAAGCCTCAAGGATGCTCCAAGCATGCTCCAAGGATGCTCCAAGCCGAGGGCCGCTTACACTGTCTCGGCTGAATGGTCATCCCAACCATGTGGTCGGGTGACCTGTGGGGGGTCAACCCATGGGGGATAAATGAGGGGGGGTCAAATGATTGGATATAGCCTGTAATTGGCCAGCTACGAACCTTGACGGGTTGCCAGGTGATTAATCATCGGATGCCAGCTAATGCCAGGCGAGAGATGGCCTGGGTTGAGAGATGCGGCGGCGACTGATTTGGGTGGCCCTGCCCGGTGGCTGTTTTCAGACCGTGAGGACAGCCGGCCCGGAGTGTCTTGCGGCAGTTATTTACGGGGGGGTTCTTTCAGCGCCGCGCGCCTCCCAGGCATGCTGTTACCTGGTGGCTGCACATGCAGGCTGTAAACTCGTGCTCGTATGGGGAGGCAGTTACCTGGTGGCCGTACAGGCAGGTGGTCCGCAACTGCGGGTCCTGCGCCGACTCCCCTAGCGTGACCAGCTCACTGAGTACCAGGCCACGTGTGCAAGTATATCCTGTTGTGATGCAGCTGTCAAGCAGCCCGTTTTGCCATGTGTCATGCTGCTGTCGAGCAGCTTGTTTGGCCACGTGCAGAAGAGTGTTCAGTGATGGCGGTTTTGGAGACCCCGACGGCAGCAACCGCAGATGATCCGCAGCAAGTGCCCGGCGGGAGTCGGCAAGAGGCCACCGTTGCAGCAACACGTGCCTGAATGCGCCAAAGGGTGCTGTGTGGGAGTGCCGTTGTGCGGGGTAGGGATGCCATCCGTGTTCTTACGGCCAGCATTTCGGAATGTCTTGTGGCCTTCGGAACAGTCAGCGTTTCGGGCCGTATTTCAGCGCCTTTTGAGCTTTCCTGGAGGGCGTTCCGGGCTGCCTGTGGGACCTGCCCCAACAGTGGCCTGACAAGAAAGGAAGTGGGAACTAAAGGTTGGCGGGGGGTGGGGTGGGGTGGGGGATTTGGGGGGATTGGGGGAAGGGTTGCGCATGTGCTTACAAGGAGTGAAGGCAGGCAAGCGGCTGGGAGTAAGGGCGAGGGGAGTCGCAAAGATGATGGCCTACCGGGTTTGATGGGCATCCTGTGCTCTCCTTGCCTGATAGGGCCCCCTCTCTCCTCTTGGGATTGCGACGCCCAAGCCAGCTGGACGGGCAGGCCTAATGAGGTGTGTGTTGGGGAGGGGGGGAGGTGCGGGGGGGGGGGATAGGGATTAGGTGGCAGCATCCAGCAGCTTCGGAGTCGGCTTCCGGTGAGGACAACCCATGCCGGTTCTGACGCGGGGATGGCCGTGCCAGTCCTACAGGGGAAGCGCACCATTCCTGTGGGCAGTGCAGGGCCTGCGCGGCGTGCAAGCAGGCCAGCGTGTGCGCTCTACGGTGGGCATGGCGGACAGGAGCGAGGGTTGCATCGCCGGGTGAGCGAAGGTGGGGGCCGTGGGTGAGGGGATGAGGGGGCCGTTTGGGGGAGGAAGCGGGAGAAAGGGGACGGCGTGGTGACGGAGTGGTGTGTCGGCGCCTTGTCACTGTCATCGCCATCCTTTGCTGCTGCGACGGAAATGTACCTGTTGACCTCCCAGGGTGGCGACAAAAACACGGCCGCAAGGTCCGGGTTGGTGCAATGCTGAAGAGGTTAGGTTCCGCATCTTAAGCGTGGAGTGTGGCGGCGCTGCTCCAGACAACGGGGCCTTTGGGGGACTAAGGATTTATGGAGGACTCGCTAATTTTGGCAGTGGGCTGCTTCTGTCGCCCGGGGCCTTGCACAAGTCAACAGTAAAGTGTAGACTCGTTTGAGTCGAAAGTGGTTGTGAAGTGAAGAATGTGTGGGATGTGGGGGTGGGTACATGTGCGGCGAGTTGCCAGGGCACGCAGCAGGGCTGCCGAGGCAGGTGCCGCCCCCGTATCATTTTTGTTTGTTGTTTTCTTGGCCGTTTTCCCCCCAGGCTGTGGTAACCTCCTTTGGGGAGGTTGCGGTGGGACGGGGGCGTTGTTTTCTGCACGGCAGGCGCAGCGGCCTGCCTTATTGCAGCGCACGTAATTTTACTATTTACAGCCCAGAGATTACCAAGGCATGTACCCTGTACATATCGCCCGCTCCTACGTTGCTCTTTCCTGCTCGGCAGAGAGCAGGCGAGTTTGGAGTTCTTCGGACCCCTCCACTGGTCATTAGTTGCGCCGACCAGGAAGCTGTCAATGCGGCACTTTTGTGTACATTTCTACGTGTAAGACTATGCTTTAATCTTGCCATCATCCAGCATTGGAACTTCGTGCATGCGGACTTCCCGTTTGCCGCTGAGTGGTTGGATGCTCCTCATGAGGCTGGCTTGGGGGGCTTGGAGGAGGGGTTTAGAGTGGGGATGGTCTGCATCCCCGTAGCCTGGGTAAGTCTGCTCTGCTACCTCGACACGTGGTAACATGCGGTTAACCATTAGGGTGTTTACTGTGTACCAGCTGTTTCAAAGAGGCCAGTGCTGTTGGTTGCTGATCCTATACAGACTCGACTGTTTTGATTGTTGGCTGGCCACCTATAGTGCTTCTTTATAGTGGTCACATCAGTATATTGGTATGACTACCATTAACTATATCAAGGAGACAACCAGCGCAGGCCAGAAATCGGGAGAGTCCAGACCATGGTAGCTCGAGCCTGCCGTTATCTTGTCCGCGTGTTTGAGTCGTTCAGGATTATGAATATGAATGGTACGTGATGGAAATGTGTAGCCTTGTGCATTGAAATTATGGCTGGCTTACGTGTAGAGCGACTAGATGACCTAGACGGTGGGTATCATTAACTATATCAAGGAGACAACCATATATCTCTCCATTGTTACAACCATGTTTTTAAAGGTACATTATTAATTAATTAATTGATTAATTAATTAAACTCGTGATCCCGTTGGGGAGCAAGTAAGTAAGTGCGTGAACATGCATGTGCACTTAAGGTATGCCACGGAGTACCTGATATAAGGTACTTTCCTACGCGGATACTGCACCGGCCGCAAAGGCAAGTGGCGTGACTCATTCGCCCAGGTCTGGAGTCGCAGATAGCAACTCCGGGTCATCCGGAGTATCCAAGACGACTGTACGCTCGGCCATGATGGATGACATGTGTGCATGCTAAACCCCGATAGCCTAGGAGAATATCAAAGCTTCTCCCGGAGCCTAGCTGTGGGGCTTTAGGGGTACACGGCCCAGGGTTCATGCACCCACAACCCATTGGGAAGTCTCGATGGATGGACGGATGGGTGCACACATTCCTACCGGCGGTCTATTCTATCTATTCTATGTAGATGCCTCTAGATTCTAGTACTACGTTATCTCACGCCGCACACACCCCGCCAGCCTCTAGCTCCCCAACCCCCTGCCGACATCGTGGGTCCCCGGCGCCCCTTGCTGGTTCAACGCCGGCACCACTCGCTGCACATTAAAATTAAATTAATTTAAATTATAGCATGACTCCGTTGGGAGATCATGTAGCACGTATTCCCTTGCCGGATGGATGGAGGTGGGCGAAGCCGCGAAACCGATCTAAGCTAACTAAGCTAATATCTAGAAAACCCTAACTACTCTAATCAACAAAGCGCCCCTTCCTTTTAGGGGGAGGGCGCTTGCCCACAGGGGCCGGCGTGTGAGCCTGGACAATCGTCTTCCATGCACTCTTCTTGTTCTGCATAGCAGTCCAAGCAAGAGAGAGGGAGTGAATGGCCGAATGCGGTGTTCAAACGAAGCTAGCTGGGACCACTAGGTCGGCCAGCAACTGCTGTGGATAGGTCATGGCAGCCCGTTTACCCATCTTTCTAGGAATGTCCTTATTGGGGCCAGCAGGCCAGGTCAGGATATGCCGCCCAGGTTGGCCAAGCCGCTGGGGGCCGGCCAGACCGAGGTCGGTGTCTACGACTCTACGTACCTGACTGGTGCGAGCAAGATGTCCTACGAATGCTATCCTACGCTGCCTAATCTCGTCCGAAATGCGAGGCATACCCTGATACAAAGACCCTAAAGACCTATGTGTGGAAAACCCTACGTTCAGGGCCTGTCGGAGCATCCTGGTAACCGTGCCATTCAGCCGTGTGGCCAGCGTGTCCGTGAGCGTACGTCCATGCCTCGGCACCATAGGTACGTGAGCACCGTGAGGACCAGCTAGGACCTTGAAGAGCTTTCGCTTGCGGTGCTCGCCCAGGTCCTTCGAGCGCCAGTAGGTTTTGAGCGAACGAGTGCCTAGCCCAAGCCAGGCCGATGCGAATGTCCACATCGTCAGCGGTGTCGGGGAGCATGCATGCTCCCCAGCAGTTTTAAGCGATCACGGAACGGGACCTCCGTCCCGTCTAGCAGCCGCGGCAGCGGCGGGCGACTGGTAGCCCCAATCACCATCGCCTCGGTTTTGACACTAATCTCCAACACCACCGCCCGTGCCTCCAAGCCCAGACAGTCCAGCCAGGTCTAAATGTGCTCGGGGCGCTCGATGATGGTGGTATCATCCGCATAAATCAGGTCAGACAGGCGGTAGCCAGGGCCGCCGCCGCCATACTCGTAGTCGTTAAGGATGTCCAAGCCCATGCACCGGGCTCGAACCCCTTAAGAGCAGTAAAGCGTGCACGTGCCTGCCGCGCATGACGTGATCCACGACAATAATGAACAGGTATGGGGACAGGACACTTGTAACCTTCGGCCACACCCCGTGGTGAAGGGGCCGGAATGGTGGGGTGGTGCCCTCCGCAGTCCGCACTACTGCCTGTGAGCCGAGGTCATACTGCAGCCGGCGAATGGCAGCAATAAACGCTGGAGGCACGCAGCGCATAATTAATTATTAAACACGTGCTCCCCAAGGGGGACCCCTTGGGGAGTCACTGAGCACCGAAATGCTTTTAATCCCTGTGTGTGCACAATGAGGAGAAAGGGCAGAGACCCCCAGTCTTCTTCATTCATGCCTAGCTAAGGCATGCCACAGCTGCATTCGGGCACGCTAGCTAAACGGACACGCCAACGATCCGGCAATCTGTGGGTGCAATAAGACCCATGTGAGCATGGCATAATATTGAAGGAGCGTGGGCAAGTAAACTGATCGAAGCCAGGACGTGGCACTGATGGCTGTACAAGGACTACGCAGCGCATAGCTACCGCCTACCTACAATGCCCACACCCCGTTCCCGGGGGAAATGCCCCCCCGCGGGCCAACGAGCTGGTCCACTACTGCCGCCTATACGGCATTGATGGCTCAGTGTTCAAGAGCACCGGCGCTACTTTGAGGGCCCTGGAAGATTGCGCCGAAATAGTCCAGTTCTTAGCACAGGAACGCAAGCTCCTTGAACCGGCCCGGTGCATGGGCCCATCCCCGACGAGAACCTGGAGAGGTTCCGTCGCCCGGCCAGTGG
This sequence comes from Mesostigma viride, assembly GCA_009746045.1. Taxonomy (NCBI): domain Eukaryota; kingdom Viridiplantae; phylum Streptophyta; class Mesostigmatophyceae; order Mesostigmatales; family Mesostigmataceae; genus Mesostigma; species Mesostigma viride. The sequence continues at coordinate 134,762 of RPFO01000229.1, forward strand.
ACAACCATCGCCTCGCTATCCTGTGCAGCGCTTCTTCCAGCTAATAAGTGAAGACGACCTCACCGCTAAGCTCCGCATGCAACCCAGCGGCAGCCTGCGCAGCCGGCCGGGCTCAGGGCTGCCACATCGGCTCCCTCCATCTGCAAGCTAGATGACATCCGACCAGTGCTGGCCGAGGAGCACGCGACCTGGCCGTTGGCCGAGAAGCTGACCTAGCGCTGAACACCACGCTCAACACAGTGGAGGCCCAGGTCTCCAATGGGGAAACCGGCAAGGTCGTCCACAAGCTCCAACCTCAGTTCACGGCGCTGCAGACCGCAGCGCAGGCATCTGAGTGAGGCGCATGCTGCACTTGTCTCAGTCACCTAAATCAGGTGGAGGGCAACTGCGGCCTGCTCGTAAATCAGGTGGAGGGCAACTGCTGGCTAGAAGCCATCACCGCCTAAACCGATGTCCTGGCCGCCCAGGTCCCGGCGGCCCGGCCGGCGAATGGCGATTGCAGCGCAGGTCTAGACGGCCTCCATTGCAGCCCAGCCCACCCGGCCGGCCGGCAGATGACAGCCTCTCGGGCCGCACTCCTACGCGGACCTGCTGCGGTCAGCGACCGCCTCGACCACTGACGCCATCGCTACAATTTAACTCCAGGAGCTAGCTAAATTGAAGACCTTCGTCAGGCAAAACGACGGGAGGCCGCACCGACCGCGCTCGCCGCGAGTGCCGAGTGGTGCTGCATCGTTTCCCCCAGAAGCCAGGTGAGACGTTAACCACCCTTGCCGACGAGCTCAAGGACCAGCTTCTTATATACCCTCACGGCCTGGTAGGTGAGGTGGAACGTACTGCGTGGGTGCCACCGCCCTCCCCACTCACGGGACAAGGCGGCTCCGGCCCCACCTAGCTGTCCTGCTCACCTTCCCTTCCGTCCCCGGAGGACAAGCAGCGGTTAATTCCTTTCTCGTCGCAAGAGGTTGCACGACCTCACCTGGACGCTGGACGACGACCTGACCCCCGCCTCAGCATGGCAGCAGCTCGACGCGATCGACCTGTGGCCGGAATACCTCCGCCACAAGCAGGACCGGCCCCCAGAAGCCCAAGGTGTACTGGAGGGGCCGCGGCCGGGGACCTGATGATCAACCACAAGATGTCGACGCCCCCTGCGGGCTAGAATAGCCCTAGCTTGTAATCATTGGTAGTCATAGCCGCCATGGCAGCCATGCCTAGAATGTTTGCCTAGCCTTGCCACCACACAGGTAGTCACGTGCACCGCTAACGCACGGTACACAACCAGCCATAGCCTTAGCTTTAGCCATTGTACGTACAGCCACCAGCCATGCTACGTCCATCGCAAGCGGTTGCACGACCTCACCTGGACGCTGGATGACGACCTGACCCCGGCCGCTCAGCAGCAGCAGCGACGCGACCTGTGGCCTGAATACCTCCGCCACAAGCAGGCCCCCCAGAAGCCCATGCAAGGTGTACGTACTGGAGGGGTGGGCACCTGATGATCAACCACAAGATGTAGACGCCCCCAGCGGGCTAGAATAGCCAGGCTAGCTAGCTAGCTTGTCAATCATTGGTAGTCACTGCCGCCATGGCAGCCATGCCTAGAATGTTTGCCGAGCCGTGCCACCATACCTAGTAGTCACGTGCACAACCAGTGACTGGCCGTAGCCTTAGCTTATAGCCCTTGTACAGCCATGCTACGTCAGGACTGGCTATGATCAGTTTACTTGCCCACGCTCCTTGTTATGATATGCTCACACGGGTCTTCTTGCACCCACAGACCTTGCATGTCGGATCGTCTACAGTATTATATCCGGTTGCTGCATGCTGTGGCACTGATGCCTCTACTGAGCTGGCACGAAGGAGAAAGGGGGTCTCAGCCCTTTCTTCCTGTTGTGGAAGGAACCGCTAGCTGCTTGTCCTCAGGGGAGGGGAAGGTGAGCAGGACCATTAAAATGGCTGACGGCGGTATGGCTGACGGCGGAGCTCAGATCTTTTGCGTCTGAGCCCCAAATTCGGTCAGACCACTTGCATTCGATGCGCTTTATTCAGACGTACACGCCAGTATAATCGGTTACGGCTGAAACGCAGTATTGACAAAGTTATCACGTGACAAGCAGCTATGACGACCCCAAAAGCAAAACGGGGTCTGGAAAAGGAGCTTACCGGCTCCCAGCCCAACCCGCTCGCCATCGTTCTTGCCCAGCCGCCTGGGCACGCCAACCCACCGCCAGCAAACCCATCGCCAAGCGCCTCGCCTGAATCCAAGAAACCATGCCACGACCGCCACAAATGGAGCCTATTCTTGCCCGGCGACAGCAGGTTCTCCCTCCTCGAGTGGCAGAACCTGTCGCCACAGGAAGTCGTCGAGGTCCTCCAGTTCCTCACACAGGAACGGAAGCTCTTCGTGCCGCAGAAGGGGGGGCGGCTATCGACTACCGCAACACGTCCTGGCTCTACACTTATGAAGAACCACGCCAACGCCTGTTTATCTTGACCAGCTACTACCAGCGCAGCCTCGCCGACATCCACAGAGCGCTCAAAGCCCCCGCCCCCGCGCACAGCCGCCAGCCCCTTCGGCTCCCTCCCTCTGCAAGGATGACATCCGCGCAGTGCTGGAGGAGCACGTGACCTGGCCGCTGGCCGAGAAGCTGACATCGCTGAACACGACGCTCAACACGGTGGAGGCCCGGGTCTCCAATGTGGAAACCAAGGTCGTCCACAAGCTCCAGCCCCAGTTCACGACGCTGCACACCGCGGCGCAAGCTTCGGAAACGCATGCTGCACTTGTCTCTCGCCTTAACCAGGTGGAGGGCAAGTGCGGCGTGCTCATGAAGAAGCTTGAGGCCATCACCGCCCACACCGAGGCCCTGGCCACACAGGTCCCCAAGATAGCGGAGCAGACGGCCACCATCATGCCTCCCAGCCACCCCGGCAGGATGCTGGTGACCTCCCGCCGCTCTCCTACGCGGACCTGCTGCGGTCAGCGACCGCCTCCACCACCGACGCCATCGCCACGAAGCTCCAGGAGCTGGAGGACCACCGCCAGGCCCAGCAACGGGAGGTCACCGACCGCGCTCGCCGCGAGTGCCGCGTGGTGCTACGTCGCTTCCCCCAGAAGCCAGGTGAGACGTCAACCTCTCTTGCTGACGAGCTCAAGAACCAGCTTCTTACCCTCATGGGCCTGGTAGGTGAGGTAGAACTGCGTGGGTGCCACCGCCTTCCCCACTCATGGGACAAGGCGGCTCCCCCACCAGTCCTGCTCACCTTCCCCTCCCCTGAGGATAAGCAGCGGTTCCTCTCTCGTCGCAAGAGGTTGCACGACCTCACCTGGACGCTGGATGACGACCTGACCCCCGCTCAGCAACAGCAGCCGGACGCGACCTGTGGCCGGAATACCGGCCTCCGCCATAAGCAGGACCCCCAGAAGCCCAAGGTGTACTGGAGGGGCGGGGACCTGATGATCAACCACAAGATGTGGACGCCCCCAGCGGGCTAGAATAGCAATAGCCCTAGCAATTGTAACCATTGGAGTCACTGCCGCTAAGGCAGCCATGCCTAGAATGTTCGCCTAGCTGTGCCAACATACCTAGTCACGTGCCGCCAACGCACGGTACACAACCAGCCATAGCCTTAGCCTAGTCCTAGCACAGCCATGCTACGCCCGTGCTATGGTCAGATTACTTGCCCACGCTATACTTGTTATGCCCCGCTTACATGGGTCTTATTGCACCCACAGTTTGCCGGATCGTTAGCCTGTCCTTTTAGCTAGCCGCGCCCGATTGCAGCTGTGGCATGCCTTTGGCATGAAGGAGACTGGGGGTCTCTGCCCTTTCTCCTGTAGTGCACACACAGGGATTAAAAGCACTTCAGTGCTCCGTGACTCCCCAACGGGAGCACGTGTTTAATTAATTAATTAATTAATTCCTGTTGTGCACATACAGGGATTAAAAGCACACAGGTGCTCCGTGACTCCCCAACGGGAGCACGAGTATTTAATTATAATTGTGGTTGTCTCCTTGATAATTAATTAGTTAATTTGAGGGCCCCGCTCAGCGTGTCACCCTTGCCCTCCAGTGGCAACTGCTGCACATTGATGGAAAACGCTGTATTTGTTGCATAAACTCAGTATCTTGAGCTCCAAACATCATTTCAACCTGAAACTTGGAATGAAGGTAGGCAGTAGGCCCAGCTCCATGCCCATAACCTGAATTCGCAAAAAATCAAGGAGACAATGGTCAGGGCATGGGCCTTAACGGTGAGATCGAGCTGGCCGCCCACCGCCTTCCCCGCGCGCGGGGTAAGGCAGGGCCGCCCCCGCTCCTTCTCACCTTTAAGACCCCGGCGGACAAGATTTCTTTTCTCAGACGCCGCAAGCGGCTCGAGAAGACTCTCTTCACCCTTGATGACGACTTGACCCTGGCGCAGCAACAACGGCGACGGGAGCTATGGCCGACCTACCTCCAGCTCCGGCAGACCAAGGCGGGGCAGCCGGTGTACTGGAAGGGGGCGGCCATCTACGTCGGCCACAAGCCCTGGCAGGCGACCCCCCCCCCCCCGCGGCCCCAGCGACTCTAGACGCCCCAGCTTAGGGGAATACAGCAGTAGTAGTGCAGAATAGATAGACCGTGGCCATGTGTACATGTACGCCTCCTAGAGGCACTATCCCAGCTAAGCCCCGCGCTTTATTTTAATCATGTACATGTGTGCCTATGATGTGCCACACTCCAGACGATGCCTAGCCTTATTTAGTAATGTTGTGCCCATGCAGGGAGTAACTCTCTGCTGAGATGCCATGCCCTAGCTTATTGTATAGCCATGCTGATCTTCCCCCCCATGACAGGCTCCCCCTTCGCTGGGCATAGCTTGAAGATCATGGGGATGCAAGTGCCCTGGTGCACCTAGAGCAAGGGTCCTTTACATTCCCACCCTTGCAGGAAGTAGCTTAGAATGTATGATAGGCCATATGCCCCTTCTCTGGGCTATTGAATTGAATTGTAACATAACTCCGTTGGGAGTATATGTAGCACATAGCCCTTAATTGAGAGGGGGCATATGGCCTATCATACATCCTAAGCTACTTCCTGCAAGGGTGGGGATGTAAAGGACCCTTGCTCTAGGTGCACCAGGGCACTTGCATCCCCATGATCTTCAAGCTATGCCCAGCGAAGGGGGAGCCTGTCATGGGGGGGAAGATCAGCATAGCTATACAAAAGCTAGGGCATGGCGTCTCAGCAGAGAGTTACAGCTCCCTGCATGGGCACAACATAACTAAATAAAGCTAGGCATCATCTGGAGTGTGGCTCATCATAGGCACACATGTACATGATTAAATAAAGCGCATGGCTTAGCTGGGATAGTGCCTCTAGGAGGCGTACATGTACATGGCCACGGTCTATCTATGCTACACTACTACTGCTGTATTCCCCTAAGCTGGGGCGTCTGGGGTCGCTGGGGCCGCGGGGGTCGCCTGCCAGGGCTTGTGGCCGACGTAGATGGGGCGCCCCCTTCCAGTACACCGGCTGCCCCGCCTTGGTCTGCCGGAGCTGGAGGTAGGTCGGCCATAGCTCCCGTCGCCGTTGTTGCTGCGCCAAGGTCAAGTCGTCATCAAGGGTGAAGAGAGTCTTCTCGAGCCGCTTGCGGCGTCTGAGAAAAGAACTCTCTGGGCTATGTGCTACATATACTCCCAACGGAGTTATGTTCCTAATTAATTAATTAATTAATTAATTAATGGTCAGCGCAGGCCAGAAATCGGGAGAATCCGGACCATGGTAGCTCGAGCCTGCCGTTATCTTGTCCGCGTGTTCGAGTCGTTCAGGATTGTGAATATGAATGGTACGTGATGGAAATGTGCACGTAGCCTTGTGCATTGAAATTATGGCTGGCTTACGAGTAGAGCGACTAGATGACCTAGACGGTGGGGCCGGCCAGAAACAGTTTGCTTGATCAGTGCGTGTGTTTCGAGCCTAACTGGCCGGGAATGTCTAGTGGTGAGCACCATTGCTGCGATCGCTCTCCCACCATTTACGAGGAAAATACCCGCAAATGGAAAACCACTGAAAAGGTCTAGCTAGTCAGTCATTACGTGAGCCATGCCATGATTCCAAACGTCCAAGAACTGCACACGGTGCAAAGGCAAAAATCCGGCACTTTCAAATAAGCGGCGGGAACCAAAAATGTGCTATATATATGCCTAGCTCCGTCGCTCAGTCGTTGGCGGAAAGCTGCCGGCTCCTGCCCCTTTTGGCAACGGCAGCGCCTGACCCCCTGGACCCCAGCAGCCCTTTGCCCTTCGTCACCGCCATCCAGGAGGCCTATGCTGAGATCCAGGAGGCCTGTTCTCCCGTCCGTGCCGCTCAGGCGGTACAGCGCCGCCTCCCTCGCGGCACTCCGGCCTCGGTCGCCTCCGTTCAATCTCCCGCCGCATTCCCTGCTCGCGTCATCGATAAACACCGGAAAACCTACGCGGGTATTCTGCACACGGCTGATTGGATTCAGAGTGAGATCGTACGTTATACGCGTTATACGGTCACGGTGGAGTATAATGTATAATACGGTATAATGCGGTATAATACGGTATTATACGTTTTCGTACTGACACACTCAGAATACTCTGATTTTACACATTTTAAGACACCCACCATCAATCCACATGTTTTTAACACTGTTTTGGACATAATCCAAGGTTGCCCTACCCTCGGCTATACTCTATACGGTGGATATTGTGGACACGATCGATGTATTGCATGTAATACTGAGAATGTAAACGTGCGCATGCATAATTGTGTGTATGTGTATATATGTGGCTTTATATTGGTTATGTTTACTTGGGTGCCTTCACTTTGATGCAAGTAATTATATATTTTAATATATATATATGTGGCTGTGCATGCACGCAAATACTACAGTAGTATACAATTAATGCATGTAGTATGTTTGCATGGTGCGATGCTATGTGAATATACTGAGCTGCATGTGACTACAGGTGTGTGACTCGTGGTGTGCATTAATTAATTAATTAACTGAATTAATTAATTAATATTAATTAATCTCGTGTCCCCGTTGGGGAACCACGGAGGCTAAACAGGTGGGGATGTGATAAGTAACTCACATATTCTCACCTTCCATACAACAACCTTGTTTTCCAGCAGGCTGAAGAGCATGACAGGCGTCTATGAGCTCGCCAGCTCCTTGCAACGGTGATGCCGCTCCCAGGCAGCTAGGGTCCTTGACTACGCAATATAGAATGTCTACCGTGTGAAAACCTCCATACAGGAAGCGTAGCAAAGCCAGATAACTGCCCGATCAATTCTGGGTAGCTTTAGGAAGCATGGCATACGCAGCGTAAGGAAAACCATTGAAAGCTGCGGAAAATCTGATAGCACAACTGCAACAAGTGGAGAACAAAATAGCAAGAAAAACCCAGAAACGGCGCAAAAAGTTTCATGCCAGGTTCATTAAGAGCGCAAACAGACTGGGCGGTGACATGCGGCAAATCAACGTACCACGGCCGGCATTATTTCCTACCCAGGCGCGCAAGAAAAGCCAGCCAGCCATGGATGGATTAACCGCGGATCGCGCAGGCCTGAACGAAATCATTTTAGAAATGACAGGAAATGGCCGCAGATCGAAGATGCTTAGGTTATTTTCATGGTGTCCGTTACTAAACGGCTCTTGCTGCATCAAAATAACCCACGAATGTCGAGTTCTACCGTCGCAGGCACACATGCTAGATTATTCATCGCGGCCAAATTGACGTTGGATGAGACCCCCGTGCAAATCTGTACCAACAAAGGCAGCGAATTTGCAAATAGTGCAGATCTTGCTATGAAACATCATAATAGAACATCACTTTTAACCATCGGCTTAATTTTTTCGCCTGTCGCCCGCCGGATTAGCCATATTTTAACGGAACGCACGTCGCCATGGCCACCTCCGCACGGTGCGCGCACTGTGCACCACAATGTCAAAATAAGATCGCGTCGAATTGTGAAAGTTCAGACGGGTCAGTACTTATAGTAGAGATACGAAATCTGTGGCTTCAAATCGTTGCCCTGTCGTTCTGGCATCCTAGCCGCGCAAAACGTAAAAAAAACGCGGAAAACACGGCATCATACGGTATAATACGGTATTATACGTCATTATACGCTAAAACGTATTATAACGTATGAATCATACGCTCAAAGCCAGCGTATTACGTATTATACCGTATTATACCGTATTATACGGCGTATGATCTCACTCTGATTGGATTGCTCTTTTCGCGGACCTCAACGCCCAGGGACGTGCGTGGCTGTTCTCGCTTTCCTTGCGGAGTGTGGGCTCGGCGTACCTTCGTGCTCTTCCCATGGCCCCCCCATTCGCCTTGGCTCCCAGCCACTACTCGGTGGCGCTCCGGCACCAGCTATTTGCCCCGCAGCCTCTTGTTCCGGCGCCGGGCGGCCTTGTGGTAGCTGTGGGGAGCCGCTGGATCCCACGGGGACTCACTACCTTGCCTGCATGGGGGGCCAATAGAATCAGAATTGGTATTTGTATTTGCACACTGTCCTCCTGACGGTGGTGCTCGCCATGGTTCGGTCGGTTTTCCCCCACGCGAACATCCGGCGCGAGGATGCGGATGGCGCTGCCTTCTATTCCCCCATGCAACCACCGGCCTGACATCGTGGTGCTGGACTTTGAGGGGGGTGGCCGGCATCTGCTTATTGACGTTTCGGTGGCGCGGCCCTTTGCGCTCTTAGCCACGTGGCTGGGGCCTCCCTCACGGCAGGTTACACGGCGGACCGGGCGGAGCGGGCCAAGCTCCTGGCCTACGGCGACGTCGGGCACCATCGTGTGGTGCCCTTTGTCCTGGAGGAGTTTGGGGCCATGGGGCCCCTGACCTCCGCCTTCTTCGATCAAGGAGTGTTGCCGGCTCCGGGAGGACCGGCTGGACCTGGAGGGCCGGCGGGCCCCATGGTCGGCACGGACCTGGACGTCATATATTGGCGTCAGCGCTTGTCAGTGGCGCTGACTCGGGCCATGGCTGACATCCATCCTCCGCCGTACGCGGGCTGATTTTGCAGTGCAGCAGGGCTATTAGGTTCCTCCCGTTAGGAGTTTCCATTGGTCTTATCGTAGTATAGAGCTTTGACATGGCTCTGTATATAGGTTTATAGCTGGGCGTTTGCTTTGATTTGAGTGATTTCACTCTGCTGTAAGTAATTATATTTTTATAATATATATTCATTGAGAATGATAGATTACGGATATATATATGCCAAATTTTCCTTATCAAGGAGACAACCTTATGTTGCATGCCCATCTCTGACCTCCGTAATCTATCATTCTCAATGAATATATATTAAAAATATAATTACTTACAGCAGAGTGAAATCACTCAAACCAAAGCAAACGCCCAGCTATAAACCTATATACAGAGCCATGTCAAAGCTCTATACTACGATAAGACCAATGGAAACGCCTAACGGGAGGAACCTAAGAGCCCTGAATGAATATATATGCCAAAAATATGCTATAATCGCAAAAATATGGACGTTTGACCCCCCTACCAGCGTGCCAAAGTTGCTAAGAATAGCATTTCAAACTACCTATTGGCAGTATGACTCCAAAATCATCTCCAAATGAAGTGTGGTGGGGCTGCAAACATGCATGCCACCCAAATGCGTCATGTTCAGCATGTCTACCAAGTTTGGATATGATGCCATGTCATTCAGCCATAAACAGTGACGTTTGCAAGCAGAAAAAGGTGAAAATCACGTTTTTTACATATTATCATGCCATTTACTTCACGTGAATAGTTTGAAATAGGGCTGCAAACATGCATGCCACCCAAATACATCATGTTCATCATGTCCACCAACTTTGGACATGATCCCATGTCACTTAGCCATAAGATAGTGACGTTTGCAAGCAGAAAAAAAGGTAAAATTCAGAGCGTTTACACATTATCATGCCATTTACTTCAGATTTCTAGTGTATGAATTGGGCTGCAAACATGTATGCAACCCAAATGCATCATAGTTATGCAACACGAAGCTTGGAATGCTCGGGCACTGCCAAATGGCGAGAGTGTGCGTGAACGACGAGACACCTTGGCATTAGGATAATGTGGCACATATACTGCTGGCCAGCCGTCAACTATGGCTGGCCAGACTTTGCGTAAGTTAAACTAACTTACTGATCCTGGACGGACTAACCTATCAGTTACAACCTGATCTAGTCAGTCCTAACATGACAACTACAGTCCCGGTACTGAGGTACCGGCTCATCACATACTGAGTACAGCCACGTGTCCATGCCACGACTACTCTAGTCCAGCACCGTCCCAGTACCCAATTGGGCGCCGGCGGTGCTGGCACGTGTCCACTTAGGCTACAGGCGGGAGACTTAGACTAACTCCCACTTTAAGTTTTCTTTGGGTTTCAACAGAAACACACATAGCCATCAAATGGACGCAGCCATTCCCAATGCCTTAAAAAACTGTCAGATAACCTACTAGGACCCAAAGGTCACCTCACACATGTACAAGAGATGCATTAAAAAGGCCCCATGTCTCAAGCATGGTTTCTTAACTGAGTGAGATGGGTGCTCCAGGCCCCAGCATGTCATGGTCATCCAAACAAGTGTCTCACAAAATTTTATTCAATAAATAACACATTCATCATGTCCCAACTTTCTAGACCAGTGCTTCTCACTGTCAGAAAACTACCCAGCTGCCACTGCAGCCTTTCAGCTGCAGTATTAGGCAGGGGGTCATGGGCTAACATGTACAATGTGCCAGTCACTTCAGACTGTAACCAGGGTTCATCAACCCATACAAGACCTGGTATTGTGGTCCTGCTGCTTGTGGCACCTTGGTCAGTGCATCTGCAGCATTGTCTTTGTCCCTGACGTGGGCTTTAGACTCCAGGTACTTGCATTCCTGTTTTAGCACAATCCAATCCAGGTCCGAGTGTACAGCCAAAGGATTGGCAAGGAAAGAGATGATAGATTGAGAGTCAGTCAGCAAATGTGCTTTCACTCCTGCAGAGCTACCAGCCTGGTGTTGAAGCCAGACCAGCAAGTGATTGAGATACCTTGCATGCAAGACAGAAGATACCACAGCCCTGCATTCAGCTACATTGCTACTCACAGCTTTCCTCTTGTGCAATCTACTGAACCAGGAGACTAGTGACTTCTTCCCACCTTGGTTATGCAGGAAAAACAATCCAGCCTCTCTGGCTTGAACCTTGGTAACTACCCTGGACTCCATTGAACTATCCATCATGCACGTGATGTGAATGGGAGTAAACAGGTCCAGTGAGTGAAGCATCAAAGGTGGACCATCATGCAACAACTGCTTGATTGCCCGTGCTCCTACCTCCTGTAGTACCTCATCATCTACCCTGCTCACAAAAGCCAGGTGGGGTGCACATGTAGCACATAGCCAACCAAGCTTGCCTCTAATGGTAGGGCACATGTCAGGGGTGATGTGAACAGGCAGGACATCCAGACAAGACTTAATGTATTCAGCAGAGGCCTGCATGGAACAAACCCAGCTGCCCTGCTGCTGCAGCAACTCAAGCATCATGCCACAGAACTTGACTGGCTCCTTGCCCAGCTCTAGCTGCTTGCCAATCTCAAAACTGGCAGACACCTGAGCTATGAAAGCATCCACTGCAGCTCTAGGACCTGAGATTAACTGATCATCCCCATGCCAGACAAACATCATCATTCCATCAGGGTGTGGGATGACAAACAGCAAGGGTCAATGTCATCATAGGTGGCCCCTAGCTTCATGAATACCTCCTGTGCAGACAGCCTAAAAATTTTTGGAGCTGACTGCAACCCTTCAACCCCCAGGTTTGGCCTCAACAAGGGTTGAACAATATCCCTGTGCCACACCTTAGGAGTATTCACCACGTATACCTGACCTCTCCAGACCTGCTGTGCTATGGCAGGGTCCCCCTTTAGAAAGGCTCTTTTGATATCTGTGGCTTTACACACATAATCCTTCCCTGTATTAAGCTGATGCAAAAACAAGGAAAGCAACACCTTGAGAGACGTTTGCTGAATACCAGGAGTATAAAGCTCAGCCTCTGTCAGCTCTGTAGAGCCCCTGAACTCAGTACACATGGCCTAGCATGGAAAATGGGTGGTCCCCCATCAGCCTGAGGTTTATGCTTGCACACAAACTTTAACCTTAGCTTCTTGGCTCCAGCTGGCATAGCATCAAGAGGAGTCACAGGTGGTGTGTGTGTGGGACTACGTGCATCTGGAACAACCCACTCCTCCCTGGCTTTGGTAAAAGCCTCCAGCCACTTAAGAAACCCAATCTGCGTCTGGCAGTCCCGTACAATATCATCATAGGACAGGGGAGACATGGATGCAACATCCCATCTACCAAGCCCAAACGCTGAAGGGTGTAGCTTTTGAGAGTGTATGAGGTCCTCCACACACGGTTCCTGACCTGGGAGGTACTTGGGCTTAACTGCATTGATGGCAGCATCCAACCCAGTGCTAATCTGGCTCAAAGGGATTTTAAAATGATCTAGAGGCACCTGTCCTACCCCTGCCACACTCAACCTCCCAGCTGAGATGACAACACCAGGGTAAGATACAAAAGGTTCCCCTAACAGGGCATTCCCTGAGTAGCCCTCAACCACCTGAAATGGAGTGGGCATACCCAAGATTTGAATGCTCACCTGACCTTTGACCTGCATTTTGGTTTTGCCTGAAAAATCTGACACTCTAGCCCATGGTGAGGCCTTCATTTTCAGACCAGATACAGCTGCTGCACTGATGATACTCACCTGTGCTTGGGTGTCTACAGCCAAAATACTAGGATCTTGACCTGCATCCCCTACAGCATTGACCTGTGCTGTACCTGTTGCCACAACTGCTTTAGTGTTGTGTGCCTTGTGCAAGGCCTTAAGAATCTCAGCAAATGACTTCCTGGGAACGACAGGATCTGCTCTATTTTGTGACTCCTCCAGGTGTGAGGGAGGTGCTACCTGCTGCTCACCCTGTGCACCGTCCTCCTGCCCAGGTGGACTATTGGGTTGTAGTGGGGCTGCACTACTGAGGAACACAGGAGCTTCTACTGTGGTGCTAGTGCTTGCATCAATGACGTCCTTAGCCAATTCATTGGGTGAGATCAATCCACCAGACTCCTGCTCTGAATCCATGTCCAAGAATTCTACCCCTGACACGTCTGCCAGTGGTGGGTAATAAAGCTTGAGTCTATGCTTGCTGACCACACGCTCTCTGTCATGTTGTATAGTGACTGCAGTCCCTTCTTCATGAATTTTGGTGACTACAGCTGGACCGTGCCATCTGGCAGAGTGTGCTCTTCCTCTGTCACCCTCTCTGAAAAACAACACATGGTCCCCCACTTCAAACACAGGCCTGGCATTATTTTTGTCTTTCTTTGCCAGCAACTTGGCTAAGTGCTGCCTTTGTGTGTTGTAGTGAGTGTGTACCTCTGAAGCATAGCTGCCTGACTGAAGGCCAGTTGGGGTGATTTCCCCAAAAGGTGAGGACATTATTGGTTTGGCGTTTAGCTGGGTAGTCACCCCTGCTGCCCAAGATGCCCTGTCAGCATAGCTACCAGAGTCAGCCAACCTGGATGGCATTTTTCTTATCACATCCCTGATGGCTCTCATGGTACGTTCTACCAACCCCTGACGTTCATGATCTTGAGCCCCAGACACTTCTATCTTGGGCAGGTCATTCCTGTCCTGGATGCAGAGAAACTGCTGATCCAGCATTACTTTTTCAATGGGGTGAAAACGTGCCAAGGCTATCTGTAAAGCTCTGTGCAGCTGCTCTTTATCCATCCCAGGCAGGGGCTCCACTACCACAAACCTTGACCAGGCATCCTTTATGACTAGGTAGTATACCGTGTCCTTCACCACGTGTATAACATCCCCAACCAGTTTGCCTCTAGCCAGTGGTGGTGTGGCCACATGCCATTTTCTGGGCTTAGGAGCATATAGCTGACATTGCTCACAGTGCTTACGTACGTGCCTGCACATCTGTTCCAGATCATGGCCTTGTATTTTATTGGCTAGCCTTTCAGCCACAGCCTCATGGCCCATAACCTTGTGCAGTTGCTCTGCTAGAGCACCATACGTGATTACCTTTTCTGCTGCTGCACTAAGGGAGCTATGGTGGGTCACGCATCATGTGTGACAGTGTCATGTCATATGCCACTTCCCAATCCACATCATCACACTCAGGCAACACTTGGCAGACAGAAGGTAACAGGAAACCATTTGTGAAAAATGGTGAGGGTAGCTTACAGGTGTCACCCTGGTCTGCCGCCCCCGCGCGGTTGTAGCGCCCTGGCGTGTCTTGTTGTGCCTGGGTGCCGTGCAGCGCGCTCCTGCTGCAATGGGGTGACGTGTTTTCCAGCATCCAGGACAAACATCAACGTCAGAACCATAGTCGGGTTTGCCTTTCCAGCAGTCATCTTTTAGGTGCCCCTTACAAAGGCACCTAGTGCAATGCTTGGTGGGGTCATGAGGCAACCTCTTGTCCCCCCTGCTGGCTTAGCACCCCCTGGCTTGCTAGCTCCCCCACTTTGTTTTCTGTTTTTATTGTTATTGTTCTTTCCCCCCCCTTGTTTCCACCTCCCCCACTTTTGTTGTTTTTGTTTTTATCCCCCCCCATTACCGCCTTTACCTGGGCTACCAGCGACTGCATCTGCTTCTTGGAGAGCCCCGTACCTGAGGCTTCCTCCCCCTTTACCTGCTTCACCTTTCCTTCCTTGGCTGCAGCAGCAAACGGCTCTAGGCATTGCTGCACATAGGCCATTGCCTTCCTAAAGTCCTCCCACTTATCCTTTAGACCTGCCAGGATTACTGACAGGGTGGTGGGGTCCAGTTCTGCCTTTTGTAGCCATAGGTGTACTAGGTACTTGGCATTGAGCTTCTTCAGCTCCTCATCTCCCTCTATGTACATGACATATTTTTTGTTGTCACTCACATACACTAGGAACTCGGGGGTGGTAAATTTACCACTTTTTATCACTTTTTACCACCTTTTTACCACCTCGAGGTGGTAAAAGAGGTCTAAGGGTGGTAAAAAGTGATAAAAAGTGATAAAAAGTGATAAAAAGTGATAAAAAGTGGTAAAAAAGTGGGTATATTTTACCACTTTTTACCACTTTGTGGTAAAAAGTGGTAAAGTGGTGGTAAAAGGCTTGTGCAAGTGGTAAAAAGTGATAAAAAGTGGTAAAACCGAAGAAGTGATAAAAAGTGGTAAAAAATACCACATGAGCATGCACACAAGTGGTAAAAACACAAGTGCTAAACCGACAAAAATGTCAGGCGTAAAACGACAAGAAAAGCATCTTTATTCATTCAATCATCAAAATATTGGCATGGTTGTCAGGTGAACCTGCTACATATGGTGTTTGTCAACCGTAGGAGACTTCTTGCGCCTGCGCCTGCCCCAACAGTATACCACGAGAAAAATCATGAGCTTTATTTCATTAAGTCATTAATGTGAAAAAAAACTCAGCACCACTAAGGTGCATTATAGGGTTATCATACAATATAGCCAATGTACCATCAAAGCCGCGAGCCACGAGGTAGCCATGGCTGACAGCGGAGATCATAACTTTCTCGTTTGGGCACCGAAATCGGCTGTGAACATCACAATCGCTTCGTCTTTCTAAGACGCACACGCTGATATAATTTTCCGAAGCTATTGCGCAATATGTGATGAGCAAACGCTCCTCGACACAGGCAGCCTGGCGGCTGCGCTAAGCCCTGAAAATACGTCTGCAGCTCCGGCTGCAGCCTCGCCCTCAGGTCCGGAAGGCAGTGGTGACACTAGTCGGGCACTGGTGGTCGCCCAGAGCCCTCATTTGATGCCCAGCACGTTGAACGCGTTGTGTCGGCACAGCGACCCCCCCTGCATTCAAACAAAGGCACACCGATAACCAAGAAAAGACTATGCAAATGTGTAGCCTTGTTCATTGAAATTATGGCTGGCTTACGCAAAGAGCGACTGTAAGATGACCTATACAGTGGGGCCGGAAACAGGTTGCTTGATGAGGACGTTAATCGGGCTTCGCTGGCCGGGAGTGTCTAGTGGTGAGAACCATTGCAGCGATCGCTTTCCCACCATTTACGAGGAAATAACCGCAAATGAAAAACCACTGAAACGGTCTAGCTAGTCAGTCATTACATTAGCCATATGCCATGCATGTTTCCAAACGTCCAAGAACTGCACACGGTGCAAATGCAAAAATCCGGAGGACACGACTTCATTGCTTCATATTTGTATGCAGAAGAATAAATAAGTGACATGCATTAAGGGCCCGCCTGCATAAAGGGCCTGCAGTCTGATTCGGGCCCAACGGCAGCACCGCCATAGAAGATAAGGGCCGGCAGTCTGATTCGGGCCCAACGGCAGCACCGCCATAGAAGATAAGGGCCCGCAGTCTGATGCGGGCCCCACGGCACCACCGCCATAGCAGAACTCGAAGGGGTCGTGGTGCGCGTGAAAGGTAATGTATGCCCTTTGTCGGTAGGTACCGTTGGGGTCAAATTGGGTGCCCCCAAAATCGGGCCGACGCGTCAAAAGACTGAGGCCGTCGATGAGTGCCATCGTGCGGCTTGGGTAACTTCTGTTGGAAAACTTCAGGTAAGTTAACTTAATGCAAACCACTGGTCGCCCGCGTCGGGAACCGGCCCAACGGCTCTCCCGCAAAAAATTACGCGGCATACTGCATAAGTCGTCGGATCGTTACATTTCGACGGTCAAGATTTCATGATGAGGTTTGCGTTCAATTTGCCGCAGTTTGCAACCCAGAGAAAGTAGTCGTTGGACTCGTTGCCCACGATGAAACACAAACAAGCAAGCTGTTTCCGGCCCCACCGTCTAGGTCATCTAGTCGCTCTTCACGTCAGCCGGCCATTATTTCGCATGTAAGGCTACACATTTCCATCTCCATTCATATTCATAATCCTGCACGGCTCGACAGCGCGGACAAGATAACGGCAGGCTCGAGCTACCATGGTCCGGATTCTCCCGATTTCTGACCTGCGCTGGTTGTCTCCTTGATATTGGCAAAACTCTCCGGTAAGAGGTTTTTCGCAGTTTGGCTGTTTCGAAACGTTACTTAAGTGAGATGCCTTCGGATCAGGAGACTCACACAGCCGCGACATCATGCCAAAGGTCCTATGTTCGATCCCTTGCTGGTAGCTTCTGAGCTTTCTTATTTTCTCTGTTCCGCGGAATCTCAGATTTGGGCCGCTAGCGTTTTCACGTTTGTTGCTTTCTGATCCGACGACAACGTTGTGGCTTGCTCGTGTGACATCTGGCGCATGGTGTGATTCATGTGTATGGGCTGCTTTGCCATAAGAGTGAGTGTTGGGTCTTAAATCGTATTCTACACATTTGCTGCATGGACCGTTAGGTGCTGGTGAGCTCTTCCTTGTAGAATTGTGATGTCTATGTCAAGGATCTGATATCTTTTTGTTCTCTTGCATATTGTGTCGCGGCTTGCTTGGATTCTTGCAGGCACCACGGGAATGAAATGGGAGCGGTCAGCATGATGCCCTAGCAAGCGACCAGCTTCGTTAACCACTAGCTGCCATCGTATAAGATGAAAGGCAATGACGGATGTGTCATAAAGCCATAACAGTGTTGTATAGATGATTCATTAAATGATCAATGGTTACAATTTCAGAACAGCCTCTGAATGGCTAGTATGAATCGATAGGTTCTTGACGGCTATAAACATTTATTATTTAAACATTTTAATGAAGCGATTTTGATTGCCCTGATTTGACCAGTGCTGTTGATTCACGTCCTGTTTTTTGAGATTTTTCTCACGTTTTCTCCTTTTCTCACCTTTTTTGGGTCATCTCACCCGGGCGAGAAACGTGTTTTCTCACCCATTCTCAAAGCCGAGTTCCTAGTGAGATCTATCTGCGTTTTTTCCCTCCATATTTTTTACCATTTTTACCACCGATTTTTTCACCTCCATGGTGGTAATTTTTTACCACCTGTTTTCACCCTCGTTTTTACCACCTGGTGGTATTTTTTTACCACGATGGCGGTCAGGTGGTAAAATGGAGGTGGTAAAGGCTTTTACCACCCCCTGTTTTACCACCTTTTACCACCTGTTTTACCCCTTTTTTACCACTTTTTATCACTTTTTATCACTTTTTATCACTTTTTACCACCGGGTGATATAGATTTTACCACTTTTTACCACTTATATCACCCCCGAGTTCCTAGTGTAGTCACGCTTATTGACCTTATAGGCCTCTATCCACTGGAAGCCCTTAAGCACTTCTAAGTGCTCCCCCGTGGTGACAAGTGCCCTAAGATCAACCATGAACTGCGCCCACAACACATTTTCTGCCACGTCTACCCCGCTGCTGGCACGCTTTTGGTACAATTGTACCAACTGCTGGATAGGCTTGGCAGATTGATGGATGGGTGTGGACGCACGTAGAGAGGCAAACCAATCACGGACATTGTCGCTAGCATATGCATGTGACAACTTAAACAACCACTCCCTAGCTTCGTCTTGGGTATGGCCCTCTGGCAAACCCGGAAACACTAGCTTGTCCTCTTTCTTTTTTGGATCAAACCTGGGCCTAGTCAAGGCTGGATTGTGGAGGTTGTTGTCGTTCCTGCAGTTGGCGGTTGCTGCTGCTGCTGCTGTTGCTGTCGCTGCTGCTGCTGCTCCCCGCCCTCGTGCCGTGTTGGTGCAGACTCCTGCGTGCCGTGTCCTGCCCCGCCCTGGTTGCCCCCCCTCTCCCCGTCATCCGCCCCCTCGTCCCTCCTCCGCTTTGGCTGGGGTGCGCATGCCTCTGCCTGCGCCCTTCGCTTGGCCGGCTTCAGCGATGCCACTAGCCTGGCCACCGTGTCGGCCAACGTCGCCTGCTCGCCTGGAGACAGCGGGGTATCTGCTTCCAGCATGGCTTGCGCCAGCTGAAGCTGATCAATGAGGTCCTCCCTGTTGGACAGGTTAGACGGTCCGGCTTCACCAGGCTGCCTGTAAACACGCGTGCGTGCGGCAGTGCCATCACGGTTGGTGATGGTCTTCTTAGGCTGCGACAAATAATAAAACATTTGGCTTGCAGAAACATCCTCATCCGGCCCAAGGCCAAACTCGACTCTCACCGCTTCACCAAGCGGTCCCCTCACCGCTGACTTACGTGCATGCTTGAGCATGCGTCGTCGCTGCTTTAGGATGCGCTGCTCCATCCTTCCCACATTGGCTTCCCACCTTGCCAGCGAGCGTCTGTAACGTTCCTGCGCCTCTTGCCTGCCAGGCGCCTCCAGCTCAGCCATATGCTGCAGCTTCATCGCCTGCGCCTTTTTCCACACCCTGAGTTCGCGGACCATCCGGTCCCGGCGCACCTGGGTGATCGACATTTTGAGCTTGATGCGCTCCGTCAGCGCGATTTGCCTCACCCGCTCCGCATGCTCGCGCTCCTTCTTGGCTTCTGCCGCGGCCCTCCGCGCCTGCCGACGCTGCTTGTCGGCGATGAACGTCGCCATGCGCTTCTGCGCCTCACGCTCCCGCGCCGTCATGGCTGGGGTCATGAGGATCTCGTCCTCAGCAGATGCCCCCGACGGACCTGTCAAAGAGAACTCCGACTCCTGATGCACACCTAGGTGTACCTTCGGCTCACGAGACCGACGCAAACTTTTAAAACATGCAAGGTCCCCCCGACGCATCACCTCAAACTGCTCCTCGCCAGAAGCCAGCTCACTGCTGTGAAACAACGCCCGGCGCACGTTCTCAGCATCCGCCCTCTGCTGGGCGCGAGCACGTGCGTGCGTGTCCGCGCGCCGAAACTCCCTCTCCTCGCGCTCAGCCATCGCCCTGGCGAACTTAGCCTTCGTCTGCTGCCACCTGCCGCGAACGTGCGTCATCCTGCTCCTCGGCTGAGGAACCAGGCTGGAGCCCATACAGCTCCATGGACTCCTCCTCGGCAGGAGGTGCCGAAGGTCCAGCCCCCGCCGCTGCAGCTGTTGGTGCGTAGGGAGGACCCCTCGGCCTGTTCACAACAGGCGTGGATCCCCTCCCCTGCGGATACAGGGGAACTCGCAGCACCGCGCTGCTGTACGAGCCCTCAGACAAGTGGCCCGACGAGGACGTTCCCGACGTCGACGGGTCAGCCTCCATGGACTGATCGAAGCTTCTCGCCGCCCGCTCAATCTCTGCCTGGGCGGCAATCTCCGAATCTGACGTCCCCGACGATGAGGATGTCGGAGAGCTAGAACGGCTCCTTGGGTGCATCAGAGCCTTACCCTTGTTGTTGTTGGGGTTAGACATTTTTCCGAAAAAAAAACTGGAGGTAGAAGAATGGAATGGGTTGTTTTGTTCACGAAATGAACGCTCGTCGTCCTGTGTGTGTATGTTTTTGGAGTTTTTAATGCAAGTTATGCAACACGAAGCTTGGAATGCTCGGGCACTGCCAAATGGCGAGAGTGTGCGTGAACGACGAGACACCTTGGCATTAGGATAATGTGGCACATATACTGCTTGGCAGCCGTCAACTATGGCTGGCCAGACTTTGCGTAAGTTAAACTAACTTACTGATCCTGGACGGACTAACCTATCAGTTACAACCTGATCTAGTCAGTCCTAACATGACAACTACAGTCCCGGTACTGAGGTACCGGCTCATCACATACTGAGTACAGCCACGTGTCCATGCCACGACTACTCTAGTCCAGCACCGTCCCAGTACCCAATTGGGCGCCGGCGGTGCTGGCACGTGTCCACTTAGGCTACAGGCGGGAGACTTAGACTAACTATCATGTTTAGCACGTCCACCAATTTTGGATATGAGCCATGTCATTAAGCCATAAACACATCACCTTGAAATGACCGCTTTTTTTACATACAACATCAACAACAAGGTGCAATACACCACTGACAGGCTGTCACATGTCACCTGGCATCCATGTACGCTCACGTCACGACATCGGCATATCCCAGTTCTACATCTTTTGCGTTTCCCACCCATGCAGTCACCCACCCATGCAGCCAGCAGCCATGCACCTGAACACCTACCCACCCACAAGACTAATACACTCACGCGCCTGGGCACCCAGCCACCCACCCGTCCACCCACCCACTGACCCACCTACCCAGCCAGCCATGCCCTTACTAACCCACCCTTTCTAACCACTGGTGCACCCGGGCACCCAGCCGCCTACCAATCCACTGGGACATCCACCCACCGAGCCCGCCACCCACCCACCCTAGTAGTAGATAATAAGGAGGCATTCACCCATCCAATGTAGCCAGCCACCCAATCACCTAATCACCCAACCACCAAAGCACCCAACCACCTAACCACCCAGCCAACTGGCCCTATGTGCGCCTACCCGGCCTCCCACCCTTGACCCACCCACGCACCTTAACCCACTCAACCACTCCCTCCCCCCACACTCTTACCCACTGAACCACGCACGCACGCATGCACTTTCTCAGCCAGCCACCCACCGGCCACCTATCTCACCCCCAACCTGCAGAGCCCTTCACTTGCGATACGTGAGTCGATCCCAACCACACATCCATCCACGCAATCATATCTGTGCGTCCAACCACCCATCTAACCACCTGTTCGCCCACCCACGCACTTCTCGTCACCTACACATCCACCGCTACCAATTCCACTGATGCCTCACCCACCAACCCACCCGCATCGCTAACCATCCAATTAACCACTACCTAACCCACCACCCTCAAACCCATGCAAGTGTTTCATCCACCCACTTAGAAGACCAACAAGTCCCCAAAGCATGTAAATCACCCAGCCACCTGGCCATTAACCTATAACCAACCACCCTTCCATTCATCCACCCACCATAACCAGCCACCCAAATACTCACCCAGCCACCGTCTCCAACTGCCTGAGCTCCTAGCTCTGCCAGCCACTGACCCAGGCATTCACCTTTCAGCCAACCACCTGCCCAAGCCACCCACCTCTAGCCAGGCTTGCATTGAAGCATCTCGCCTGAGCCACCCACCCAATACTCCCCGGGCAACCAACTAAACAACTAATCAATCACCCAGCCACACAACCACCTAACCTGCACCCAACACCCAACCACCCAAATACCTAACCACCTAACCACCCAACACCCAAACCAGCCTGGCATGTGCATGCCCGTTCGCCCTCGCACGTCTGCACCCTTGCAACCCCAATACACGCTCCACTCACCTTGCCAGCCAGTGCACGCCCAGCCAGCCACCTAGCTGCCCAACTTACGCATGAAGGCAATCTTAGCCATGAATAACCTCACCTAGCGTCACTTGCAAAGTTGCATTGCCTGGGTACTTTGCATGTGGCAGTTTCCAACTTCTTGTGAACAACTGAAAAGGCTCTATCTTCGCGGTAATGAATTAGCAACAACGTTGGAATCGTTCTCCTTTCCCTCTTTAAGACAGGCTTTCAACAAGAAAGACAAGGGTAAATATCTGGATGCGGTGGCGATGATCAAAGCACAGTGCCCTTGAGAAAGTCTTATAAATCAGCTCTCTACCTTTTGAGAAGCTGTCTTGTGTTAGCAGCGATCCTGGGCCCTCTAGCTCGGCTAACCTCGCTTGATCTGTACTTCTTTATTGCCGCCGGTAGATGCGAAGCTTGAGCCCATCGTGTCGTGGGCGAGGTTATCTGCCCGACCCATCACACCTCCAAAACGCATTGCCGACTAATGAAAAAAGATGCCCCTCTTTTCCTTTTGTGCCTGGCGCTAAAAAAAAAATGAGCTCGCTTGGAAGACATTGTTGCAAAACGCTTCGTACAGGCATCATAAGCAGTTTTTTCGCAGCCTTTCCCACACATACCGCACATCCGGAAGACCATTAACGACTTTTGTGCGGAATCTTGGGCACGCCGTGTGTCCTGCCGGCTCACTGCCGCAGGCTGGGCATTATAGGAAGGTCGGGCACAGTCTAGAAATAGTTATTTATCTGCCGACAAATATATGCATGGCATGAAGCAAAAACCAGACGGATTTTGCACCCCTTTTCACTAGTTCAGGGCGATCTTCATTTCTACTACTCAACATGTCGCGAAAGTATGTGGTAGATATCCTCGAAACTACACACAAAAGCTATGGTTAAGAGGGTGCGACAAGTTATGCATCCTACATACTGAGTTCCCCTCGTGACGAAATATTGCATTCGCAGGTCAGAAATCTGCACTTGGCCGCGCGAACCCTGAAATTCATTTTACTAATAACCACCGCCAATCAGCCGACTAGATTGCATGACAAAAAAATGGGATAAACTAACGAAGATGTGAAATAAAACAGTTATCCAAGCGCCCCTCCAATTTATGCGAGGCAATTTTTAGACTGCCGCATTGAACCCGACAGCCACTGTTGGTGGCTGCCGCTGTCCCTAAATAATGTGCTAACTCACAACTCGACCGGAGGCCGGAGGGAATACGTCATACACTGTAAAGTGCAAACAAGTAACGTGCGTCGTAATTACAGGCGCGGGACTACAGGCGGAGCCAATTTTCGGAAGAACCGTTAGGTTCGCCAGAATTGGCGAAGCATATAATAAGGCCGTTGTTGTTGTTGTTGTGTCAGGAGGGGTGACATTGAGCCATGCAAGCGAAATAGGGGCCGGATCCTGCAGCCGCCGGTCCAGAATGTCTGGCCCCTATTTCCATACTAGGGGCCCGTGCAGCTACCGGCACCAATTCTAGCTAGCCCCCATCTTTTCGGCCCCTATAGGGGAGATTCCAGGGGCCGAATTTTTATGCAGCCGCCAGCCCTAGATTTCGGGCCCCCATATTGTACTGTACAGCAGGCGCGGCATGCCGCATCATGCCACGTGGCGTCCCATCTTGCCATGCCCCGGATGCCAGCTATGTACGGGCCTACGGATGCCTACACAAAAAACTGTGTCGGCATCCGTCCTCACGCCGCGCCGCGCTATACTGTCATGCAGTCTGCAGATGTCTTGCCCAGTTCACTTCAGTTCAGTTCAGTTTAGTTGGAATCCCACGCCGGTCATATCCAACAGTCCAACAGAGATAGTTTTGCGACGTAAGTAGCTCGGATGGTAACCTTACTAGGGTACTGTGATATGTCTTGCCCAGTAATTGCCTGTCGCCGGAGAGGCATGCCGGCATCAAGCCACGTGGCGCCTCATCTTGCCACGTGGTGTCGCATCTTGCCACGTGGTGCCGCATCTTGCCACGTGGTGCCGCAGCTCGGCCACGAAGCGCTGCGCTATTGGGGGCCAGTAATACGGGGCCACCGCCGCCGACCCTCGTTTTACTCGCCAGCCCCTATTTCAATTCAGGGGCCGGCGCTTACCGCAGCAGTCAGGCCCTGGGACGGGCCCCTAGTATCCAGGAAATTTTGCCTGGAGATGTCACCCCTCCTGTTGTGTCCCACGCGGCCACGCCGCACATGGGCAGCAGAGAATCTATAGTGGCCGTACACGTGAGAAAATGTTTCGAGATGCGGTTTTTCGGGTGTACCTGTCAGTCGGGCCGTTCGATTCGACATCTGACGGTCTGGAATTTACAAGTCTCTTTTCCGGTGAAATGGGTGTTTTTTTATTTCCATATACCAGTTAAGTTAACCCAGGTGTGCCACAAATAGCCAAAAGTTACCTAGTTGTGCCTCAATTGGGGTGCCCGCATTAATAAGGTGCGCCCTGCGACCATGAATGGTCTGGAATTTACAAGACGTCTGTTCAATCGATCGGGAGAGGGGAGCATTCTCGCAAACAGCCAGCTAGGACCTACACAGGACGGTGTAGGACCGTCCGCAACAGCCTGTATAAAGTCTTCAAAGGCCTTGGCTACCGGAGGCTACTTGGTCAACGGCGTTCATGCGCGGACGCGCCAACACGCACACGGCGCGGGTCCCAAATCTCTGCTGCCCATGTGCGGCGTGGGCAAAAACAACAACAACAACAACAACGGCGCGGGCGCCACGGCTGACATCATGAGCGCTCAGCGTCATGTTGCCACGTTGTGCCATTATTCTGGACTATCGGGGTGGCATCACCGGGGCCAGGATTCCTGATTCGTGGATGCATCCACACTTTCTGCCAGGATATATGCCACTCCTTCACTTCCTCTAGTCCTGCCACGCCTAACCGGAAAAAAATTTCAGCCTCAAACCCTGCTCAAACTCTTGACCACATGCCCTAAAACCGTTCTGACTCTCTCAGTTAGTATTCTCGACATCGTACTATTGACGGAAGATTGATGTTGACGTTACGTCTGGTCTGCGGTTTGAAAAATGTCCGTTCTCCTGTCCGGCCAAATTCTAAGATACCACCTGGATGCCAGGCAAAATTTTGCAAAACCTTGCAACATTTCATCGTCACTTTGAAAGCGATCTTATCACTTAACGGCTGACGCCAAAAAGTTCTTCATCCAGCCGTCAAACCCTTGGAAACTTGTTCAATCCGACGATTCTTGGGCGCCGCGATCGCCGGGTCATTGGACAGACTGGGGCGGCGGGATGTGGAGGTCCTAGCACGACACAAGCATGGCATAGCATGGCATCGGGATTAAACGTTTTACGCGTTGCTCGTACCCGTGGGCCGTCGGCAACAGCTAGGCAAGCTCGCAGCGCACTGGGGAATTCCAAGCGAATTGCGGTGACAAGTTGAATTTGCATTCGCAGTTCTGATAAGAAGACGGCACCCCTTAGCGCATTGCAAGTGGAGTCATGGAGGCGATCGGGAGGAAGAAGCTAGGATCGCCCCAACCTGCGGGCAGATTCAGCGGGGTTGCTTCCTGCACCCGGCTGATGCTGTTCTTTCTGCTCGCGGTCAACCTATTGGGGGGCGCCTGGGAGGCGAGCGGTCACAATGGGCCGATGTTTGCTCATTTCGACCTGGACGGTGATGGCCTGCTCAATATGATGGAGGCCGAGCTGTTCATGGCGAGCGTGGTCGCTGATCCCGCGAGCCTGGCCGCCTGCCCCAATGCCTCGTCCATCGTGCTTGCCCGCGACGGAGATGGGGACCTACGCCTGAACGCGAGGGAGGTCGAAGGGATGTCCTGGGACGTCCTGCAGTGCATCCATGACGCCGGCGCCATTTGCTCCGCCACTGCGACGGTGAGCACGAGCGCGGGTTCCTACGCGTGCGCCGCCGAGCACGAGGAGGAGCACGAGGAGGAGGAGCACGCGGACGAGCACGAGGAGGAGGAGCACGCGGACGAGCACGGTCACGCTGAGGAGGAGACAGAGACCATGCTCACGTTCCCCGGCCCCGCGGCCACCACGTGGCACTGCGAGCTCGCGGAGGACGAGCACGAGGAGGCCGCTCCTCTCAACAGTTCCCCCGCCGAGCGCTGGGGGCTGGGCATCCTGGCCGCCGTGGTCGTGTCCGTCATCTCCCTGGTGGGAATCTTTCTTGTCAGCTTCGACATGCTCTCGGTCCCTCACCTCACCGATTACATGGGCGCCCTCGCCGTGGGCGCGATCATCGCATCCGTCTTCCTGCACATGCTCCCCGAGGCCGCCGTGGGGGACAAGGACGGCCGCTTCGCGTGGCGCACGGGCACCAGCATCATGGGAGGGCTCATGACGGCCTACCT
This sequence comes from Mesostigma viride, assembly GCA_009746045.1. NCBI lineage: Eukaryota > Viridiplantae > Streptophyta > Mesostigmatophyceae > Mesostigmatales > Mesostigmataceae > Mesostigma > Mesostigma viride. The sequence continues at coordinate 161,317 of RPFO01000229.1, forward strand.
GCTCGAATCGGTCGTGCGGACCACGCGCGTGGTCATGGGTTTCCAAGCGCACGAGCATCCTGGCCACGAATGCCACGATTCTGCGGGAGCCAGCATTTGCAACCGTGACGTCACCGTCCCCGCGTTGGTGTATGCCCCTTCTGCGGAGCCCATCCCTGGGGTAGGCGTCCCCGTGACCCACCCAAGTCTCGTGAAAGAGATTGATGACGGCCCTTGCTGTGACCATGCCCCCGAGCGGCTGGTCATGCCGCCCACGATGGCCGTTGCCGCCGCCGCCGCCGTCACCGCCGCCCCGGTGGATCTAAATGTAGTCGCGGGGGATGGCGCGGCGGTGGAGCTCAAGAGCGCTTGTCTCGCAGGCGACAGCAGTAAATTTTCCAGGGACGGGGCCCTCCAGGTGGCGGCGGTCGCTAGCCCTGCCACCGTGGTGGCCGTGCAGCAGCCCGCAGCGGCCCTCGGTCACGGCCATGCGCATGGGGGGCTGCGCCGGGCGGGGCGTCCCAGCCTCAAGCGTCGCGTGAGCCAAAAGTTCCTGTCAACGGAGTCCGTGGTGTTTGTCATCCTGCTGGGTGACTTTGTGCACAACGTGGTGGACGGGCTCGTTATCGGCGCGTCCTTCTCGGTGCGTGATACTGTAAATAGTAGCATGGATGACTAATAGATAGTAACACTGATTGTAGCACTGGTAATGTTTAGAGGAAGCATGATAAATGGTGCATCAGGCTCTAAATAGGGATAGTAACACTAATGACAATACAGATAACGTTTAGAGGAAGCATCATTCTTGGCGTGTGGTACGATAAATAAGCAAAGGTAGTGTGATCATCATAACAGTGTAACCATGTTTCGAGGAAGCGTCGTTCCCGGTGCGTGGTGATATTAGGAGCAGTAACAGCTCTAGTAAAAACGTTAATAACGTGTACAGGAAATGTTTGTCCTCTATGCACGCTTGTATCGTGCCAGCGCTTTGTCAAGGAGGGTAGTTGGGTTTTGTGGCACGGCATTCTCGGTGCGTGTCCATGGGTTGAGAGGAAGCCGTGGAGGTAGAACGGATGTGGGCTATGGGGGGGGGGGGGTTGAGTGTTCTGGTTGTTGATAGACTTGTAGTAGTCTGGGTTCAAGAGAAGTAGTCTTGGTTTCAAAGAGATTATTGTTTGGATGGTTTGTGCTTTTTGTTCTTTCCTTCCTCTTCTCGTTGTGTCCAGCGTGTCTGGTTTGCGCGTCCTTTACTCAGCTCTTGGCGGCAACAAACAAGGCTCGTTTTTGCAAACATCCTTCTACACACTGGCTGCCAACAAAGGTGCTGACATCAACCTTCTGCGTGTTTTTGTTCCTTGGCATGCTTCTTGCTGTCTGCTTCCTCTATCTATCTTTCTATCAACTTTCTATATATGTTTCTATCAAGTTTTTTTTTAATCTATCTTTCTATCAACTTTCTAACTCTCTCTCTGTCAACTTTCTGTCTATCTTTGCTGCCATGTGATTCTATGTTTTGGGGGGAGTGGCTGTGGTATTTGGGGGCTGTGTCCTGTTTGCGGGGTCGCGCACTATGTTTGGAACGGTGTGCTCGTTTGGGTGTGGTTCACGTTCTATTTTTGGTTCCGGCTTGCAGCTCTGCGATACCTCGGCGGGCTGGTCCATCACGTTCGCCACAGTTCTCCACGAGGTGCCGCAGGAGCTGTCCGACTTCATCGTGCTGCGCCGTGCGGGGCTCTCGGTCTTCTCGGCGCTGGCACTGAACCTGGCGTCCGCAAGCAGCTGCATCATTGGCGCCATCGCTGGGCTTGGGACCGCCAAGATCTCTGAGTCGACGCAGTCTGTGCTGATCGCCTACTGCGCGGTAGGTGGTGATTATCATTTTAATGATAGTACTTATAATAGTAAGCATTATAGTTGACGTCCGTGCTGATCGCCTACTGCGCTGGAGGTTGAGAATTCAATAAGGATAATGGAATGGTAGGCTTGGTAGTCAGTCTGTTCTGATCGCCTACTGCAGTGATCGAAATAATAATAACATTAATATGGATGAATTGAATATTAGGAAGTATTTTAGGTGGAGCAGTCCGTCATCATTGCTTACTGCACCGTATGAGTTGAAAAACTAATAGTAACAATGTCGTGCCCCCCCCCCCCCCCCCCCCTTTTTCTCTATCTTATGGAAGTCTCCCATAATGAAGTTGAGACTGCAATCCTTATCCTAAGCGACCACACCAGGAATGTGGTTGTCACCTGAGCTTAATGAGTTCCTGTCTTCTCCGCTCCCCTTCCCCCCCCCCCCCCTGTCAACGCAGCGCCCCAACCCACTGCCAATGAAATGCTCAATTCACCCCCCTCACCCCCCTCCGGCAGGCGGACCCGCTGCTAACAAAATGGCAAAGGCCCATCGCTTCACTTTACCCCACTCACCCACCCACCCACCCACCCACCCACCCACCCACCCACCCACCCACCCACCCACCCACCCACCCACCCACCCACCCACCCACCCACCCACCCACCCACCCACCCACCCACCCACCCACCCACCCACCCACCCACCCACGCACGCACGCACACACGCACACGCCTTTCTCTTCAACCCCCTTCCCCTTCATCTCCCGGGCCCCGGGCTCTGCTCTCCCCTTCCCTTCTTTCGTTGCTCTTCTCTCGCCCCCCTTTATTTGTATATCTTCTCTCTTGTCGTCCTCTTCCCTTCGTATTTGTGTCTTGTCGTCCTCTTCGCTTTGTTTGTTTCTCATGTCTTCCTCTTCCCCTCGTTTGTGCCTCTCCGCTTCCCCCCCTCCCCCCCTGCAGGGCATCCTCGTCTTCGTGGCGATGGTCGACATCCTACCTGACCTGATGACAGTCTCCAACGTGCACGGCAAGTGGATGGCTACGGGCCACGTCATCAAGCGCTTCCTGCTCATCGTGGTGGGTGCGGCCGCGGTCGGCCTGACCACCATGCACGACAAGCACTGCGAGGCGCTGCACGGGGGGGCGCACGCGGGGCACTGATCCGGTCAAGGGGGGGGGGGGGGGGGGGCGCAACCAATGGCGTCAAGCTGATCCGGAGTCAAGCCTGTCGGCTGCACGCGTGTGTGGCTATCTATACCCACTGCCCCGCATGCCGGGGCGGTGACAGGCACTGCGAGGCGCTGCACGTGGCAAGGGAGTTGGTTTGCGATAATTTTGGGCCCACTTGGACCGATGAGACGGATCCGGGTCACCTGGTGGGGCCAGCAACTATGTAATCTCTCCCCCCTAGTTAGGTCTTGTCTGGAGAGATGTGCCATTGGTGAGAGACTTTAGAGACTTGGAGTCGCTGCCTGCACGGCAAGGACCAGGGAATTGCGGCTGGATGGCAGGTCTCTGGGCCGCTGGGGTAGCCCACAGGTAGGGAGTTGGCGCAGGGATGGATTGGACTTGGGAATGGTTTCCCCATGGGACAAGGGCAGCTGGGAGCACAACATCGAACCCCCATATCTTGCAACAGGGGCAGAACCCTACTCTTTATCTGTTGTGGCTGATCACCCCCCATGGCCTCACTGGGGTGCACATAATAATACTTAATTGGGGAGGGTATGTCTACGTGCACCTCGGAAGGGCGCTTGCCAGTGCACCAACTCACGTTGGCTTGAGAGCACGGCCTTTCCGTTTCTACAGAGGAAGGAGGTACTCGGGAGCTCGGTTCTTTATGATACGGTCGTGAGAAATCACGGCGGTCGCTCCAGAAAACGACCTTCCCTGTCTCGCCGGCCAACGACCTTGCTTGTCTCACAGGCATGCCCTCGGCAAGGCAAGGCATATCGCCGCTGTGCTGGCACCCTGGTAGCGAGCACGCGGTCTCGTGGGGAGCATGTTTTTGCATGGAGCACACGTTCCCTGTAGCGAGCGCCCTCGCTTGTAGGGAGCATGACGTGGGCGACAAAGGACCCATTGGACCGACAAGGTTAGAATAAAAAGTGTGAAGAATAAAAAGAAAACATGGCCGTGGGGTGGCACGCTGTCCCATATCCTGTGCCTTGCCCGTGGGATGCCAACGCGATGAAGAGATCTCAACGCGGTTGTCTGCGTGTGGTGGTAGTCGTGCAGCGGTGGAGGCAGTGCCGTTGCTGTGGGGAAGGGGGTCGATAAGGTTTCAGCCGACCAGGGCAGTTGGCCCCTGAACGGGGGTGGCATTATTCAAACCCTGTGCAATCCTGCGCAGGCATCCGAAACATTGGGAAAGCGCGCTTGGATTCCATCGGGAAACCGGTAGCCTTTTGGTGGCCAGGGCCACACAACTTGTTGGTTTGGCTGCGACTGCTGGCATCCGCGGGGCCAGGGACATCCTGGCTACCTCGTCAACGGGGTGTTGTACTCCTGCCTGGCGCAGTGCCATGCACTTCCGTGTGTGGGTGACTGCGGCTAGAATCGCAGCGTGTGTGTGACTGCAACTAGTGTCGTGGGCGCTCTGGGCCCAGGGAGGCTGATTCTGGGACCTGGCCCCTCTTGCTGTCCCTTGCGCAGGCTGCGCGGTGCAGTGGAGGAACTTTGCCTTGCGCCGGTCGGGGATTGCGCTGGGTCACCTCGCCACTTTGCAATCTCAGTCTGGTTTGCTTTGCAATTGCTGTCTGGTTTGCCTGGTTACAAGGGGCAGCGGGCTTTCTTGGGCATCCGTTTGGCTCTGGGCGCATCGTAGCTCATTCCGTTGGCTGAGATGCCGCGGTTTCTGTTGTTTGCCTCAGAAACTGCCTGTCTGTAGACGGAGAGGGGCGCGCTCTGGGGGCATGCAGGAGCAGGCCATGGAGGATGTGTGGGGCCATGGCCACCGGGTCGATCCGATCCTTCTTGTCCAAGGCATTCCTTTTGCTCGCTTGCCAACGCTCAGCGTTCCATGCTGCCTGGGGCTTTGGGGGGACCTGTTCGGCCACACTGTGGTGTGAAATCGTTCCCTGCTGGGTGGTTGGATCCCGTCTTGAATGGGTGGGACCCCAGTTGCTTTGACATGGTCAAGGCACCAGGTCTCTGCCTTGCCTCTCGTTGCCTTTGCGGGCGCCAGCACGCCGCCTTCTGGGAGCATATTGTGGTGACCGGGGAAAGCATAATGGGTTGCTGTGATGGAAAGACACCACACAGCTGGCTCGGGCAGAGCTGGGCGTGCTCTCTCCACTTGTCTTGAGGTGCCTGCTGGCCATGGGAGGCAGCTCTGGCATGCGTGGAGGCTTGTGCAGGTCGGATGTTTGCCAGGGGCCAAGTCTGATGGGGGGGATCCGTTGGAAAAATGCGACACTGGGAATACGGTGGTGGATTTATTGTCACGATTTTGCTGTGTGCCCTAGCGGCAGTGCCCATTCATGATAAGGCAGCTGCTTCGCAGGCTACGCTGTAGTTTGTGGCAGCGACCAGGGCTCGATGGGCGTGTATATTTAGACAGACGCGGTTTGACCGCTAACGCGGAGACGGATGCTCACTTGATACGGGCGTGATGCCGGTGTCGTTTAGGCCTCAAGTTGGCCAAGGGCGCTCACCCGAGACAGCCAGTGCTGGCCATCATTGTCCAATCCAAGTGCCTACCAAGAGAGTCGCTATGAACAAGAAGGCGGGTTGGGGATGTCGGGCAGCGATTTCTATTGGTTGTGTCTTAGTTCCCTGCTTTGCCGGGGCGCACGATGAGTGCGATTGCCCCAATAGGTGAAGTAGTTTAGATAGGTGGTTGGTACTGTGGCAGATCCTAGAGAATAGATTTAACACTGCAGCCTAATGACACCTGTTTTGGGTGACATGTGGGAGGCAGGCAGAAGTCGGGAGTGATATAGATGAAACGTTCTTGTGTGGTGGGAGCATCAAGAACTTTTGTACATAGCATTTTCGAGTCGTCATGCCAATCAAATGGCAAATTTTGTGTGGCTAATGATCAAGTTGTCTCAGTTAAAAAATCAAGAGCCGAAGAAATATCCTCGTTCTCTTCCGTTTTGCTCGGTGATTCATTCATTAATTCGTTCATTCACGCGCAACTGCTGGGAGAGTCATGGGGTACCTAGGTATACCTTCCTAGGTATCCCTGTTTGATGCACAGCAAGAAGGCTGAGGCACGGGACCCCCCCCTTCTCTCGTTACCTGTGAACGGCATGCAGGCCACATGCAGGTTCAATATTAACCCCGATTAAAATTAAATTAAATTAAATTATAACATGCCTCCGTTGGGAGATCATGTAGCACATATTCCGTGATGGATGGGTGGGGTGGGAGGAGCCGCGTAGTCGAACTATCCTAACTCTAAGCTATCTAGAAAGTCCTAACTACCCTACTCATCAAAACGCCTCCTCCGCTTGGGGGGAGGTGGTTTGCCCACAGGGTCGGGCGTGTGAGCCTTGACAATCCTCTTCCACCGCGTCTTGTTCTGCATGGCGGTCCAAAGAAGGGAGAGAGAGTGGATGCGGTATTCAAACTGGGCTGGGACCAGTAGGTCATCCAGCAACATCTGTACGTAGTTCGTGACATGTTTCCCTACCTTTTTGGCAATGCCCTTGGGGCCAGGCCAGGTCAGAATGTGCCGCCCTGGCTGGCCAAGCCGCTGGGGGCCGGCCAGACCAAGCGGTGTCGACCTGGCTGGATTGACCCCGATGGATTGATGGATGGGTGCAAACAGTCCTTGAACTTCATAAAATTAAATTTTTTTAAAATTAGAGCGCGATATATTGTCGTTCATTACGCGAAATTCCGGCCACGAGGTAGCCATGGCTGTCGGAGCTCATAACTTTCACGTTTGAGCACCGAATTTAGCCGTGAATATCACAATCGCTTCGTCTTTCTAAGACGCACATGCTGATATAATTTTCCGACGCTATTAAGCAATATATGGCGAACAAACGCGCCTCGACGCAACGCAGCCTGGCGGCTGCGCTCGGCAATGAAAATACGTCTGCAGCTCAGGCTGCAGCTTCGCCATCAGGTCCGGCAGGCGGCGATGACACTAGTCGTGCACTGGTGGTCGTCCAGCAACCTCCCGGGCTTAACGCCTCGCCATCTGCATCGCCTGACCCCAAGCGCACCCGCTCAGCCGACAAAACAGGAGGGTCACGCCCCCCAGAACCGAGCTTTCGGCCCCGGCCTTTCAAGGTCGAAGATTACGACTGGGCCAACCCGTCTCCGACCGATGCTATGCGCTGCATCTTCTTCGGGGATTACGCTTCGCTTTACGACCTGTGCCTACATCTTCACGACCTCAATCGCCTCCTCGGCCCGGACGGCGGCCGCTGGGCCAACATCTACCAGCTGTCCGGCTGCCCCCGCCCGGCCCATCTCCAGCACGCCATCCTCAACTCCCTTCTCCAGCGCTCTGACGGCGAGATCTGGGCTCCATCCCTTTCCGCCCCCACGCTCCGCTCCATCCTCACGGAAGCCTTTCAGCAGCACGTGACCCCCCTTGCTGCCGACATAGCAGCAATCGGCGGCACGCTGACTGCTGAACTTCCTCACATTTCCACCGCCGCCGCATCCACCTCCACTGCCATTTCCGCCTCCACTGCCGACATCAAAGCCCAGCTCCTCGACCTCGACCAACGCCTTCAAGCGACCGCCAACGCCCTTGAGAGCTTGCATGACACCGCCGGCCTCACCGCCCAGGCGGTGAAGGACATCGCCGCCCAGCCGGCGCCTGCTGGCCCAGCCGGCGATGCTCCCTCCACCAGGGCGGACTTGCTTAAGCAGCACACCACCTCCACCACCTCCACCATCTCGGCACAACTCAAGCAACAAGTCCTCGACCTTCGCGAGGAAGCCGACATCGCCGGGCGCAGCCACAATGTCATCGTCAAGCACTTCGACCAGCCGGCAGGTGAGACCTCCACGAGCCTTCTTGAGGCATTTAAGCGCGACATTTTTGCCCCCATGCTACTCACTGGTGAGCTGGACATGTCGGCTGTCCGCCTCCCCCGCGCGCGGGGGAAGGCTGGCCCGGCACCCGTGCTCCTCACCTTTAGGTACATGGCGGACAAGCTGTCGTTCCTTAAATGCCGCAAGAAGCTCTCGGAGACTTGCTTCACGCTGGACGACGACTTGACCCTGGCCCAGCAACCACAACGGTCTGAAAGTGCCAAAAAACAGCCTTATAACTCCTGTACGATGCAAATATTGTCGAAACATGCTAGATCTTGGTAGGTAGCATGTTCAGGACACCAGTAGAAGGATTGCAACTTTCCGGACGTACCGGACCTCAGCTGACCTATTTTTGGCATGTCTATTTTTAGCAGTTTTCCAGATTTTAATATAAACAAATACATTCTAATATGCAAATAAAGAGTTCTTGACCTGGCTGTTTGCAAGTAAGTTGATTAATTAATTAATTAATTATCAACATCACTCCGTTGGGAGTCAATGTAGCACATATCCCTGAGAAGGGGCATATGGCTTTAAATACATCCTAGGCTACTTCATGCAAGGGTGGGAATGTAAGCAACACTTGCTCTAGGTGCCGCAAGGGCACCGGCACCACCATGCTGTCTCAGGTTCAACCCAGCTAAGGGGATCCTGGCACGGGGGAGGAAGATCATCATGGCTATGCAAGGGCTAGGGCATGGCTTCTCGACAGAGAGCATCTCTCTGCATGGCATAGCATGGCTAAGTTCTTAATGCAACATCCATGGGGGTCCCATTATAGACAAAGCATGGCTAAATGTTGAAGGCATCATCCATGGGGGCCATTATGGGCGCACATGCGCGTGGGCCACATGCTAGGCTAAGCCTTACTAATCTACACTACTGGTATATATATTCCTAGTCTGAGGTGGCAGGAGGGGGCTGCCAGGGCTTGTGGTCAACGTGGATGACCGCCCCCCTCCAGTATACCGGCTTCCCCCTTGCGCTCTGCCGGAGCTGAAGGTAGGCCGGCCATAGCTCGCGTCGCCGTTGTTGCTGGGCCAGGGTCAAGTCGTCGTCCAGCGTGAAGCGAGTCTCCGAGAGCTTCTTGCGGCATTTAAGGAACGCCAGCTTGTCCGCCATGTACTTAAAGGTGAGGAGCACGGGGGCCGGGCCAGCCTTCCCCCGCGCGCGGGGGAGGCGGACAGCCGACATGTCCAGCTCACCAGTGAGTAACATGGGGGCAAGAATGGCGCGCTTAAATGCCTCAAGAAGGCTCGTGGAGGTCTCACCTGCCTGCTGGTCGAAGTGCTTGACGATGACATTGTGGCTGCGCCGGGCGATGTCGGCTTCCTCGCGAAGGTCGAGGGCTTGTTGCTTGAGTGGTGCCGAGATGGTGGAGGTGGTGGAGGTGGTGTGCTGCTTAAGCAAGTCCGCCCAGGTGGAGGGAGCATCGCCGGCCGAGCCAGCAGGCGCCGGCTGGGCGGCGATGTCCTTCACCGCCTGGGCGGTGAGGCCGGCGGTGTCATGCAAGCTCTCAAGGGCGTTGGCGGTGGCTTGAAGGCGTTGGTCGAGGTCGAGGAGCTGGGCTTTGATGTCGGCAGTGGAGGCGGAAATGGCCGTGGAGGTGGAGGCGGCGGCGGTGGAAATGTGAGGAAGTTCAGCAGTCAGCGTGCCGCCGATTGCTGCTATGTCGGCAGCAAGGGGGGTCACGTGCTGCTGAAAGGCTTCCGTGAGGATGGAGCGGAGGGTGGGGACGGAAAGGGGTGGAGCCCAGATCTCGCCGTCAGAGCGCTGGAGAAGGGAGTTGAGGATGGCGTGCTGGAGATGGGGGCGGACGCAGCCGGACAGCCCGTAGATGTTGGCCCAGCGGCTGCCGTCCGGGGCGAGGAGGCGATTGATGGAGTGGAAATGGAGGCACAGGTCGTAAAGCGAAGCGTAATCCCCGAAGAAGATGCAGCGCAGAGCATCGGTCGGAGAAATGGTGGCCCAGTCGTAATCTGCGACCTTGAAAGGCCGGGGCCGAAAGCTCGGTTCTGGGCGTGAAGACCCTCCTGTGTCGTCGGCTGGGCGGGTGCGCTTGGGGTCAGGCGATGCAGATGGCGAGGCGTTAAGCCCGGGGGGTTGCTGGACGACCACCAGTGCACGACTAGTGTCATCGCCGCCTGCCGGACCTGAAGGCGAAGCTGCAGCCTGAGCTGCAGAATTTTCATTGCCGAGCGCAGCCGCCAGGCTGCGTTGCGTCGAGGCGCGTTTGTGCGCCATATATTGCGTTTTAGATTCGGAAAATTATATCAGCATGTGCGTCTTAGAAAGACGAAGCGATAGTGATATTCACGGCTAAATTCGGTGCTCAAACGTGAAAGTTATGAGCTCCGACAGCCATGGCTACCTCGTGGCCGGAATTTTATATCATGGTTGAAGTAAGTCATGGTTCAAGTAAGTTGATACTCATGACTAATGACTGTACACAAGATCTGATCGTCATCCAACCGCATTTGGTAACAAAATGCCACCAAATGCTAGCAAAAATGTGCGTTTTTTGTATTTTTCATCACATTTCATTGCAGTTTCCATACAAGCTGTGCTCGGTTGAGGCTGGAAACTTGTAGGCATCTTAAACATCATTATTCTAGACATCCCACAAAAATTCAGGTCCATCATAGGATGTTATTGATGTCAGTTTGCTCACAAATGTTACAAAAAATGCACGCTTTTCGTATTTTTCATCACATTCCATGGCAGTTTCCATACAAGATGTGCTCAGTTCAGGCTGGAAACTTGCATGCATCTTTGCCATCATTATTTTAGACATTCCACAAAAATTCAGAACCATCAGAGGATATTTGATGTCAGGTTGCTCACAAATGTTACCAAAAATGCACGTTTTTCGTATTTTTCATCACATTTCATTGCAGTTTCCGTACAAGATGTGCTCTGTTGAGGCTGGAAACTTGCATGCATCTTAGCCATCATGATTTTAGACATTCCACAAAAATTCAGGCCCATCATGTTCTATTTGGTAGAGTTATCAGTGCCATACCTGCCAGTTTCCATTACAATTTCTTACCCATGGATGCGAAACTGCCAGTGTGGAATATCAAGGAGACAATCTGGTCAACTCAAATAAGATGACTCACTAAAACATGGAAACCATTCACGAGTGATATAAGACAACCTCCAGGAGACATACATAAAAGTTCATTGATATAGACACAGCTGACAATATGCACATGTGGCCATGTGGATGCTCACGCAATCTCTTATTATACGGAGGAGATTGCTGAACATAATATTGGCAGCTGTCGCATGCATGGCTAGAAAGGTCATTTTACACGTGCACCCACAGCATGCCAAGTAATGTAGCTGCAAATTACTCAACAGGCGGCATGGCGCTGATGCGTTTGCGCGCCCTCATCTCGGTATCGCTAGCAGGTAGTGGCACCTCCCTGCACAATCTCTGCCTGACCTTGTCAGCCTTCATGCACTGTGTCAACATGGACACCCCCATACCCTTGCCCTTGGCATCACAGCCAAGCTTTCGACGGTGGTTGGTGAAGCTCTTGGTGTCCTCCTTGCGCATGTGGTGCATGTGCAAGTTACTAAGTGAGTGAGTGAGTGAGTGAGTGAGTGAGTGAGTGAGTGAGTGAGTGAGTGAGTGAGTGAGTGAGTGAGTGAGTGAGTGAGTGAGTGAGTGAGTGAGTGAGTGAGTGAGTGAGTGAGTGAGTGAGTGAGTGAGTGAGTGAGTGAGTGAGTGAGTGAGTGAGTGAGTGAGTGAGTGAGTGAGTGAGTGAGTGAGTGAGTGAGTGAGTGAGTGAGTGAGTGAGTGAGTGAGTGAGTGAGTGAGTGAGTGAGTGAGTGAGTGAGTGAGTGAGTGAGTGAGTGAGTGAGTGAGTGAGTGAGTGAGTGAGTGAGTGAGTGAGTGAGTGAGTGAGTGAGTGAGTGAGTGAGTGAGTGAGTGAGTGAGTGAGTGAGTGAGTGAGTGAGTGAGTGAGTGAGTGAGTGAGTGAGTGAGTGAGTGAGTGAGTGAGTGAGTGAGTGAGTGAGTGAGTGAGTGAGTGAGTGAGTGAGTGAGTGAGTGAGTGAGTGAGTGAGTGAGTGAGTGAGTGAGTGAGTGAGTGAGTGAGTGAGTGAGTGAGTGAGTGAGTGAGTGAGTGAGTGAGTGAGTGAGTGAGTGAGTGAGTGAGTGAGTGAGTGAGTGAGTGAGTGAGTGAGTGAGTGAGCGAGTGAGCGAGTGAGCGAGTGCGTGAGTGAGTGAGTGAGTGAGTGAGTGAGTGAGTGAGTGAGTGAGTGAGTGAGTGAGTGAGTGAGTGAGTGAGTGAGTGAGTGAGTGAGTGAGTGAGTGAGTGAGTGAGTGAGTGAGTGAGTGAGTGAGTGAGTGCGTGAGTGCGTGAGTGCGTGAGTGAGTGAGTGAGTGAGTGAGTGAGTGAGTGAGTGAGTGAGTGACTAGTGAGTGAGTGAGTGAGTGAGTGAGTGAGTGAGTGAGTGAGTGAGTGAGTGAGTGAGTGAGTGAGTGAGTGGGTGGGTGGGTGGGTGGGTGGGTGGGTGGGTGGGTGGGTGGGTGGGTGGGTACGTGGGTGGGTGGGTGGGTGGGTGGGTGGGTGGGTGGGTGGGTGGGTGGGTGGGTGGGTGGGTGGGTGGGTGGGTGGGTGGGCCGGGTGGGTGGGTGGGTGGGTGGGTGGGTGGGTGGGTGGGTGGGTGGGTGGGTGGGTGGGTGGGTGGGTGGGTGGGTGGGTGCGTGGGTGCGTGGGTGGGTGGGTGCGTGGGTGGGTGCGTGGGTGGGTGCGTGGGTGGGTGGGTGCGTGGGTGCGTGGGTGCGTGAGTGCGTGAGTGCGTGAGTGCATGAGTGCATGTGAGTGCGTGAGTGCGTGAGTGCGTGAGTGCGTGACTGCGTGAGTGCGTGAGTGCGTGAGTGCGTGAGTGCGTGAGTGCGTGAGTGCGTGAGTGCGTGCGTGCGTGAGTGCGTGCGTGAGTGAGTGAGTGCGTGAGTGAGTGAGTGCGTGAGTGAGTGAGTGAGTGAGTGGGTGGGTGGGTGGGTGGGTGGGTGGGTGGGTGGGTGGGTGGGTGGGTGGGTGGGTGGGTGGGTGGGTGGGTGGGTGGGTGGGTGGGTGGGTGGGTGGGTGGGTGGGTGGGTGGGTGGGTGGGTGGGTGGGTGGGTGGGTGGGTGGGTGGGTGGGTGGGTGGGTGGTGGGTGGGTGGGTGGGTGGGTTGGTGCATGGGTGGGTGGGTGGGTGGGTGGGTGGGTGGGTGGGTGGGTGGGTGGGTGGGTGGGTGGGTGGGTGGGTGGGTGGGTGGGTGGGTGGGTGGGTGGGTGGGTGGGTGGGTGAGTGAGTGAGTGAGTCCACGAGTGAGTGAGTCCACGAGTGAGTGAGTCCACGAGTGAGTGAGTCCACGAGTGAGTGAGTCCACGAGTGAGTTCACGAGGGAGGGAGGGAGGGAGGGAGGGAGGGAGGGAGGGAGGGAGGGAGGGAGGGAGGGAGGGAGGGAGGGAGGGAGGAGGGAGGGAGGGAGGGAGGGAGGGAGGGAGGGAGGGAGGGAGGGAGGGAGGGAGGGAGGGAGGGAGGGAGGGAGGGAGGGAGGGAGGGAGGGAGGGAGGGAGGAGGGAGGGAGGAGGGAGGGAGGGAGGGAGGGAGGGAGGAGGGAGGGAGGGAGGGAGGGAGGGAGGGAGGGAGGAGGGAGGGAGGGAGGGAGGGAGGGAGGGAGGAGGAGGGAGGGAGGGAGGGAGGGAGGGAGGGAGGGAGGGAGGAGGAGGGAGGGAGGGAGGGAGGGAGGGAGGGAGGGAGGGAGGGAGGAGGAGGGAGGGAGGGAGGGAGGGAGGGAGGGAGGGAGGGAGGGAGGGAGGGAGGGAGGGAGGAGGGAGGGAGGGAGGAGGGAGGGAGGGAGGGAGGAGGAGGGAGGGAGGGAGGGAGGGAGGGAGGGAGGGAGGGAGGGAGGAGGAGGGAGGGAGGAGGGAGGGAGGAGGAGGGAGGGAGGGAGGGAGGGAGGGAGGGAGGGAGGGAGGGAGGGAGGGAGGGAGGGAGGGAGGGAGGGAGGGAGGAGGGAGGGAGGGAGGAGGGAGGGAGGAGGGAGGGAGGAGGGAGGGAGGGAGGAGGGAGGAGGGAGGGAGGGAGGGAGGGAGGGAGGGAGGGAGGGAGGGAGGGGAGGGAGGGAGGGAGGGAGGAGGGAGGGAGGAGGGAGGGAGGGAGGGAGGGAGGGAGGGAGGGAGGGAGGAGGGAGGGAGGAGGGAGGGAGGGAGGGAGGAGGAGGGAGGGAGGGAGGGAGGGAGGGAGGGAGGGAGGGAGGGAGGAGGAGGGAGGAGGGAGGGAGGGAGGGAGGGAGGGAGGAGAGGAGGGAGGGAGGGAGGGAGGGAGGGAGGGAGGGAGGGAGGGAGGGAGGGAGGGAGGGAGGGAGGAGGAGGGAGGGAGGGAGGGAGGGAGGGAGGAGGAGGGAGGGAGGGAGGAGGGAGGAGGAGGGAGGGAGGGAGGGAGGGAGGGAGGAGGGAGGGAGGGAGGGAGGGAGGGAGGGAGGGAGGGAGGGAGGGAGGGAGGAGGGAGGGAGTGGAGCGGTCACTCACAGCAGTTTATTCCCACCCCAGCAGGGCCCCTCCCTCACATCCGGCTGCAAAATCTGCTTGATGTCGCTTCTCTCTAGAATAAGCCGCACAGCCCTGATGCGAGCAAACGGCTCGCCATCATACTGTCGCTCACTGATGCTTTATTCGCGCTTTCCGTAAGATGAAAACATGACGGAAAAGAGAGACTCGGGGAAAGGGATACGGTGAAATACTTGTCTGCTACCGGCCGGGGTTTCAACAGCGAAGAAATTCGCACCTGAATGTGCACATACCACTCCGTCACGTCGACAACGGTCTTGCATCGCAACCGTGTCACAGACGCGGCAGCAAAAATTGCTGGCGGCATTGACATGCTCGCCGCAGTTAACGAACGTGCGGAGGTCCGTTTTAGCCCCTGACGCCATGGCGTCTTTGATGCCAACAACGCCTGCAAAAGACACGATATCGGGCACAAAAGCACTTAAAAACGAATTACGGGTCTGCGACGCCTGGCCCAGCCTAGAAATTGGATAAAAAATCGCGCCAGCTCGGTTAAAGCAAACTGAGCCGGTAATGAAAAAAGTGCTTCGGTCAAGGCCTTAAAAACTAAAAAATGCGTCGATTAGTGTCAAAAACCAGATGTTAGGGCGACTTTCATCGGGAAATTTTTTTGCTGCAGGTAGGTGGGGTCGAGAGAAAATCGGCGACAAAACAGGCACCCACCTGTGAATGACGCCAAAATGCCGAAGGACTCCGCAGAGTTTGTGGCGAAAAAAAATAACGGCAAGTAATATATGACCCTAGGAGCATACACTTAAATTTCCAGCCTCGATACTGCCTTTTTATTCGCTCACGATAGCCTGCCAGGCCGCCATGCCTGTCGGTGGAAATTCGGTCACCGTCGTGCACGCACACACCAAAAATCTCATTTCGCGCCACTTTTCGGGTCCTTCTTACGAGGCTGCATTTTGGCGGGGCTCGGACCGTTGTGACAGAGGCGACGCGAGCTATGGCCGACCTACCT
The DNA here is from genome assembly GCA_009746045.1 of Mesostigma viride. NCBI lineage: Eukaryota > Viridiplantae > Streptophyta > Mesostigmatophyceae > Mesostigmatales > Mesostigmataceae > Mesostigma > Mesostigma viride. The sequence goes on from RPFO01000229.1 coordinate 176,691, forward strand.
TCAGCTCCGGCAGAGCGCACGGGGGAAGCCGGTATACTGCAGCAGGGGGGCGGTCATCCACGTTGACCACAAGCCCTGGCAGGCCCCCCCTGCCACCTCAGACTAGGGAATATATACCAGTAGTGTAGATTAGTCAGGCTTAGCCTTTGCAAGTGGCCCACGCGCATGTGCGCCCATAATGGCCCCCATGGATGATGCCTTCAGAATTTAGTCACGCCCTGCCTATATTAATGGGACCCCCATGGATGTCGCATTAAGAATTTAGCCATGCTATGCAGTGCAGAGAGATGCTCTCTGTCGAGAAGCCCTGCCCTAGCCCGGCCTTGTGTAGCCATGATGATCTTCCCCCCCATTACATACTCCCCCTTAGCTGGGCATAGTGTGAAGATCATGAGGGTGCAGGTGCCTTGGTGCACCTAGAGCAAGTGTTGCTTACATTCCCACCCTTGTAGGAAGTAGCCCAGAATGTATTAAAAGCCATATGCCCCCTCTCAGGGATATGTGCTACATGTACTCCCAACGGAGTTATGTTTCTAATTAATTAATTAATTAATATCGCGTTGTAAGCTTTTTTTAGAACGCGTATAGCACCTTAGGGAAAAAAAAATCATGGTCATGTATATACTTTCCTGAAAGCCCATAAATCAAAGTTTTGTTTTAGCTACTCAGACCTACAACATGCTGATTCATTAGAGAGATACACTGGTTTGAATACAGGGGGGTCTGACCATGACCGCGATTTGTTGACCCTAGGTCACAAGTCATGTGCTTATTCACAAATGGTTCATGGAAAAAATCTGGCTTCTTGCACGAGCTATGGGCAACATAAATGGGCAACATAAAGAAAGTTGGTGCGAGAGGTCCCCAGTTCGATTCCGGTCGGATTCATTTGCAGATCGCGTTTTCCGCGTTTTCCGCGGACCGGCACTGAACGCAAATGGTTTTCACCTTTGCGGCGTGCCAAATCAGAATATACGCTTGGCTGATCTCGATAGTACCGGCTACGCCCCCTTCCCCTCTCAAGAAGGTTCCAGCCGTGTTCAGCCCGTCTCACGTTTCGAGCCCTGAACAAGTCTCGAGTGCAGACACGTGTGTAGTACTCCTACACACACAGATCTCGAATTATTTATCTAGCACCAAATCCGAAAGGCTTGCCATCACTCCCCGGAAAGGAGAACTTTTGCGGATGACTGTAGGTGTAAGTTGGCGATGCCCTAGGATCCGGAGACGTCTGTCCTATAGTCAGCGAAAGTTGGTGCGAGAGGTCCCCAGTTCGATTCCGGTCGGATTCATTTGCAGATCGCGTTTTCCGCGTTTTCCGCGGACCGGCACTGAACGCAAATGGTTTTCACCTTTGCGGCGTGCCAAATCAGAGAGCCGGTGGCCGAAAGTTTGCTCAGTTGGCCAAGGATTCTAAGTGAGCAAACTTTCGGCGCGCAACGCGCGGCTTGTTCAGGAAGTACGGCAAATCGAAAAATGCCTAGGCACTTTTGGATTCGACTAGGCAGGACTAGATCTCAAATCTAAAAATGCCTAGGCATTTTTTCCGTGAACTAGATCTGAACAGCAACGAATTGGTCGCAATAAAAATGCCTAGGCATTTTTAGATTTGCCTAGGCACTTTTGGATTCGCCGTCCTTTCTGAACAGCCGCGCATCAGTCGCAACTACCGTTGTAGCGAGGCATTTTATGCGTGCTCGGCATTTTGGGTTTAACGGACTGCACTGCACTTTGAATTCAAACAGTAAAAGCAACTGTTGAACACGTTTAGAGCTCGGTGGGTGAGAACAAGCGGAAATGGCTGCCACAATGGGCACCGAAACCATGCAATTATGCGGGGGTGGTTGCGCAAACATGACTGGCTCAGTCCACAAGTGCACATGCGGCAAGTGGATGCATGTTTTTTGTGGCGTCGGCGTGGGAGAAGAAGGTTTTGGACAGAAAATTCTGTGCAAGGAATGCTGCGGCGATACGAAGGAGCCGAAAGTCGCTCCGGATGACCTGGGCAATCAGCTTGATAGCGCGAAAGGAATTGACAAGAGGGCTGCTAATGACAAAGAAGCCCACTCTGATGGGGAAGAAGATGAACAGCGGGATGCTGAGGACAGGGCCCTTAGATCTAGCACGCGACATGGCCAGATTGGAAGTTGACCTTGACGAATTAGTGGACCATGCCGTTTTAAGTGGGCAAATGAAGGCCATGACAACTAAGCAGCAAGCCGGGACGGAGACCAATGTATTCAAGGGCGCCAGAAAGCAGGTACAGGGCGAAGTATTTTTGAAATCATGACAGGCTGCCTGCTGCGGACTTTCGTTTTGCGGTATATAGCGGTCATGCATTCTTTAAGCCGTCTTTAGCGGTCATGTATTCTTTAAGCCGCTTGGAGGAGGCGGTAATGGCTGCCGCGTTGGCCGGTGGCTGTGTCGCAATGGTGTCCACAGCGTCGACTAGTTGCGTAATGGTGTGAGGCGCTGAGTCCTCCCCGTCGGCGGGGGAATGGGAGGCGGCTGACGGTGATTACGCCATGGCTAGTTTCCGGAAAATACGAACCCTGCCTGTGCTGCGTTTTATGATATTGCGCTAAATCTTGGGCGATGGCGGCCGCAAATTATATAATCGTGTTCGTCATCAAAAGGCGCGTCTACTGCAATTTACCCGACCAAATTTCATGCCCGGATGTAAAAGTTATGAGCATTCTCGGCATCCATAGCTCGTCACACCGTAAACCGGGCATGGGCATGGGCATGGGCATGGGCATGGGCATGGGCATGGGCATGGGCATGGGCATGGGCATGGGCATGGGCATGGCTATGGCTGGCATGGGCATGGGAGGTGGCATGGGCATGGGCATGGCTGGCATGGGCGGCGGTGGGATGGGCATGGGGCTGGGCTGCGGTGGCATGGGCATGGACGGTGGCATGGGCGGTGGCATGGGTAGCGCTGGCATGGGCATGGGCGGTGGCATGAGCGGTGGCATCGGTGGCGCTGGCATGGGCGGCGCTTGCATGGGCGGCACTGGCATGGGCATGGGCGGTGGCATGGGCATGGGCATGGGCATGGGTGGTGGCATGGGCATGGGCGGTGGCATGGGCATGGGCGGTGGCATGGGCATGGGCGGTGGCATGGGCATGGGCATGGGCGGTGGCATGGGCATGGGCATGGGCATGGGCATGGGCATGGGCGTGGGCATGGGCATGGGCATGGGCATGGCTGGCATGGGCGGTGGCATGGGGCTGGGAATGGGCATGGCTGGCATGGGCGGCGGTGGGATGGGCATGGGGCTGGGCGGCGGTGGCATGGGCGGCGGCATGGGCATGGCTGGCATGGGCGGTGGTGGCATGGGCATGGGCGGCGGCATGGGCATGGCTGGCATGGGTGGTGGCATAGGCATGGGCATGGGCATAGATAGGCGGAATGGGAGGCACAGCCGAGCCTAGCTTGAACCTTAATCGCCTTGTTGGGCTTCATCTCATGGGCGTTCTTCGTTAGATTGTGACATTGGTAGTGTAACGACTAAAAGTAACGTAGTGGAGCTGCGGTCTTAATGAACTTTCATGATTTTTAGTGGAACTGACGTCTTAACGATTTATAATTATTATGGTGCATGTCATGGCTACAATTTGCATCGTTTTTCTGTGGAAACTACATGTCAAAGCTTCGTGCACAAGTGGCTAGAAACCATACCTGGCTAGGGTGAGGCAGCGTGGGGGCAGGAGGGAGGGGGGGGGGGGGGGGGGGGGGCGACACTTTACTTTGGGGAACACTTGCGGGGAGGTACGTGATATTATTCCATTGATTTCACACTAAGTTGGAATACTGGCTGTCAAGTGAGCAAACTCTTGGCCAACTGAGCAAACTCTCGGCCACCAACTCAGAACATATGCAGGCTTTGTGGAACAAAACTCAGGCCCATTGGCCGGGCCACTGCAGGAGCTATTTTTCATTAGCATCACAAACACAACGCAGTGGGAAAAATGAGAGCCCTTCACAACATGGCGCAACGACACAAGCACCATTAATTAATCAATTAATAGACACGTGACTGCGTCACAAGCACCATAAACGGGGCCATAGTGAGCTTGGAGGGTCAAAACGTTGAAAATAGGTGTTGTATAAGTTATACAGCATCAAACATGCATCAAACATCATGACTGGATGACCTAATATGACTGAATCAGGCAGCCACAGCCAAAGCATCATCCACTCTCACAACGTGTTGAGCACATGCCTCGTGGGAAGGGAGGTGCTGGGTTTTCATTCCATAACGCGTGCAATACTGAAAGAAAGAGGCACGTGTAATGAAAGGCTTGGATAGGTTGAGTGATCCATGAGCTTACATGCAGGCAAAGATGACGCTGGAATGCATGTAGCTAGCAAATCATTGGTGGCAAGATGCTAACAACACATGATTATACACCATTCATCTTCATCATCCTGAACGACTCGAACACGCGGACAAGATAACGGCAGGCTCGAGCTACCATGGTCCGGATTCTCCCGATTTCTGGCCTGCGCTGGTTGTCTCCTTGATACACCATGATTATGGGCACCTAACTGATCTTCTTGCACAATCAACACAGTATAATTACCATCAACATCCAATCCTCACGATATATGCACGGCTTTCACCTACGACGTATACAGTGCACCTAAATACTGCACAACTGCAACCTGCTATGGCTGACATGCAAGCAACGTCGAGTAGGATGGCGGTCTTAGAGAGGCTGGGCAGAGGTCGGTAAAAATAAGTGGAAAACTGGCAGAAACTAGGTAGAAACACGATATACTTCCGCCTGCAAGCACTATTGAGCCGGTGGCAGAGGCCATTTCCAGGAAAATACAGCATACCGTAGCAATAGCCACGGTCACGCCTTAAACGCTATTTGCAGGCATCATCATGCCCGGATCTACCCAATAAAAGTCTGCACAAATCTCGGTTTAGCCGAGAGTCCGGGCGTTCGGAATGAAAAAACATGTGTTAAGAAGTCGAAACACCATGGAACTGATACCAAGCATGGTGCCGCAGCAGACCCGAGTCCTGCCGTAATAATATGTATGCCGGTTTCTAGGGTTTCCGCATGAAAGTTGGGTGAGAAACTGGAAAAAACTACGTTTCCTTCGCCCCAGTACCTCAACAAACTGGTAGAAACATAATTATCAACCTTTGAATGCATCATCATGGTCGTGCCACCCAACAGCCACTGAAATTCGCGCGAAAACTGGCGAGATCTAGATACCTGCCGCCATCGCCGTCGTCTTCACCTTCGTCCCGCAAAAACGCCTGATTTCAGTGGTACATATTTGTTTGCAGCTGTCACAAAAAAAAAACGTAGGAAACCATGATTTTTTCTTGAATTCTATGATATGTTTCTTACCTGTGTTGAAAGTTTCAGACCAAAACTCGCATGTTTAACGGGCTTGCCACGTGTCAGATTACAACGCGATACATCGCGTTCTAACCCTACAACGCGATGTATCGCGTTGTAAAAAAAAACGGGCTAGAGCAAGCTAGTGTGTGTAGCTTACATTCCCACCCTTGCAGGAAGTAGCCCAGAATGTATTACAAGCCATATGCCCCTTCTCAGGGATATGTGCTACATGTACTCCCAACGGAGTTATGTTCCTAATTTAATTAATTAATTACCAGTAGTGTAGATTAGTCAGGCTTAGCCTAGCACTATGTGGCCTACGCGCATTGAATTGAATTGAATTGAATTGAATTGTAACATAACTCCGTTGCATGGGAGAATACGTAGCACATATCCCAGAGAAGGGGCATATGGCTTTTAATACATTCTAAGCTACTTCCTGCAAGGGTGGGAATGTAAACAACACTTGCTTTAGGTGCCCCAGGGCACCTGCACCCTCATCATGATCTATCACGCTATGCCCAGCTAAGGGGGAGCATGTCATGTGGGGGAAGATCATCATAGCTATACAAAAGCTAGAACGTGGCATCTCATCAGAGAGCAGCTCTCTGCATGGGCACAACATAACTAAATAAAACTAGGGCATCATCTGGAGTGTGGCTCATCATAGGCACACATGTACATGGCTAAATAATGCGCGTGGCTCAGCTGGTATAGTGCCAGTAGGAGGCGTACATGTACATGGCCACGGTCTATCTATTCTACACTACTACTGCTGTATTCCCCTAAGCTCAGTGGGGCGTCTGGAGTCGCTGGGGCCGCGGGGGTCGCATGCCAGGGCTGGTGGCCGACGTAGATGGATGGCCGCCCCCTTCCAGTACACCGGCTGCCCCGCCTTGGTCTGCCGGAGCTGGAGGTAGGTCGGCCATAGCTCCCGTCGCCGTTGTTGCTGCGCCATGCAGGGTCAAGTCGTCGTCAAGGGTGAAGAGAGTCTTCTCGAGCCGCTTGCGGCGTCGGAGAAAAGAAATTTTGTCCGCCGGGTGAGAAGGAGCGGGGGCGCCCCTGCCTTACCCCGCGCGCGGGGAAGGCGGTGGGCGACCAGCTCAATCTCACCAGTAAGGCCCATGCGACTAAGAATTTCTCTCTCAATTGCACGTGCAAGCTTCTCGGAATTCTCACCTTCCTCCATGTCGAAGTTCTTGACAATGACGTTGAGGCTGCGCTTGGCGAGCTCGGCCTCCTCGCGGAGGTCGAGCGTCTGCTGCTGGAGCTGGGCTGCGACGGCGGAGGTGGTGGAGGTGGCGTGCTGTCCGCCCAGGTCGGGATGGGAGGAGCATCGCCGGCCAGGCCAGCCGGGGCTGGCTGGGCGGCAATGTCCTTCACCGCCTGGGCGGTGAGGCCTGCGGTGTTTTGCAGGACCTTGATGGCAATTGCATTGTCCTTAAGACGTTGGTCAATGTCGCGGAGCTGGGCGGTGATGGAGTCGGTGGAGGCGGAGGGGGGGGGGGGTGCCGGAGGCGAGGAGGGCAGTGAACAGCCATACGCAATACGCAGCCATACGGGGCCCTTGTGTATGGTGTATAATACGCCATACGGGGTATAATACGCAAACCATACGGGGACTCTTGAAAATGCTGTTTTTTGCATGGTTCAGGGGGTTCTTCAACATTCTGACCAATCAGGCATGTTTTTTGTGTGTTCTTGCAACACCACTTGCCTTTATTTAACACATCATCACATAATATTGCCGTTGCCGTCGCTGCATGCCTACAAATACAAGCATTGTACATCTGTTGTTATTAATAATGTCTGTAAATAGCACACGGTCAGTCGGCCAACTTGCCAAAAGTAATAAGACATTGTGCCAGAAACAGACATCTTGCCTACTCGTGGTAGGCCACCATGCAATATTGATCTACATGAAGCAAGAATCCATACGGGCTGCCAACAATGTGGCTAGCGTGCAGGATACCATGCATGCCAGCAACCCGACCCAGCTTCCCTAAACCATTAACACATATGGTACGGTGGCTGGCTAGCAGCAGCCTGCATGGCTAAATAAGGCATTTATGTGCATCGCGAGTCACACCAAATACCCCGCAGCCTGCGACGTAATGCCTCCGGCGGCCTCTTGCACTCGCTCACTCTTGCCTCCTTCGCGTACGTAGCGCCCATGATATGGCGGGTGCTAGCCTTGCTCGGGTGGTAGAACCCGAGAATTCTGCATCCAAAAGTGTGCACGTCACTTAGCTTGTAGTTACCTGTCGGCTGCCCTTTCTTGTTGAGAGTCTGTTCTTTCACGATGTGTGTCCAGACAGTCTCGAATACGGCCTGCATCTCGTCGGCCCAGTCATCATCGTGTTCCATAGACCCACACCATCACCGTCGCTAGCCATGGTGCCTGGATGTCAATTGTGCTACGATTAAATGTTAGGTGCCAGATGCGCGCCCTTGTTGGCAGACAACATAACTTCGTCACCTAATTTCCTCGTCCTTCGTCTCCTAGACCCTAGTCCGACACGCAGCAATCTGCAGCAATGCACTTACAGTCGTACATGCACGGCCAGCTTGGCACCTGCATGTCGTTTATTTGTCGCGGAGTTCCAGGTGTGGGCGGTTCCGCTTACGGCGGAGTTGTGCGCGGAGTTCCAGGTCGCCTAGATACAGTCTAGTTCCGGCTCCACTGCCGTCCAAAATGATGCCAGAAGCTACTTCGAACGCGGTTCATACGCAAAAAATACGCAAAAAATACGCAAAAAATACGCAAAAAATACGCAAAAAATACGCAATACGCAAAAAATACGCAAACCATACGCAGTGCGTATTTTTTTTCCCATACCCATACGGAAATCTTGCGTATGGCGTATAATACGCGCCATACGGCGTATTATACGCCGTATGGCTGTTCACTGGAGGAGGGTGGCGGTGGCGGTGGCGGTGGCGGTGGGGATGGTGGGGAGCTCAGCAGCCAGCTTACGACCCAAAGCTTTAATTGCATTTCGCAAGCGAGGGGCGTCACGTGCTGTGAGAGGATCGAGGTGGAGGAGGGCGACTTCGGTCAAGAGGACGGGTTGCCAGAGGTCCGCGGAACTACGTTGAAGGATGTCCAGAAAAGAGGGCGGCAAGCTGAAGGCGCGGTCGCGACCAGCCAGACAGGTCTGCTGATCGAGCGGAGCTGAAACTGGCCGTCAGACTGGCTGCGAAAGCATTTGTGGCGTTGGAGGCGCTGGCACAGGTCAAGAAGGGAGGCATACGATCCATAAAACAGGAGCTCCAGTATCCGGATGTGTGGCCTGTCAAAATAGCCGGGTCTGTTGGCATCGAAGGTGGAAAATAACTTGTCAACGTCAAAGTCGGACTCAGACCAGCTAGGTTCGGTGGGGCGGCTGCGTTTGGGCTCGGGCGAGGCTGAAGGCGAGGCAGGAAGCCTGGGAGGGGGCTGGGCGACCACCAGTGCGCGACTAGTGTCACCGCTGCCTGCCGGACCTGAGGGCGAAGCTGCAGCCGAAGCTGCAGACGTATTTTCATTACCGAGCGCAGCCGCCAGGCTGCGTTGCGTCGAGGCGCGTTTGTTCGCCATATGTTGTGTAATATTTAGCGTCGGAAAATTATATCAGCATGTGCGTCTTAGAAAGACGAAGCGATTGTGATATTCACAGCTAAATTCGGTTCTCAAACGTGAAAGTTATGAGCGCCGCCGTCAGCCATGGCTACCTCGTGGCCCGTGGCTCGTGTGTTAACAGATGAGGTCAGATGACATCCTTACCCTAGCTTACGCGCATGTGCGCCCATAATGGCCTCCCATGGATGATGCCACCCTCATCGCGAGCCCCGAGCACATTCAGACCTCAGTAGCTGGACTATCTGGGCCTGGAGGCGCGGGCGGTGGGGTTGGAGATTAGTGTCAAAACTGAGGCGATGGTGATTGGGGCCTCCAGCACACTGGTCACCGCTGCCGCGCCTGCTCGACGGGACGGAGGCCCCGTTTCGCGATCGCATCAAACTGTTGGGGAGTTGGCTTCCTGCATGACACTGCAGACGATGTGGACACCCGCATCGGCCTGGCCTGCCAGGGCCAGGCTCCGTTCGCTCAACACCTACTGGCGCTCGAAGGGCCTGGGCCGAGCACCGCAAGCGCATGCTCTTCAAGGTCCTCGTCCTCACGGTGCTCACGTATGGCGCCGAGGCGTGGACAATCACACCCAAACTGGCAGCTAGGCTCAACGGCACGGTTTACAGGATGCTCCGACAGGTCTTTTTAAACGTAGGGTTTTCCGAGCGCCCGTCATCAGAGTCTTTGTATCATGGTATGCCTCGTATTTCGGACGAGATTAAGCAGCGTAGGATAGCATTTGTAGGACACCTTGCTCGCACCAGCCAGGTCGACACCGCCCTTGGTCTGGCCGGCCCCCAGCGGCTTGGCCAGCCAGGGCGACACATTCTGACCTGGCCAGGCCCCAAGGGTGCATTCCCAAAACTGGTAGGGAAACCTGTCACGAACTACATCCAGATGTTGCTGGACGACCTAGTGGTCCCAGCCCAGTTTGAACACCGCATCCACTCTCTCTCCCGTCCTTGGACTGCCATGCAGGACAAGCTAGACGCGGTGGCAGAAGATTGTCAAGGCTCACACGCCCAACCCTGTGGGCAAGCCCCCTCCCCCCAAGAGGAGGCGTTTTGATGAGTAGTGTAGTTAGTAGGATTTTCTAGACTAGATAGCTTAGAGTTAGGTTAGTTCGATTACGCGGCTTCCTCCACTCCTCCCATCCATCCTGGAATATGTGCTATACATGATCTCCCAACGGAGGCATGTTATGATTTAATTTTTTATTTTTAATGGATGACGCCTTCAGAATTTAATTATTAGCCCGCAAGCCATGCCTATAATGAGACCCCCATGGATGTTGCATTGAGCATGTAGCCACGCTCTGCCTATGCAGAGAGTCACTCTCTGTTGAGAAGCCATGCCCTAGCGCTTGTATAGCTATTATTATATGTCTTCCACCCCATATGCCATGCAGGCCTTCTAGGCCAGTTCCCCAAGCCGCCCCGTGCGCGCCTGATCGGGATGCATGACCCATCATGGTGGTGCAGGTGCACCTTGCGCACCCAGAGCAGGTGATAGTTTACATCCTACACCTGCAGGTTGTAGCCCAGACTGTCTCTAATTAATTAATTAATTAATTAATTAATTAGACTCGTGCTCCCGTTGGGGAGTCACGGAGCATTAACCCCGATGGATGGATTAATTAATTAATTAATTAATTAATTAATTAGGAACATCACTCCGTTGGGAGTAAATGTAGCACATATCCCTGAGAAGGGGCATATGGCTTTTAATACATTCTAGGCTACTTCATGCAAGGGTGGGAATGTAAGCTACCCTTGCTCTAGCTAGGTGCACCAGGGCACCTGCACCCTCGTGATCTATCACGCTATGCCCAGCTAAGGGGGAGCATGTCATGTGGGGGAAGATCATCATGGCTATACAAGAGCTAGTGCATGGCTTCTCAGCAGAGAGTGACTCCAGTTACGTTAAATAGTGCCGGAACCTTTTGCCACCTGCGGCAAATCGGTCCGTCACACTATTTTGCCCGGAATAACCACTTCCGAGCACCCAAGTTAGTTCGGCCGAATTAACTTGGGTGCTCGGAAGTGGTTGTTCCGGGCAAAATAGTGTGACGGACCGATTTGCCTCAGGTGGCAAAAGGTTCCGGCACTATTTAACGTAACTAAAACCTGTGCACGTTGGAGGTCAGGGGTTCGAATCCTCACTGAGGCAGCTCCGGCGCATTTTAATAGTGGTGCGTGCTCAGCGGCCTAGGCGGATGTCTCGGGCTCTTCGTCCCCCCTCCACGAGGCCAGGTTTTAGTTACGTTAAATAGTGCCGGAACCTTTTGCCACCTGCGGCAAATCGGTCCGTCACACTATTTTACCCGGAATAACCACTTCCGAGCACGGCCGAACTACTCCCCGCTGCATGGGCACGGCATAATTAAATAAAGCTAGGCATCATCTGGAGGGTGGCTCATCATAGGCACACATGTACATGACTAAAAAGGCTAGGCCTCAGCTGGTATAGTGCCTGTAGTAGGCCGGCGGGCATGTACAACAAGGCCACTGTCTAACTATTCTACACTACTGCTGCTGTATTCCCCTAGGCTGGGGCTGCTGGAGTCGCTGGGGCCGCGGTGGTCGAGGGGGTCGCGTGCCAGGGCTTGTGGCCGACGTAGATGGCCGCCCCCTTCCAGTACACCGGCTGGCCCGCCTTGGTCTGCCGGAGCTGGAGGTAGGTCGGCCATAGCTCCCGTCGCTGTTGTTGCTGCGCCAGGGTCAAGTCGTCGTCCACGGTGAAGGGAGTGTTCTCGAGCCGCTTGCGGCGTCTGAGAAACGAAATCTTGTCCGCTGGGCTCTCAAAGATGAGAAGAAGCGGAGGCGCCCCTGCCTTACCCCGCGCGCGGGGGAGGCGGTGGGCGGTCAGCTTGATCTCACCAAGAAGGCCCATGCGTGCAAGGATTTTGCTCTCAAACGCACGTGCAAGCTTCTCGGAATTAATTCTCACCTTCCTCCATGTCGAAGTTCTTGAGTATGGCGTTGAGGCTGCGCTTGGCGAGCTCGGCCTCCTCGCGGAGGTCAAGCGTCTGCCGCTGGAGCTGGGCTGCGACGGCGGAGGTGGTGGAGGTGGTATGTTGCTTAATAAGCATGTCCGCCCAGGTCGGGATGGGAGGAGCATCGCCGGCCAGGCCAGCAGGGGCTGGCTTGGCGGCAATGTCCTTCACCGCCTGGGCGGTGAGGCCGGCGGTGTTCTGCAGGACCTCGATAGCGATAGCATTGTCCTTAAGACGCTGGTCGATGTCACGGAGCTGGGCGGTGATGGCGTCGGAGGTGGGGGTGGTGGCGGTGGAGGAGGCGAGGAGGGTGGAGGAGGTGGCGGTGGAGATGGTGGAGAGGAGGGGAAGCTCGGCAGCCAGCGTGCTGCCCATGGCCGCCACATCTGCAGCGATGGGGGCCACGTGCTGCTCGAGGGCCTCCTTGAGGAGTGAGCGGATGGAGGATTCGGTTAAGGTGCATGGTGGTGAGGGGCTTGGGGGGCCAAAGCTCCTCGATGGAGCGTCCAAGGAGGGATTTAAGAGAGCGAATTGCTGGAGGTGGGGGCGGCGGAGGCTGGGAAAGCGGTCGAAAGTGGAGGCGCGATTCTGGTGAGGATCAAAGAGGCGACCTCGGATGACGAGCTGCTTGCACATGCAGTTCAAGAAGCGAGGCGTGTGATCCAAAAAACACGCAGGCCAGGATGCGTTCCTCGGTAAACTTGTCAAAGAAGTTGGGCTGGCGGGCTTCGGCTACAAATTCGAGCTCGACCCAGCTCGGCTCGGCAGGGCGACTGCGCTTGGGTTCAGGCGACGCTGCTGGCGAGGCGGGCTCAGCAGGGGGCTGGACGACCACTAGAGCTTGGCTAGTGGCGCCGCTGCCTGCTGGGCCGGTTGGCGAAGCTGCAGCCGGAGCTGCAGACGTATTTTCATTGCCGAGCGCAGCCGCCAGGCTGCGTTGCGTCGAGGCGCGTTTGTTCGCCATATATTATTGCGTAATAGCGTCGGAAAATTATATCAGCATGTGCGTCGTAGAAAGACGCGTCGATTGTGATATTCACGGCTGAATTCGGTGCTCAAACGTGAAAGTTATGAGCTCCGCCGTCAGCCATGGCTATCTCGTGGCTCGTGGCTGCATAATGCCATGTGCATTAGATGGATGGATGGGTGGGTGCAAACAGTCCTACCGGTCTAAGCTATCTACATCAGCTACCTACGACATCTATCTAACAACTAACATCTATCTATACTGCATCACGTGGCCCTAGGGGAGCTGTCTGGCGTGCCTCCCGTGGGTTTGCACACGCGGGCGCTTTCCCACAGGGGGGGGCTCGTTGTCCTCTATGACCTGGGCCCACTTGGCCTTGTCCATCATCTTCTTCCAAATCACGGAGAGGCCTAGGCCCCCCATGTCCTCTACTAGCTGTTCTTTGAAGGTGTGGGCCTTGCGGCGTCTAACATCAGGGGGCCCGGCCCACGTCAGGAGGTGCCGGCCAGGCTGAGCTGGTCGCAGTCCTGCGGGGGGGCGACGTGAGGTGTCTACCTGGTTGGTGCGAGCTAGGTGCCCTACTAGCTGCAGGCGCCGCTGCTTAATGGTGCTGGTGATATATGGCATGCCCTGGTACAGGTCCTCATTGCGGACATGAGCAGCATATCCTACTCTGAAAATGGAACGCAGCATGTTGGTGACCGCGCCGTCCAGCTTGCGGGCCAGGTCGGCGGTGAGGGTCCACGTCTCGGCCCCATACGTGAGAACAGGAAGGACGACGAGGACCTTGAACAGGTCTTGTTTCTCGATCGTGCCCAGGGGCTTGCGCCACAGGGCCCGGTACTGGTGTAAAGCGTGCCAGGCGAGGGAGATGCGATGGTCCACATCAACCTCGCAGCTGCCCAGGGAGCAGGCTGCCCAGCAGCTTGACGCGGTCCCGATACAGGACTCGAGAGCCGTCGAGGAGATAGAGGGGTGGCGGTGAGAGTGTCTCTAAATGCATAGATGCCCCTTTCTCAGGGCTATGTGTTACATATGCTCCCCACGGAGCTAATAATTAATTGATATAGTCAACAAAAATGTAGGCCAGCGGAAAACCATCAGGGCAGATGCGACGCACCTCCTCCATGATCAACATCAACCGGCGCGCGCCACAAATACAGCCGTGATGTAGTGTTACGGCCACGCCGGAAAACTATCTGAGACTCACCCAGGGGCGCGTCCAGCGCGGCGCGGAGCCTGTGCAGCATCATCAATGCGCGAAGACCTTCAGCGCGACGCTCAGGAGGCCGGCAGACACCCCGATAGTTACCTGGGTCATGCGTCCAGGAATAGTTGTCTGACACTTACTAGCTAGGGAAAGCCGATAGCGGATGCAGTTTAAGCTGCATGCCCTGTGCATTGAATTGAATTGAATTGAATTGAATTGTAACATAACTCCGTTGGGAGTAAATGTAGCACATATCCCTGAGAAGGGGCGTATGGCTTTTAATACACTCTTGGCTACTTCCTGCAAGCCGGTAGGGTGTAAACTACACCTGATCTGGGTGCACAAAGTGCACCTGCACACCATTATGTATTCCAGCACCTAGGGGCGCAGACATAGGGGGGAAGATCATCATGGCTAAACAATGGCTAGCTGGGCATGGCTTCTCAGCAGAGACGGTCGACGGATCCTCCGTGCTCAGCCCAGCAACTCCCCTGTCCTGGCCTTCCCTCGCCATAATTTCCCCTTCCTCTTCCCACTCCCGGACCACTTATGAAGCCGTAGGTGCACTAAATCCTAGTGAAGGGGCCACTGGCGTTTCGTGCATGGCGTTCCTAGACCAACCCAGAAAGAGTTTCATGAAATAAAATGTCTTCAAGAACATTACACACTCCTCAAACGTTTTCGAACGACCGGTTCTCATAGCCTGGATACTTTGCCTCCAATAAGTGAGTGCAATTTCTCTTTTGTTGCCGTGAACTCGGCTTGCTTTAGGCTAGGTTGAAGGCGTGCCTGCGTTGCTGCTGCTGTCCGGGACATGGATTTACTTGGCCTACCCTTTTGCTTCCTTTTCACGTTTTCCTGCCCGGATGGCCCGGCCCTGCCCCCGTCATTGCCCGCCATAAAGTTTCAGTCTTAGCGTCCTTCGACACGCAAAAACTTAGCAAAAGGCAAACACAAACCCACACAGAGCAATTTTCCTACTCATGGTTAAGAGATTTCCCCACGAATTCTCCTGCAGTACATCAACGATTGCTACGCTGGCTGGGCGAGCCGCTGCAGTCTGCGCTTTCACTGATAAATATCAACTACAGCTGGGTCAACAGCAGGTCGGTTTCGGGGCGCGCATGTTTGGTTTCCCGCCGAATGGCGCAGGGGAGATGAGGCCCGGCACAAAATAGTTTGGTGGGTTGCCAGAGTTACATATTCTGCGTCAACCCACCAAGAATTGTTAAAAGTCGCGAGCCTCTTCGTCCGTATGTCGCCGTTTCCAGTCACCATCGTTTTCTTGGCCTGTGATCGCGAAAATCGCGAAAATGCACTAGCACGCCATCAAGTCTGTCGGACAGTCGGACTAAGACTTACAGTACATCTACGTGGTCTCCATCTAAGTAAGACTTGCATCCGTGACAGTTCACCCCCTGAGAACCCAGAAGTCAGAAGTCAGAAGTCAGAACTCTGTTGTACACTTCTAGGTTGTATTTCGGACGCTTGTCCGACATAAGGAACTTTCACCCTGGCATGGCGCATTAGGCTGCAAAGAGATCTCAAGAACTTCTTTAGCTCCGGTGTGAGTGCGCCTTGCTTTACGCAACGGCCCCGACTCGCTCGAATTTTCTGCCTAGTAAAATCTGCCTCGATTACATGTGGAGCCTCTGAACGTTGTAAGACACCACGGCTGTATCCCAAGCTACTTTCGGGATAGTTTGAGTCGGACATTTGCAGTACGTAGGAATCCATCCATCGGCTGCTGTACGTAGGAAAGGCAGGGTGTTGAAGGGATGGAATACCGCTTGCGATGATTTCTCGAAGATAATTGCGATGACCTAAGGCAGTTACTTGGATACCTCTATGGGCTTGGCTTAAGTTATGATAATACTCATTGGCAACAAATGGCTGGCGTAAGGATGGGCATTTGCCACCGCTTTTTATCTACTTGTGCGTATTTAGCTGCGTGCGCGCTACTTGCACGGTGTCACGTGGACTTGCCGTCCGTCAAAGACCATGAACTTATCGGCTGGCTCGGAGAAACGCCTGCGGCACGCGCCGTAGAGCCGGAGCCCGCTACAGACGTCCCGATCCGTGGCCGGCTGACAGGAAAAGGGATTTCCCAAAACGATTCGTGGATTGAATTTCTGTCTTGGTCTCCTCGAGTCATGATGTTTCACCGGCTTTTGACAGATGTGAGTGCGAGGCTGCCATGCACGAACGTTTTATTGCGGTGGTGTCTCCTTGGCATTTCCTCCAATATGCCTCCGCCCTCAGCTTTGCCAAGAGGGCTATATCCGCAGGGACTTTGCTTTGTAAAAAGGTGGGAGATCCACCTGGTTATAGTCTCCAGTGCACTGGCCAGCCCACATCTACTTGCTAGTTAGCCAGACAAATGCATATGCACCTGCTTGTTGGGCTTCATAGACTAATATCCATGACTTCTTGGTTGTTTTAAGACCCGGCCTTTCATTCTGCCTTCTACCCTGAATGCCCTGCGATAATTTAGACACGTTGACTCAGCGTGTACTAAAAAGCCGGCGGAATGTATTAGTATAAGTAATAGTATGCGAGTAATACAAAATGTACAGTAGTAGTATTAGTATGAATGTAACACAAAGCCAATGGCATGTGTTAGTACTAGTCACATGGTGTAGGGTGGACAGGTACCGTCGTACCGGTGTCAACCGTCTATTCTTTATCATCTGGGGTATCCCTGTGCAACAGGTTACTTTGTAATGTCGATGTGGGTATTCAAATTTAGTTTGGAAAAGGATTTGAGCTTAATTTCTCTCGATTTAATTTCATTCCAATTCATTTCACTCCATTTTTGCTTCCCTTCATTTCTCTTCGCTTCGTCTCATGTCCCATCCCTTCATTTCATTTTGTTTAAATATACTAATAACTGCCACTAGATCGTAAAGGCGGTGAAACTAGCTGTTTTCCTAGAACTTAGGATCCAAATCTCGCGAGAAGAGGTGATGCCCATCCTTGGTTTAATGTCCATTTCCTTCGAACAGCCACTCAGGAGAAGTGCAGCTACGCCAGAACGTTAACAGTGACACCCGCCATGTGTGGTAAACTTTTCCCATGCCTTTTTTGCCAAGGTGAGACCCCGTGCACCTTAACTGTTCCCATCGTATGATGTACTGGAATCCCGCCTCGTTTGCATCTGGGAGGACTCAGGAGTGCAAGTACACCATCAAGCTGAGGCTCAAAAGTAGCTACAGATGACCCTGACACTAGCCACGTGTGGTACTTGACCAACTTACTTTCGGATACGTCCTGCAGGAGGAGTGCGACTACATCATCAAGCTGGCGACGCCGCGCATGGAGCGCTCCACAGTGGTGGACCATTTGGACTCGGAGAGCAAGAACCTAAAGTCGCGCACCGACGACATCCGCACGAGCACCGGCTGCTTCATCAAGCACCATGAGGACCCGGTGGTGGACGAGCTCAAGAGGAGGGTGGCCGATTGGTCCAAGTTGCCCGTACAGAACGGGGAGGAGCTGCAGGTGCTGCACTACGGCGTGGGGCAGCAGTACCGGTGAGCTGTTGTGATTGTTTGGTTTATGTTTGGAAAGTCTTGGTTATTTGTTCTATTTGCAGCTGTGTAATTTGTAGGTGTGTCATCTGTCATTAAGGTGATGGACTGCCGGTGGTCCAGAATGGGGAGGAGTTAGGACTTGCAGGTGCTTGTTACGGCATGGGGCAGCAGTACTTGTGAGGGTGCCTGCATTTTTTAATTTTTTTTTTTGGGGGGGGGGGAGGAATGGGGCAGCAGCACAGGTGAGGGTTCCTAGAGCTGTTATGATTTGCTCTATCATTTGAGAAATGGTTGAAACATTCTTACATATTGAATTGTTGTCTGGACACTGGTGGGAGGTGAGCTATGTTTCTCATCATGCAATGCGTACTTGATATCTTGCGTATCTTTATTTAATGTCTTGGCACTAGCACATATAGCACTTAATGTCCTGGCACTAGCACATATAGCGTTTAACCCGACCCCAGCGGGACACAAAGCCACCCTCGGATAAAGCATTCTGCTTCCGGTATCTTCAGCCCATTTCGCTTTTTATGTCATATTAGTATTATAAACTTGAACACAGCGGGACACAAGCCACCGTTTGATAAATCAACATTATGAACATTCTGCCCCCGGTATCTTCTTTTTTTCCCTTTTTTATGTCATATTAGTATGATAACCTGGAACGCAGCAGGACACATCAATAGGGCCCACCATGACACCTTCCTGCTCTTAAGCTGTCTGGTACTAAATATTGTGCTCGATGTAGGCGGGGGCCATCAGGACACCCGTTTGTCCTCATGTTGTAAGCTATATTGTACTGGATCGCTGTGGTATGCCTTAACAGGGCCCACCAGGACACCTATCGTTCTAACGTTACCAGCAATAATTATAGTACTATGCTGTACTGGGTCGCTGTGGTATACCTTAACAGGGCCCACCAGGACACCTTCCCGGAGGCCATGCTCGACGCGGCCGGGCAACGCATCGCGACCATGCTGCTATATTTAAACACGCCCGAGGGGGGGGGGGAGACTGTATTCCCCCGCGTGGCCGCGCGCGCCGACCAGCTGGACCCCGCCAACAAGTGGTCGCAGTGCGGCCAGCGGGGATACGGCGTGCGGCCGCACAAGGGGGACGGGATCCTATTTTGGGACCTCAACCCGGACAACTCACTCGACTTCAACTCGATGCACACGTCGTGCCCCGTGACGGCGGGGGAGAAGTGAGTGTTGGCACAACGCATCTGATATCTTATGTGCTTGCTTTTACGCTCACGCGAGTATTGTCATGTACAAACTCTTGGTATAGTGTATTGTCTCGGCGGGCGAGAAGTGAGTGGTCTATTTGGTCTTACATGATAGGAGGGGCCTTGTGCCACTCCTATTCTCCCTCTTGTCATATATTTTATTCTCTTGTCTCCTTGATATATTTTATATTCTCATTCTTGCCACTTGTCCCATATTTTTATTCTTGTCCCCCCTCTTGTGATGTATTTTTTATTCCTATTCTTTGCTCTTGTCCCATATTTTTATTCCTATTCTTTCCTCTCACCGAGGTCTATAGCCCCCTCCCTATCCCATCGGCCTAGCGGTTATTTACCTCTTCTCCTCTCACGATGGGGGCCACTCGTCTTCCTCCTCCTTGTGCAACAGCGGTCCTTTTATCACCCCCCAGCTCTCTCCTCTAGTTAGACCAGTTACCTCGGGTCCCCTTCTCTCCTCTTAAGGGGACTCGGCGCGGCGAATATTTTCCGCGCCAAAAAAATTCCGCGGTACCCTCCGTACCGTGAAAAGTGGGTGCACGGTGCGCGCACCCCTTGCGGAAGTGGCCATGGCGACTGCTTTTAGACGAAACGTGACAAATCTGGCTCGCGGAAAGCAGAAAAAATGCTCGATTCTTGGAGAAAATTAGTTACTGATTCTAATTTATGGTGGGATGGTTGCGATCTATAATGTCGCGGGCTCTTTTTCTTTACCATCGGCAGGGGGGGTCCGGCCTGAATTTCTGTCGGGATGAATAAAGTATAATTGATGCCTGCAGGTGTGATTGTCGATTGTTGCCAGTTTTGATGGTCCTAATGGAAGCTAGTTTAATGATGTTTCTAAAGCCGTAAAAATTCCCGCTGCTATCTTTACCTTTCCCGTCATTTTGCGGTAAGATAACATTAGGCCTGCGCGATGCGCGCCCGACCTCTCCATGAAAGGGTGGCCTTTCTTGTGCGCCTGGGCACGAATAAATGCCCGTTATGGTACGTTCTTGTATTAAACGTCCTAAGATAGCGCTTTCCTGCTTTCTTAGCTCGTGGAGCGTAAGCTTTTTGCCTTCTTTCCGGCCAGATGCAGCGATGAAGTTGCGGGTCCTGGCGCTGCATCGCTGGATTCCTGGATGTTTTTTAGCAAGTTCGTCTGTGACGTGGCTGGCTTGCTGCAGCGCGTGGCCCACAACCTGTCGGGAAGGTGTAATGCTTTTATTTCCATGCTTCTCTGAAATTTCTTTTGCTTTATAGACAGTTGTGTTCGAGGAAATTCACGCGGTCTTCCTAAGCAGCGGCATCATTTTCCCCAGACACTGACGAGCTGGCACCTGTCTCCTAAAGAAAGTGGCTCGTGCTTGTTAGAAAGGAGGCAGTGTGCATTTTGCGGGACACAATGCTTTGGTGGCACATGCGTCAGGTAGGTTGTTCCAATGGTCTCTTCACCTTTCCCACTGAGTAAATGATAGCCTTTGTCATGCTAACCAGAGCAGCTAGCCACAGGTTGGCTGGATAAAAAGTCAGCTTATTTTCTCTTTATATACTGCGTGTGTGGTCCTCCACATGTCCGGCTTGTTGGGCATTTTGGAAGAGGGTTTTTAATGTGTTGTTGGGTGGAACAACTTGGTTGTTGGCACAAAATCACACATTATTAGCCTGAGATAGGCATGACATATGCTGCTCAGGCGTGTCGTCCTACCAGCCTTGTTGTTAAGGGTAGACTCACAAGGCTGGCTGTGACGATGGAGGGGTGGGGCGTATGACGCTCCGGACATCCTCCTCACACTCCGTGATCAAAGTGGGCATGTTTTTGGGTGTCTAGGGTAGCAAAACAGATGTCATTTTGGCTCAGCACTAGCTCAATTCTCTTTTAGCGTCTACCCAGGTGGCATCACAGGAAAATCAATAACTTGAGCTACGCTTGTCAGAATGAGCTCAAACTTTGGGGTTGTGTTTCCCCCCACTCAGTGGAATTTAAAATGTATGGATGACCCAATCTGATGTGTTAATGATTTGATTTATTTTTTTTGGCTAAAAAAAGTACCCATTTTGCGGGAAAATTAATAACTCAAACAAATGTGACCATTTTGGCCATGTAAATAGCCCAGCTTTTAAAAAAGTGGGGGAAATTTGCAGAAATGTATGGGCAGGTCATTTGGATAAGTGGTTTGTCTTGGGCAAAATATCTCATAAATAGCGTCTTTTTCTATTTTTAGCTCGCCACCGGTGCGTGGTTGGGCGTAGTACCCCCAGCAAGTGGTGGCATGAATGTCCAAACATCATATTTATGGTACTCAATCATCACTAGATGGTTCCCGAGTGCATTGGAACTGAAATTCATTAAAGTCAGTTTTTCAGGCTTTTGGACGTGCGAGTCCCCTTAACGTTTCTGTTGACTCCTTCCCCATGTCCCTGCTGCCTGGTGTTGGTGGCCTCAACCCCTCCTTCCCCTGTTAATGGCTCCGTTTACCGCAAGTCCTTTTCTGCCACGCCGGGGTCCACTCACCCCTCACGCCGCTTGCCTCCCTTCTCCTCCTCGTCCGTTTACCGCTGCCCCCCCTCCGTCCCACCTGGGGCTCATGGCGACCCCCCCCCCCCCCCCCCCCCACCCCCCACCCACACATACCCCACCGCCACCAGGTGGAGCGCCACGGTCTGGATCCACACGGGCGACTTCATGCACCGCGCGATGCAGCGGCCCGGCGGCCTGTGCGCGGACCAGAGCACCATGTGTGAGGGTTGGGCGCAGAGCGGCGAGTGCAGGAGGAACCCCGAGTACATGGTCGGGCAGTACTTCAACCCGGGCAGCTGCATCATATCGTGCCTGCGTGTGGACCCGCACATATTTGATGGGACGGAAATGGAGGGTAGGTGCACGCCCGAGGGCAAAGAGGTTCCCATTCCACCTCTAAATTGAATGCCTTGACCAGTCACTGTCTTATTTCATTTGCTCATTAGTGCTACTGATACTGTTATTGTACATAATATTCTCATAATTCACGGAATTCGCGCAATTTACGCAGTTTTCACAGTTTGATGAGATGGTGCCCAGGACTGTGGCTTTTGCTGTATATGAAGTGAGACAACTATGTCTCAAGGAGACAACCAGCGCAGGCCAGTGTCTGGACGCATGGTAGATGTGTGCACGCGGGCTTTTGCGATTGACATCGCAAATAATTTAACTACTTCCGTAGATTGCAATACTACTATTTATTAATTAGTCTCGTGTCCCCGTTGGGGGACCACGGAGAGCTGAATTCCCCAATAGTGGACGTCTCCAATTAATTAATTAATTAATTAGGAACATCACTCCGTTGGGAGTAAATTTAGCACATATCCCTGAGAAGGGGCATATGGCTTTTAATACATTCTAGGCTACTTCATGCAAGGGTGGGAATGTAAGCTACCCTTGCTCTAGGTGCACCAGGGCACCTGCACCCTCATGATCTATCACGCTATGCCCAGCTAAGGGGGAGCATGTCATGTGCTTGCCCTAATCCCATAATTAAATAAAGCTAGGCATCATCTGGAGGGTGGCTCATCATAGGCACACATGTACATGACTAAAAAGGCTAGGCCTCAGCTGGTATAGTGCCTGTAGTAGGCCCGCGGGCATGTACAAGGCCACTGTCCAACTATTCTACACTACTGCTGCTGTATTCCCCTAGGCTGGGGCTGCTGGAGTCGCTGGGGCCGCGGTGGTCGAGGGGGTCGCTTGCCAGGGCTTGTGGCCGACGTAGATGGCCGCCCCCTTCCAGTACACCGGCTGGCCCGCCTTGGTCTGCCGGAGCTGGAGGTAGGTCGGCCATAGCTCCCGTCGCCGTAACGCCGTTGTTGCTGCGCCAGGGTCAAGTCGTCGTCCACGGGGAAGTGAGTCTTCTCGAGCCGCTTGCGGCGTCTGAGAAACGAAATCTTGTCCGCTGGGCTCTCAAAGATGAGAAGAAGCGGAGGCGCCCCTGCCTTACCCCGCGCGCGGGGGAGGCGGTGGGCGGTCAGCTTGATCTCACCAAGAAGGCCCATGCGTGCAAGGATTTTGCTCTCAAACGCACGTGCAAGCTTCTCGGAATTCTCACCTTCCTCCATGTCGAAGTTCTTGAGTATGGCGTTGAGGCTGCGCTTGGCGAGCTCGGCCTCCTCGCGGAGGTCAAGCGTCTGCCGCTGGAGCTAGCTGGGCTGCGACGGCGGAGGTGGTGGAGGTGGTATGTTGCTTAAGCATGTCCGCCCAGGTCTTGATGGGAGGAGCATCGCCGGCCAGGCCAGCCGGGGCTGGCTTGGCGGCAATGTCCTTCACTGCCTGGGCGGTGAGGCCTGCGGTGTTCTGCAGGACCTCGATAGCGATTGCATTATCCTTGAGGCGCTGGTCGATGTCGCGGAGCTGCATGGGCGGTGATGGAGTCGGTGGAGGCGGAGGGGGGGGGGTGTGGAGGCGAAGAGGGTGGCGGTGGCGGTGGGGATGGTGGGAAGCTCAGCAGCCAGCGTGCCTCCAATTGCCGCCACATCTGCGGCAAGGGGGGTCACGTGCTGCTCGAAAGCTTCCTTGAGGAGGGTGCGGATGGTGGCTTCGGTGGGAAAGGTGGGGCGGGGCGGTGGGGGAGTCCAGATCGCGGTTTCGGAGCGTCCAAGGAGAGAGCAGAGGGCGAAGCGTTGGAGCTTAAGGAGATTCATGCGGTGAATGATTGGGAGAGCCTCGGCGGGGTCGACAAGCTTGCCATCACCAGGCCAGCGGCCGCGGTTGTGGGACGTGAGGTGCACGCACAGGGCTAGAAGCGAGGCGTGCGTGCCGAAAAACACGTCGTCCATGAAGGCTCCTGGGCTGCGTTGCCAGTAGCTGGAGCTGTTGACGTCAAAGGAGATCTCTTCCCAGGGCGGCTCAGCAGAGCGACTGCGCTTAGGTTCAGGCGATGCAGATGGCGAGGCAAGCCCGGGAGGCTGGGCGAGCACCAGTGCACGACTAGAGTCACCGTTGCATGCCGTCTGGGCCGGTGGGCGAAGCTGCAGCCGAGGCTGCAGGCGTATTTTCATTGCCGAGCGCAGCCGCCAGGCTGCGTTGCGTCGAGAGGCGTTTGCTCATCGTATATTGCGCAATGGCTTCGGAAAAATTTATCAGCATGTGCGTCGTAGAAAGACGCATCGATTGTGATATATTCACGGCTAAATTCGGTGCTCAAACGTGAAAGTTATGAGCTCCGCCGTCAGCCATGGCTACCTCGTGGCTCGTGGACATAGATAGGCACACATGTACATGACTAAAAAGGCTAGGCCTCAGCTGGTATAGTGCCTGTAGTAGGCCGGCGGGCATGTACAAGGCCACTGTCCAACTATTCTACACTACTGCTGCTGTATTCCCCTACATAGGCTGGGGCTGCTGGAGTCGCTGGGGCCGCGGTGGTCGAGGGGGTCGCTTGCCAGGGCTTGTGGCCGACGTAGATGGCCGCCCCCTTCCAGTACACCGGCTGGCCCGCCTTGGTCTGCCGGAGCTGGAGGTAGGTCGGCCATAGCTCCCGTCGCCGTAACGCCGTTGTTGCTGCGCCAGGGTCAAGTCGTCGTCCACGGGGAAGTGAGTCTTCTCGAGCCGCTTGCGGCGTCTGAGAAACGAAATCTTGTCCGCTGGGCTCTCAAAGATGAGAAGAAGCGGAGGCGCCCCTGCCTTACCCCGCGCGCGGGGGAGGCGGTGGGCGGTCAGCTTGATCTCACCAAGGAGGCCCATGCGTGCAAGGATTTTGCTCTCAAACGCACGTGCAAGCTTCTCGGAATTCTCACCTTCCTCCATGTTTAAGTTCTTGAGTATGGCGTTGAGGCTGCGCTTGGCGAGCTCGGCCTCCTCGCGGAGGTCAAGCGTCTGCCGTTGGAGCTGGGCTGCGACGGCGGAGGTGGTGGAGGTGGTATGTTGCTTATAAGCATGTCCGCCCAGGTCGTGATGGATCGAGGAGCATGCATCGCCGGCCAGGCCAGCAGGGGCTGGCTTGGCGGCAATGTCCTTCACTGCCTGGTGGGCGGTGAGGCCTGCGGTGTTCTGCAGGACCTCGATAGCGATTGCATTATCCTTGAGGCGCTGGTCGATGTCGCGGAGCTGGGCGGTGATGGAGTCGGTGGAGGCGGAGGGGGGGGGGTGTGGAGGCGAGGAGGGTGGCGGTGGCGGTGGGGATGGTGGGAAGCTCAGCAGCCAGCGTGCCTCCAATTGCCGCCACATCTGCGGCAAGGGGCCGGTCACGTGTTGCTCGAAAGCTTCCTTGAGGAGGGTGCGGATGGTGGCTTCGATCGGTGGGGAAGGTGGGGCGGGGCGGTGGGGGAGTCCAGATCGCGGTCAGTTCGGAGCGTCCAAGGAGGGAGCAGAGGGCGAAGCGTTGGAGCTTGGGGCGATTCATGCGGTGAACGATTGGGAGAGCCTCGGCGGGGTCGGCAAGCTGGCCATCACCAGGCCAGCGGCCGCGGTTATGGGACGTGAGGTGCACGCACAGGGCTAGAAGCGAGGCGTGCGTATACGGCCGAAAAACACGTCGTCCATGAAGGCTCCTGGGCTGCGTTGCCAGTAGCTGGAGGCGTTGATCGATGTCAAAGGTGATCTCTTCCCAGGGCGGCTCAGCAGAGCGACTGCGCTTAGGTTCAGGCGATGCAGATGGCGAGGCAAGCCCGGGGGGCTGGGCGAGCACCAGTGCACGACTAGTGTCACCGTTGCATGCCGTCTGGGCCGGTGGGCGAAGCTGCAGCCGAGGCTGCAGGCGTATTTTCATTGCCGAGCGCAGCCGCCAGGCTGCGTTGCGTCGAGAGGCGTTTGCTCATCGTATGTTGCGCAATAGCTTCGGAAAATTTTATCAGCATGTGCGTCGTAGAAAGACGCATCGATTGTGATATTCACGGCTAAATTCGGTGCTCAAACGTGAAAGTTATGAGCTCCGCCGTCAGCCATGGCTACCTCGTGGCTCGTCTGACTGAGACGTCTCCAAAAGACGTCAAAATGTACATGTATTAAGTGAGATGCATGAAGTGAGACACGTACTATGCCTAGGGACGCATGGCGATCCAACGCCGTGGAAGGACTATAGGGTAGTTGTCTGAGAGGAAAGACGCCAAGACCGCGGGAGCCGCGTGGCTCTCTGTAGAAAAACCTGCATTAAATTAATTAAATCAAATTAAATTAAATTGGAACATATATCCATTGAGAGTACATGTAGCACATATCTCTGAGAAGGGGCATATGGCTTTTAATACATTCTGGGCTACTTCCTGCAACGGTAGGGTGTAAACTACACCTGCTCTGGGCCGGTGCACAAAGTGCACCTGCACCACCATTATTAATTAAATCACGAATGGTCCCGTTGGGGAGTCACGGAGCACCGTAGTGCTTTTAACAATCCCTGTGTGTGCACAACAGGAAGAAAGGGCAGAGACCCCCTTTAATTTCTCCTTCATGCCAGCTAGAGGCATGCCACAGCAGCAATCGGACACGATTGACGATGATTCCGGCAAGTTCTGTCCACGGGTGCATATGCAATAAGACCCACGTGAGCTTATCATAACAAGGAGGGCGGGCAAGTGCACCACCATGATGTATCATACCTAAAAAGGCCTGGCACGGGGTGGAAGATTGTGTTGGCTATAGGCTACACATGGCTAGGGCGAGAGTAGGCAGCGTAGGATAGCATTTGTGGGATCGACATCTTGCTCGCACCAGTCAGGTTGATCGGACGAGATTAGGCAGCGGAGGATAGCATTTGTAGGACATCTTGCTCGCACCAGTCAGGTAGATCGGACGAGATTAGGCAGTGTAGGATAGCATTTGTAGGACATCTTGCTCGCACCAGTCACATAATAGATACCGCCCTTGGTCTGGCCGGCCCCCAGCGGCTTGGCCAGCCAGGGCGGCACATCTAGCTGACCTGGCCCCAAGGACATTCCTAGAAAGCGCTGGGTAAACCTGCCATGAACTACATCCAAATGTTGCTGGCCGACCTAGTGGTCCCAGCTCAGTTTTCAAACACCGCATTCACTCCCTCTCTCTTGCTTGGACTGCTATATGCAGAACAAGAAGAGGTGGCAGAAGATTGTCCAGGCTCACACGCCAGCCCTTGTGGGCAAGCCCCCTCCCCCAAAGCGGAAGGGGCGCTTTGCTGCGTAGAGTATGTAGTTAGGATTTTTTAGACTAGATAGCTTAGAGTTAGCAGTTAGTTCGATTCCGCGGCTCCGCCCACCTCCACCCATCCAGAAAGGAATATGTGCTACATGATCTCCCAACGGAGTCATGTTTTAATGTAATTTAATTTCATTTAATTTAATGGCTAGGGGATGGCATCTCAGCAGAGAGTAACTCTCTGCATAAGAAAAGCATGACTAAATGCTGCTATGCGTCATCTGGTACTGTGGGGCTCTGACATCATAGGCACACATGTACATGCCGCTAAATAATGCTAATTCATCATCTGGTTTGGGGCCCATAATATATAGGCGTACAGAAGGCCACATTGGCCAGGCCTTCTATTCTACACTACTACTGCTATAGTCCCCTACTAGGCTGGGGTTGCCGTAGGCTGAGGGTGCTGGGGCAGCAGGGGTCGCTTGCCAGGGCTGGCTTGTGGCCGACCTAGATGGCCGCCCCGGCCTTCCAGTACGTACGCCGCGCCTGCGCTGCCCCGGCCGCCGCGGTCTGCCGGTCGCCGGAGCTGGAGGTAGGTCGGCCATATCTCCCGTCGCCGTTGTTGCTGCGCCAGGGTCAAGTCATCTTCCAAGGTGTAGTGAGTCTTCTCGAGCCGCTTGCGGCGTCTGAGGAACGAAATCTCATGTCAGCCGGGTTCTCAAACATGCTTCCGTTGGGGAGTCATGGTCTCATGGAGCATTAACTGAACCCCGATCGATGGATGGAAGGTGGCACTATGAGCATGATGGCACTATATGAGCATGGCGGGGTTAGCACTGGCTACCGCCTGGCCGACCTGATTTATGCGGACGACACCACCCTCATCGCGCGCCCCGAGCACATTCAGACCTGGCTGGATTGTCTGGGCTTGGAGGCGCGGGCGGTGGGGTTGGAGATTAGCTAGTGTCAAAACTGAGGCTATGGTGATTGGGGCTTCCAGTAGCCCGCCGCTACCACGGCTGCTAGGCGGGACGGAGGTCCCGTTTCGTGATCGCTTTAAGGGGTCCGGACACACCGGAATTATTTCGCGCCAAAAAATTCGCGCCGGTACCCGGCACGTGAAATTGTGGTGCACGATGCGCGTAGCCCTTGCGCCAAGTTGGCCATGGCGACGTGCGTTAGGTAATAAATGCAGTAATATGGCAATAAGACCGCAGAAAATTATGCAGATGCGTCAAATCAAAGTTTCATCATGATCTTGCGTAGCCGAAGATGCATTATTGACGAGATCGATGCCATTTTTCATCCGCGTTTGCGAGGGGGTCTGGCCCGGAAATCTTGCCGCAACGAATAAGCAGCAATACATGCCTACAGCGATAATTACAAAGGTTCTTAGTCCCTAGCGATGCAGAAAGCAACGTTCATTAACGGGGAGATTGAAAATGTTAAAGAACCTTTTATTTTATTACTTTTCCTCGTCATTTTCGGAAAGAAAACGCCAGGTCCTGCTTTATGCGCTGTCAACCCGTCCATGGGTGGCTGGCATTTCTTGCGCGCCTTGTCAGGAAAGATAGCATGCCATTGTACGTCTATTATCCAGTGGTTACCCCCGAAGTCTATTGCGTTTAGAAATCCCTTTATTCTAAGCTTTCAGCACGGTTTCCTGGAAGGGTGCGTTGTTTTGTTCGCCGCTTGCTGCATGCACGTCTCTAGTTTTCCGGCAGCTTTCAACCGATTCGCTTACGTTATGCGTGGCAAGCTCTGAAATCCTGTCTAGGATTGGGTAATATCAAGGTAAGCTGCTACGTTAATGTAATGATATATGGAAGGATTTGGATGGCAGAGTGCTTATATTGCATATTCAACACGTACCCCGGCATGCCTCGAGGGCGGCATGCAACAAGCTGGCGAGCATATGAACCGTGCGTCTCAACGTGCTGGGAAACAAGGTGGCTATACTTCTCTTGCTGGCCATGCTTTGTATATGTGTAAGCTATGCTTACGTGTGTGTCCTCTTTAGATTTGTGGATCACAGCCACTATGCTTCACAATCAATGTGCTCTCAAGGATGCTAGCCATGCTTATGAGGATGGCTGCAAGCCATTTCTCTTATGGCTTTGCTGTATTTCGTGTTTGCGCTTACAGTTCTGTTTTGTTGGTTGGTTTTTGAACGGGGTGATGTGAACCTGCAGGGTTAGAACATTGTGTTATTATTGCTGGTTGATTGAGGCATCATCCTCTACTCTAAGTCAGCATAGCACGTGTAGATGAGCATGCTGTTTATGCACCTTATTGTTGAGCATGGTTTACAACCATGGTGAGGTGTGGGGTGTGGCTAGCATGTACGAGTCACCCATCTAATCCCACATGTTTCTGTTGCTATTGAACGTTGCTTGGGCCTCTAAACATTTCTGTTATTACCAATGAAGATTGCCAACTATGCTACCATAGTGTGGTGCTGCATGCTATGAATGACCTCTCTAGTACTCAAGGCTCATGCTCAGCTTGATCCTGCATTTGGTGGCTGTTTGTATAACTCAATTGGCAGCCGTCTATGTTAGGATTCTGATGATTTGTGGTGGGCAGGTGATGAAAAGGGTTATGTTTGAGCTCATGCCAGTCTATACTAGGGTTGAGGGGTGGCAGTTGAGGACACTAGTTTATGCCATCAGTCTAGCTCAGAATGACCTGAATTTTGATTCCAAGATAGTTTGCATGATAAATAACTTGCTGGCACCTTGTTTGCCCCACTTGGTGGTGGGCAAGGGTGATTGGTGCAGCCATTTGGCATAAAACCGTATTTTCGTGCATTTTTTTTTTTCATACAAAAGTGATGTTTGTTCACATACGTGGTCAGAATGAGCTGAAAATTGGTCCCATTGATATTCCCACCCTGTGGAAGTTATCTATATCTCCCTGGGCCCAACCCATGCGTATTTGATTTGATTTTTTTTTTTTAGTCACAAAAAAGACGTATTTTTTGGTAAACTGCCAAAGTATGCCCAGACGTGCGATTTTGGTGCTGCAAATTAGCTCCATTCCTTGGTCTGGGTGGGGATTTTACTGGAATATGGTGTTTGGTCCACAAGTGTGGGGGGGTTGTCCTAGGCAATCCGTGCTTTTAGGGGGTGTGCGCGCTAAAAATAGCTCCGTGCACATGGATGGTGATGGGCCTTGAACTCAAAAAGTAGCCAGATGCATGCCCAAGGGTCATATTTATGGTCCCCCATCATAATTTGCATTGCCAGAATGGGTATTGAGTGCAAAACATGTGTATTCAATTTGGGGGGGTTCAGGTGTGTCCGGACCCCTTAAACTGCTGGGGAGCATGCTTCCTGACACCGCCGCCGATGTGGACACCCGCATCGGCCTGGCCTGGGCTCGGCATCGTTCGCTCAAAACCTACTGGCCAGCACTCGAAGGTCCTCGGGGAGCACCGCAAGCGCATGCTCCTCAAGGTCCTGGTCCTCACGGTGCTCACGTATGGCGCCGAGGCATGGACGCTCACGGACACGCTGGCGGCCATGCAAGCTAAACGGCACGGTCAC
This sequence comes from Mesostigma viride, assembly GCA_009746045.1. Classification (NCBI taxonomy): domain Eukaryota; kingdom Viridiplantae; phylum Streptophyta; class Mesostigmatophyceae; order Mesostigmatales; family Mesostigmataceae; genus Mesostigma; species Mesostigma viride. The sequence goes on from RPFO01000229.1 coordinate 207,235, forward strand.
CAGGATGCTCCGTCAGGCCCTGAATGTAGGGGTCTCCACGCATAGGTGTCTAGAATCTTTGTACCAGGCCATGCCTCGCATTTCGAAAGAGATTAGACAGCGTAGGATAGCATTCGTAGAACATCTTGCTCGCACCAGCCAGGTAGACACCGCCCTCGGTCTGGCCGACCCCCAGCGGCTTGGCCAGCCAGGGCGGCATATCCTGACCTGGCCTGGCCCCAAGGACATTCCTAAGAAGGTAGGCAAACATGTCATGACCTACCCACAGCAATTGATGGCTGACCTAGTGGTCCCAGCGCAGTTTGAACATCGCATTCACTCCCTCTCTCTTGCTTGGACTGCTATGCAGGACAAGAAGAGGTGGAAGACCATTGTCCAGGCTCATACGCCAGCCCCTCATGTGGGCAAGCCCCCTCCCCGGAGCGGAAGGGGCGCTTTGCTGAGTAGAATAGGTAGGGTTTTCTAGATTAGATTAGCTTAGATTAGTTCGGAGTTAGATTAGTTCGGTTTCGCGAATTTGTCCCCCCCTCCATCCATCCACGGGAATATATGCTACATGATCTCCCAACGGAGTCATGTTATAATTTAATTTTAATTTAATTTAATATGAGCATTGGCATGTGGGCCTTACTGGTGAGATCGACCTGGTCGCCCACCGCCTTCCCCGCGCGCGGGGTAAGGCAGGGCCGCCCCCGCTCCTTCTCACCTTTAAGACCCCGGCGGACAAGATTTCTTTTCTCAGACGCCGCAAGCGGCTCGAGAAGACTCTCTTCACCCTTGATGACGACTTGACCCTGGCGCAGCAACAACGGCGACGGGAGCTATGGCCGACCTACCTCCAGCTCCGGCAGACCAAGGCGGGGCAGCCGGTGTACTGGAAGGGGGCGGCCATCTACGTCGGCCACAAGCCCTGGCAGGCGACCCCCGCGGCCCCAGCGACTCCAGACGCCCCAGCTTAGGGGAATACAGCAGTAGTAGTGTAGAATAGATAGACCGTGGCCATGTACATGTACGCCTCCTAGAGGCCCTATTCCAGCTAAGCCACGCGCTTTATGTAATCATGTACATGTGTGCCTATGATGAGCCACACTCCAGACGATGCCTAGTTTTATTTAGTAATGCTGTGCCCATGCAGAGAGCTGCTCTCTGCTGAGATGCCACGCTCTAGTTTTTGTATAGCCATGATGATGATCTTCCCCCTCACAGGCATGCTCCCCCCTTACCCGGGCATAGCGTGATAGACCATGAGGGTGCGGGTGCCCTGGTGCACCTAGAGCAGGGGTAGCTTACATTCCTACCCTTGCATGAAGTAGCCTAGAATGTATTAAAAGCCATATGCCCCTTCTCAGGGCTATGTGCTACATCTACTCCCAACGGAGTGATGTTGATAATTAATTAATTAATTAATTGGCATGTGGGGGCCAAGACGGCCTCTCAGTGTTATTAAGTGAGACAACTACTGTTATGAACAAAGATGAGGACAAGTTGGCTTGGCTTCAGGTAGTGGAAGCCAACAAACTTCCTCGATCCGGTCGGTTATCTGGGAAGGTGCGCGTCTCACCCTCCATGGCCGCAATCGTACCAGCTGCATGCATGTGGCCCTGCGCCTCCTGGAAGCTATCATGCATGGTAGGCACTTGTATAGGATCAGTCCCGATCTAAGTATAGGCTTCTCCACAAAATCCGAGGTTTCAATTAATGCAAGCTCCCCAACGCGACCGCGTGTATTTCATTACTACGTACAAGTAGAATATCAAGTAGAATATATTTTAGGTCTACAACCTGGTAATGAAAATTTAACACGCGTGCCTGCCTGCTGGTCCCACAAACAACTGCACGTTGTTTCCGGACGTCCTCTCTGATAAGATCTATATGAAAGCACATGCACAGTGCACATGCCTTTACATGCACACGGTCTGCTGCGCCATTGGTCGGCTAGACATTACGATCTAGACTGCAGGGCTCTGGTGCAAGCTTTGATGATAAAATGACTACACCTACAACGCAAAAGGTTTAGAGCTGGCGCCATATCCCTTATTGCCGATAAGTTAAATGTCTTTGGCCCCAACCCTACCTGAGGGTTAAGTAAACACAAGTCACTGCTGGTGAGTGGCCCTGGAGATCCGCCTCGCTAAAGGGCACTTGCTTCAACTCAAACGACTCGAGAGTGCGGCCGTGGCCAGCCAAACCACGCACCCTTGCTGCTGGCAGCCTTACCCCCGTGATCCCCAGCCTTGCCACCAGGACCCTGACCAGCCACCGCCCTCAGCCAGCCCAAGTCTCCCCCTGTGACCGCCTCCACCATCTCCACACACGCGGGAGGGAGCTCATAGTCAAAGCACACAAAGTCCTGGAGGTAGATGCCACACAGACGGCGCAGCTGCCGCCTGTTATCCGCCAACAGTAAGTTGTAGAAGAAGCCGACACTTGGCACCACGTGGCTCTTCCAGTCGCCCACGTTCAGGTGCTCCGGCGGCTCCGTGACAGCTGGCAGCGCGAGACGGCGCACGAGGTCCTTGAGCCCATCCTCAAAGGCCTCCAGTTTAATGACCATGTCCAGCTCGAAATCATAGACGTTGCCTGACGCGGCCCCTGCTCCGAGGCTTGACTCGGTGGTGATGGGTCCCTGGCCGACGAGGTTGGACACGGCGGACAGCATGAGGGGGTAAGCGTGGGCACCTTTATGGAGCACGGAGAGGTAGTCGCCGCACTCCACGTGGTCGAGGAAGGAGGTGAAGAGGGCTGCCGCCTCGCTCTGGTTGATGCTGGCGCCTGCAGTATCGCAAGGAAGAAAGGCACAGGCCACATGGGTAGAGCATGCCTGGTAATGTAAAGAGGTGACTTGAATCACGAGGGAAAGTGCGCAAGTTACACCCGGTGTACATCGCCCATTTCAACAAGGAAACTAGATGTGTGCATGGTTAGACGAGGGCACCAGCTGCCGATAACAAGTGACAGGCACAAGTCACAAGGCTAGAGCGTTGTTGGTTCATTAGACTAAGCGGCTCGCATTGTCTTAATGTGCCTGGCAAAACCAGAATACCTGCATTCACTAACGCCTGGCAAAACTACCCGTCTTTGTTAACCTCGTACCAGTTGTTTCTTTCTGGCATGACAGATGACGGGTGCGGGTGGGCTCACAAAAGCTGGTTGTCATTCTTATGAACGCAATGGCTAAGGAATCAAGGGCCACAGATGGTAGACCATTCAGAATCGCTAATAATCGCCGGTCAGCCATAGGGAGGTGAATCCAGGGTAACTCCCACCATATGATGATACAAACGCAGAAGAAGAACCTGCCAAGTCCTTATAACCTCTCCTGGTGGCTGGTTAATTTCAACGAAGACTGCGTCACAATGGTGGCTGGCTCCCGGGCCCTTGTACCAGTCATTCTTACAACGCAGTAGCCACAATAGGCACATTCTTCGCAATAGGCACATTTCGTACTCAGCCATAGGCACATCGCTACTACGCAATAGGCACATTTGTACTCCGCCGTATTCACATCGCAACAATAGGCGCATTTGTACTCCGCCATAGGCACATCGTTACTCCGCAATAGGCACATTTCGTACCCACCAAATATTCACAATGTTACACTAGGCGCATGCGTACTCCGCCATAGGCATATTCGTACTCCGCCATAGGCACATCCGCCACATCGTTACTCCGCAAAGGCAGGACACGTATACGCACCTGGGCGCAGGCCATGCCCGATCACGTTCTAATGAAACTAAATAAAATTGAACAACACGACGTGGTCGTGTAATAAAAAGGGACTATCGCGGCGAGCGCAGGAAAAATGGGACCGAATGTGGGCTGAATGGGGGTGACCTGCCAAGAAACTATGACTGCCTGTCCCAAACAAGATAAGACTAACTGAGTAGTCACGTGCATGCGCCCACATCTTCCTACTCCCCTTCCTTCCCTACACCCTGTACTTCCTGTACTGCAACACATAGAATGAGAGGCGAACTGCACGGACAAGCGACAGCATAGCCTTGACGGCGGCTACATGAGGCCTCACCAGCAAAGCTGATAGGGGCTGGCCTGGAAAGCGGTAGCCCACTCCCTTATGATACAGCAGTCTGTTCTCAGCAGTCCAACACTAGCGTCTGCCACTGAGTGATGTGCAAAGCCCTGCCATGTGGCACCACCGCCTCTCTCCGAAGTTATAAACGATTCTTTCCCTTCCCCTAATAGCTACCAGAATAGTTCCCCTCATAGCGAGTTGCTACCAGAATCCGCTCAAGTTCTGGCATCGACGTCAACCCAACGAAGCGGCGGGGGGGAGCCCGATTGCACCGCTTGAAAAGTTTGTCTTTAAGCGCTGGTAACAGAGATGCCCCATCCCACCTCCACCTGGCAATAGCTACTCAAAATAGCAACTCGAAGATGTGGGCGACTGTGCAAAGCCAGGGTTGGCACTTGACAGAGATGCTTCCCCGGCCTTTTACCCTGCCTGCCTGCCTGCCTGCCTGCCTGCCTGCCTGCCTGCCTGCCTGCCTGCCTGCCTGCCTGCCTGCCTGCCTGCCTGCCTGCCTGCCTGCCTGCCTGCCTGCCTGCCTGCCTGCCTGCCTGCCTGCCTGCCTGCCTGCCTGCCTGCTTCTCCCTCCCTGACCTCCCTCTGCCTTCATCTTGAGGGTAGCTGCCCTAGCCATCTGGAGTCAAAAGCTAGCCACTACCCCCTCCCCTCTCACATGGCGATGACAGCAAGGTCTTCGCCCCCTTCCCCCTCGCCTGGCACTAATAGCTACCCCCCTTCCCCCCTGCTCACCTGGCGTGAGCTTCTGCCGCCCGTCCCTCGTGAGCATGTCCGCCGTGGCCTTGCGCTCGTTGGCCTTGAGCTGGAAATAGGCCTCACGGAACGCAGAGATGAAGCGAGGAATGGGGCTCCTCACGAGCGCCACGTGCAACAGCCGACCGTCATCGTGGCTGTCCAGTGGATCTCCGAGTCCATGCCCACCGAATCCGCCAAGCGCACCCACGCCGGATGTGTCATAGCCATTACCGATTGTGCCAGGCATGCCAAGAGGAGTACCACCCGGAGGGCCATATAGAGGTCCACCAGAAAAGCTCCCCGAGCGGGTGCCCGATGGGCCAGATAGACCTTGCTGCTCTTGCTGCTCCTGCAACAGCAGCCGAGCCTGGATCGCCCGTTGTAACCGCCGCTGCTGCAGCCAGCTGGCATCCGGCGCTGGCTGCGTGATGAGCGGCCGCATTGCCCCTCTCTGGCGGAGACAAAAAGGGAAGGAAGTGAGGGTGGAGTGGAACTGGGAGGGGGGCAGGTGCTTCTCGCAAAAGGCCTTTGCAGAGGTGTCGCCGGCCTTCCAGGCCACGTGCAGCACGAACCGCAGCCGGGGGTTGTGGATGAAGCTGGCGGTCAAGGGGGTTGCAAGGGGTAGCGGGGATTCCAGAGGGGGAGGGGGAGGGGAGGGGGAGGGGAGGGGGAGGGGGAGGGGAGGGGAGGGGAGGGGGGGAGGGGGAGGGGAGGGGGAGGGGGAGGGGGAGGGGAGGGGGAGGGGGAGGGGGAGGGGAGGGGGAGGGGGAGGGGAGGGAGGGGGAGGGGAGGGGGAGGGGAGGGGAGGGGGAGGGGGGAGGGGAGGGGGAGGGGGAGGGGAGGGGAGGGAGGGAGGGGGGGGGAGGGGGAGGGAGGGGAGGGGAGGGGGAGGGGGGGGGAGGGGGGGAGGGGAGGGGGAGGGGGAGGGGGAGGGGGGGGGAGGGGGGAGGGGGAGGGGGGGAGGGGGAGGGGAGGGGAGGGGGGGGGGGAGGGGGAGGGGAGGGGGAGGGGGAGGGGAGGGGGAGGGGAGGGGAGGGGAGGGGAGGGGGAGGGGGAGGGGGGAGGGGGAGGGGGAGGGGAGGGAGGGGGGGAGGGGGAGGGGGGGAGGGGGAGGGGAGGGGGAGGGGGGGGGAGGAGGGGGAGGGGAGGGGAGGGGGGGAGGGCAGCGAGGACCTCGTGGGAATGCTGGCAAGACCAGTGAAACAACAGGTGATGACGAGGTTGAAGTGTCTCCGCTTGCGGACGATAGGCCGGGGGTGAAAGAGGAGAGGAATGTGACAGAATCAACAGAGGCAGGCCAATTACCGAAAGAGATTTGACGGAAAGCGGGCATATAGAGGATATCCGACTGGAAATTCCCAGCGGTTCTGACACTGGACATGAAGAAGCCCCGTCAACACCGAAGGATTGGCGATTTGTCGGAATCCGCTGGGCGTAACCAGGATGCTGCCGGCGGCCGCCACGATGACGGAGGATTTTATGACGGAGTGCGCACGGATCCCACGTCTGCCGAACTAGCTGATGATTCCCTGGAAGTCGGCGGAGGTCAGGGTATCACTGAAGCAGGTTCTGAAAACAATGAAGCAGGAGCGGACTCCCTGCAGCAAAACTTCCGGTCTGAAGGACAAGATAGCGATGCTAAGACTTTGGGGGTGACGGAGCTCCTTGGGAGGATCTTGATGAGGATGCAGCCGCGCGCGGCGATGCCGACAAAGATGACGAGTTTGTGGACGCAGATGAATTTGCAGAAGTTGACGAAGATCCACAGGGCCCAAGCCATGGATTTACGGATGGAGAAGTGATTCCTGATGGCGGTGGGAATTCTACCGCGAATGAGGGCAACATGGCTGACGAGGGGAGGGAACCGGACATTATGGAGGCAAGCCTGAGGAGGATGCACACGACGAGGACGATGGAAACGTGGAAGGAGGTCCAGATGAGGAAGAGCTCATAGCGAAGTATACATCTGCAGACATTGAAGAAGAGGAAGAGGGAGGACCGTGCGGCAGAGGCCAACGGTGGCCACAGTGACGGTGAGGATCCCAGCGGGGAGGGGATCAGGGTGCTGGGGACCATCAAGAGGTAGATGACGTGATGGCCAGGTATTCCTCCGCCGACGTCCACGGGGAGGAGGAGCCAGACAATGAAGCAGAGGACAGCCAAGACAGGGACAAGGATGAGGGGCACGTGGAAGGCAAAGGTGACGGAAGCGGAGACGAAGGAGAGCTCACTTCGAAATATGCGTCGGCTGATCCCTCCAACCTCGATGAGTTGGTCTCTCCAGGGAGGTCAGAGGAGCATGAGCCGAGCGCGAAGAGAAGGGTCTCCTTCAGCACGCCTGCGTCGTCTGCCAAAGGGGCCACGAGGCACATCGGCATCACTGACCAAGCCCAAGGCATCCGCGGCATCTGCTCTCCCGAAATACAAGCCCTTCCAGGCACGCCCCGCGCCCAACACTGCCCCAAAGACAGCCACGGTGGTTCCGCCTCGGCTGACCAAGACCACGATTCACCTGGAGGCCCCTGCTAAGACCCCGCTGACAAAGGCCACGCCGCCCCCACGGACGCGGCCACCAAGACGCCCGCGTCCATTCCCCCCTCGCAGCGCGCTCGGTCGTACTCGGTCAACAGCAAGAGCACCCCGCCCATTTTCACCAAGCTGGGCGGAATGGTTTTGGCTCAGCGCCGCGCTTCATGGACCCCAGCTTCATCACACCAGGTAGGGCAATACGTTTGCAGCAAACTATCATTGACGTTATGCATGTTTTAGGAAGTGAGCGGATAATGGTAGAACGAGCAGTTTTGTTGTGTGGCGTGTAGGGTGCTACCCACGCCCATGGACCATACAACCAGCACAGGCTCGAAGGCTGGTATGGCAACCTCCCTGAACGTGGAATTATTGTTAATGGGTACAGGTAGGGTTTTTGCTGCTGCCAGGTGTAGGGGATGCAGGTCGTTGATGACGGGTATGGCAGATGGGGCGTTTTTTGTGTGTAAGACGTTTCCTTGTTTGCTAGTAGGGCAGTTGAGGGATCCGGAGATGGTCTTTGGCTGCCGTGCAGATTCTGGTAATCAAAGGGCATATTGGGCAGTGCCCCTGCATTTTGCCTATGGAAGGCATTATTTGATATACCTTTCCTCTAGCGGTCCCCTAATCAGATAAATGCCTTGAGCTGCGGCTTGCCTTTCCATGCGTGGCAACTTTGCCAGCATGGATCCCTTTAACCTTGGGAATAACCTCGGATGAAGCTGTCAATGATGATGAGTAGTTGGGGCATACTGCAGTAAGATGTTGTGTGCAGTATGATGTTGTTGGACCACTAGCTAGTCATAGATGCTATTCCTTGTTAGAGCTACCGACAAAACACATGCACCCGCACGTATGCCTACACGCAAATGCACCCGTGCACTCGCATGGCCCCGCACCGGCAAGTCATGCCCCGATCCAGCATCCACCTAGCCACCCTCTGCCCCACTCCCCACACAAGCTCAGACAGCACCTGCTCCTTTCATTGACCTGCTCACTCCCCCTCCCTGTTCGTGTGTGGCTCCCTGCCGTCCCCCAGGCCCCGGCGCGTACGACATCGCCAAGTACACGGAGCTGATGGTGCGCTACAAGGGCATCATCGGCAACTTCTTGAGCAAGGATGAGCGATTCCGGAAGATTGTTATCGAGCATGGTGAGAGTGGGGAGGGGGCAAGCACAGTGGGGTGTGCGCGGGGCGGTTGTGATTGAGCACGGTGACGGGGGTGGTAAATGACCTCAACCGACATGCTGATGGGCGGGAAGGGGGGGGGGGAACAGCATGGCTCGCTACTTGTGCAAGGCAGCTGGGAGGTGCGTGTCAGGTGGGCATGGGCTTGCTGTGCTGGGCTTACAGAAAGATGCTTGTCGCAAGGGTAGGGTATGCGGTTGTGATTCCATGGACAAGGATGATGGGACTACGCAAAGAATGGAGATCACCTGTTGCTTGTTGGAAAAAGTGCGCTCACACTCATGTGCGCATACCTGCAGTTGGTGGGGTGTGCGGACGAAAGCAGCAAAGACTCTGCTATCAGGGCTCGCTTCTTTGCGGTGCACCCTTAAAAATTACTTGTGCCAGCGGAATCCTGCCAATGGAGGCACGCTAAGTGTGAATGTCGTTGCGCCACCTGTCCACCCTGCAGGCATGGACCCTGAGGCGACCATGAAGTCTTCCAAGAGATGACGCTGCAGCACATCGCGCAGACCAAGAAAGGTGGGCAGCCGTTGCCGCAGGCATTCTGGGAGTTGGGGAGAGGGTGCCAGCCGATTGCAGAAGGGGGCGCCCAGCGGTGGGGATCAGGGGAAATGCCAGGGCAAGCAGATGGAGAATCCGTGCTGTGGCAACAGTTGTCTATCGATAACCATGAGTAATTCGCAACAGAGTCACAAGGCAGCCAAGCTGACACCCGCACATTCCTGGCAGTCCATATATTGGCTTCAGTTTTATGTGTCTACCATGACTTCAATGGACCGCTGGCCTATACAACCTCTGGTCGCCAAGGGTTTGCATCGCAAATCAGCTGATGTGGGCCAGATTCCGGATGTGGAGCCAGATGTCCGTGGCCAAACGGGCCAGCACTATTACACGACAATCGTCTGATTATTTGTATGCCTTTTCTGCTCTTATGTCCCTGGTTCTTCTCGCCTGCCTGCTGCAGGGCGTCACCTGAACCTCTCCAGGCGCCAAGGAAAAGGAGCAGCAGGCAGCGTAAGTCATTACACCACTGTCCCGGTGTCCTCGTTCTTGTTGCCTCAAGCGGGCCTTGAGTACCGTCTGCAAGCTATTAATATACTCCTCCTTCTGTTTCTGTCATCCCAACAGCCAACCCAAGAGGTCTCCGTCCCGTACCCATTGCAGTATTCCCATGCCAACGTCTGCCCCAGTGGAACATGCGCAAGCTTTCGCATGTATGCTGCCACTCCCTATGAACACCTTCGCATTCTGCCTTTACCAGCAAGCAAAAGGGCAGGCTTGGACGTGACCATCCGTGGTTCGTACGCGTGTAATGTCAAGGCCTTAGACATTGCTAAATTTGTCCAGTACGTTGGTATAGCTAGTACGTTGGCTTAGTTTCCATCCATCCTATGCACGTTCGTGTGTCGTAAATAGTGCTAAGCATATCTCTCATTGCTGCTGTCCATTTCGCCTTTTAGTTATGTAATGTTGGCTGGAAATAATGATGCAGTAGTACCACCATAAAGAGGATCTTGTTCTATTCCAGGCAATTTCCAACCTTGTTTCCAGCAATGTACTTGTTGTCATACTCATTATCTCTTCGATTCCCCCGGCTTACGCCACTTGCCCCATGCCCATCGCTTCGTTTGTCCGTGTGTGCCAGCCTGCAAGCGGAGCTCACCCAGGCCAAGCACACGGTGGAGACGCTCCACCAGCAGAGCGGCGCTGCGCGTGGTTCAGCTGGAAAGCCGCGCGGGGAGCTGGAGGAGAAGTCGAACGCGCTGATTGAGCACCAGATGGAGGTGGCCAAGCTGCGCACCATGTACGAGATGGTGCGCGACGAGTGCATCGAGGTCAAGGCCAGCCTTGCCGCCAACGAGGTGAGGGCACTGAACAAGGAGGAGACGGGAGATGGGAGACAGGGGCATGGGGACTTTATATTCACATGGGGACCCCCTACCCTACCCTACCCTACCCTACCCTACCTACCCTACCCTACCCTACCCTACCCTACCCTACCCTACCCTACCTACCTACCCTACCCTACCCTACCCTACCCTACCTACCCTACCCTACCCTACCCTACCCTACCCTACCCTACCCTACTCTACCCTACCCTACCCTACCCTACCCTTCCCTACCCTACCCTTCCCTACCCTACCCTACCCTACCCTACCCTACCCTACCCTTACCCCAACCCACCTTACCCCCCTCCCATCTCAGGAGCAGCACTTATGAAATGGTGGACGCGTGACAGTGTGCCCCCCCCACCCCCACCCCCCACCCACCCACCCACCCACCCCCCACCCCCCACCCCCCCACCCCCACCCCCACCCCCCACCCCCCACCCCCCACCCCCCCACCCCCCACCCCCCACCCCCCACCCCCCACCCCCCACCCCCCACCCCCCACCCCCCACCCCCCACCCCCCACCCCCCACCCCCCACCCCCACCCCCCACCCCCACCCCCCACCCCCCACCCCCCACCCCCTCTCTCCCCTCTCCTTTTACTTATGACAAGGTGGATGCGTGACAATGTGCCCTCCTCGCCCCCCCCCCTCCCCTCGCCCCCCCCCCCCCCCCCCTCTCCTTTCACTTACGACATGGTGGATGCGTGACAGTGCGCCTCCAGCACGCGGTGCCCCGTGTTTTCCTCCCACAGGCGCGCGCACGCGGCGGGCTTGGGCCACATGGCGTCACTGTACACCCACAGCCGCTTCTCTGCCAGCTGGCGGTTATAGTCCGCGCCAGGCATGGGGGCATAGCCGGCTTTCTTCAAGGACGCAATCCACTGCTTCAAGATGGCTTCTTTCTGACGGTGGCTAGCGCGCGTCTGGTTCAAATAGCGGCCACGGGGGCACAGAAGCCGAGGCTCTGGCTCGAATTCGGGCGCCGTTGTACTTGTTGTTGAAACTGTTGTCGGGACGGCGGGAGCGACCGTCCCGACAACAAACGCAACGAAGCCTATCAAGGCAATGAAGGTGCATCTGGCCAAAACCCATTCCATTATGCGTGTTGTGGGCCACGTTGCAGGCCTATGACATATATGATTACCCGGGTTACGGGTATGGCCTACCGCCCAGTACACCGCGCTGGGCGTTCCAGGTAAAGCCAGATGCTTAGCATTGCCAGCTTAAATATCATCGTATTAAGGGTCGAGGGGATTACGTTTGACACGACTCCCATGGCTCGGCGTCCCCGGCGCACCATATAGGTGGCATCCTATGTACGTGCTCTCCGTTGAAAGGGCGTGCTCTAACGAGGCCAGGTCGAGGGATATTGTTGCAGAGCGAGTGATGATGTACGCTTACGACATTGCGCACGTACTTCAGCAAGAGAGTTGTGCGGTAATGCTCATTCGTGGATAAACATGGATGTCACGCAGGAGTGCATTTTAAGCACTGGGCATCGCACGCAGCAGCAGTGATGAATGAACTGGCGATTACATGCATCCATCGAGTTTTAAAGTAAAAGTACCTCACCACTTATCCAGCTGTTGTATTGTTGGAGCGACTTTAATTAGTGAAGGCACCGCTGCTTAAAGTGCTTACATCAATTGCCATCCAGCGGATCATGTACTGTACCTGTAGTTAATGCAAAAAGGTTGTTCCCACAACCGCACCGAACCGTCCGAACGAATAGTGATTAGTGACTGCCGCATAAATATTGCCAGAATCATTCCTGCCTCATAACAGTACACCCCTAGTCCCACGTTTAAGATTTCCAGCCTTCAGATCTTGAGACCCTGGATTTCACCTCTACTAGTATTAGAATAGTAGTATAATGTAGTAGAACTTATTAGAATAGAATATAGTCGTAAGATTCTTTAAGATCGTGAGCCCTGGATTGGTCGGACCCCAATCTGAAACGTGGAGCTAGGGGTGTAGTAACAGTAACCCCCAGTTTGAGGTTTAAGATTCCCACGTTTAAGATCTTGAGACCCTGGATTTTGGAAATTCGCATCAGGTTCCAGGTCAGGTACTGTAAGCATTTTGGTCGTCAACTGCCGTCAAGCAGGTCGGGAACTCTGGGTACCCACATGCGCCCCAACCTTTGCCACGTGACCCATCGTCCGTAGAAGTTTCCCGTTTGAGTTCCGTGTACTGTACAGCAGCGCGTTTTTTGTTCGTTCGCTCCTGCTCCGGGGACTTCGGATCTGAATTCCCGAGCTCTTGATCGCCACGCATCCTCCGGGGAAACGCTACCAACTTGCATCCAAAAATGCTTTCGGTTATCCTTCGAAATTCAAGCCCGTTGGCCAAGGCCATCGCCATTTAAGCTTAGCTCCGGTTTAATACGTTGCCTTTTCGCCAACAGCTCACTGGCCGAGCGTTTGAAATTATCATGGGCATAGCAGTTTTTCTGGAAGCGAAACATGCGTTTGTAATCTGAACAGTTAAAAATGCCAAGGCGGGGGAGGAAGCAGCGAGGACCTCGTGGGAATGCTGGCAAGACCAGTGAAACAACAGGTGATGACGAGGTTGAAGTGTCTCCGCTTGCGGACGATAGGCCGGGGGTGAAAGAGGAGAGGAATGTGACAGAATCAACAGAGGCAGGGCCAATTACCGAAAGAGATTTGACGGAAAGCGGGCATATAGAGGATATCCGACTGGAAATTCCCAGCGGTTCTGACACTGGACATGAAGAAGCCACCGTCAACACCGAAGGAGTTGGCGATTTGTCGGAATCCGCTGGGCGTAACCAGGATGCTGCCGGCGGCCGCCACGATGACGGAGGATTTTATGACGGAGTGCGCACGGATCCCACGTCTGCCGAACTAGCTGATGATTCCCTGGAAGTCGGCGGAGGTCAGGGTATCACTGAAGCAGGTTCTGAAAACAATGAAGCAGGAGCGGACTCCCTGCAGCAAAACTTCCGGTCTGAAGGACAAGATAGCGATGCTAAGACTTTGGGGGGTGACGGAGCTCCTTGGGAGGATCTTGATGAGGATGCAGCCGCGCGCGGCGATGCCGACAAAGATGACGAGTTTGTGGACGCAGATGAATTTGCAGAAGTTGACGAAGATCCACAGGGCCCAAGCCATGGATTTACGGATGGAGAAGTGATTCCTGATGGCGGTGGGAATTCTACCGCGAATGAGGGCAACATGGCTGACGAGGGGGAGGGAACCGGACATTATGGAGGCAAGCCTGAGGAGGATGCACACGACGAGGACGATGGAAACGTGGAAGGAGGTCCAGATGAGGAAGAGCTCATAGCGAAGTATACATCTGCAGACATTGAAGAAGAGGAAGAGGGGGAGGACCGTGCGGCAGAGGCCAACGGTGGCCACAGTGACGGTGAGGATCCCAGCGGGGAGGGGGATCAGGGTGCTGGGGACCATCAAGAGGTAGATGACGTGATGGCCAGGTATTCCTCCGCCGACGTCCACGGGGAGGAGGAGCCAGACAATGAAGCAGAGGACAGCCAAGACAGGGACAAGGATGAGGGGCACGTGGAAGGCAAAGGTGACGGAAGCGGAGACGAAGGAGAGCTCACTTCGAAATATGCGTCGGCTGATCCCTCCAACCTCGATGAGTTGGTCTCTCCAGGGAGGTCAGAGGAGCATGAGCCGAGCGCGAAGAGAAGGGTCTCCTTCAGCACGCCTGCGTCGTCTGCCAAAGGGGCGGCACGAGGCACATCGGCATCACTGACCAAGCCCAAGGCATCCGCGGCATCTGCTCTCCCGAAATACAAGCCCTTCCAGGCACGCCCCGCGCCCAACACTGCCCCAAAGACAGCCACGGTGGTTCCGCCTCGGCTGACCAAGACCACGATTCACCTGGAGGCCCCTGCTAAGACCCCGCTGACAAAGGCCACGCCGCCCCCCACGGACGCGGCCACCAAGACGCCCGCGTCCATTCCCCCCTCGCAGCGCGCTCGGTCGTACTCGGTCAACAGCAAGAGCACCCCGCCCATTTTCACCAAGCTGGGCGGGAATGGTTTTGGCTCAGCGCCGCGCTTCATGGACCCCAGCTTCATCACACCAGGTAGGGCAATACGTTTGCAGCAAACTATCATTGACGTTATGCATGTTTTAGGAAGTGAGCGGATAATGGTAGAACGAGCAGTTTTGTTGTGTGGCGTGTAGGGTGCTACCCACGCCCATTGTGGACCATACAACCAGCACAGGCTCGAAGGCTGGTATGGCAACCTCCCTGAACGTGGAATTATTGTTAATGGGTACAGGTAGGGTGTTTTGCTGCTGCCAGGTGTAGGGGATGCAGGTCGTTGATGACGGGTTATGGCAGATGGGGCGTTTTTGTGTGTAAGACGTTTCCTTGTGTTGCTAGTAGGGCAGTTGAGGGATCCGGAGATGGTCTTTGGCTGCCGTGCAGATTCTGGTAATCAAAGGGCATATTGGGCAGTGCCCCTGCATTTTGCCTATGGAAGGCATTATTTGATATACCTTTCCTCTAGCGGTCCCCTAATCAGATAAATGCCTTGAGCTGCGGCTTGCCTTTCCATGCGTGGCAACTTTGCCAGCATGGATCCCTTTAACCTTGGGAATAACCTCGGATGAAGCTGTCAATGATGATGAGTAGTTGGGGCATACTGCAGTAAGATGTTGTGTGCAGTATGATGTTGTTGGACCACTAGCTAGTCATAGATGCTATTCCTTGTTAGAGCTACCGACAAACACATGCACCCGCACGTATGCCTACACGCAAATGCACCCGTGCACTCGCATGGCCCCGCACCGGCAAGTCATGCCCCGATCCAGCATCCACCTAGCCACCCTCTGCCCCACTCCCCACACAAGCTCAGACAGCACCTGCTCCTTTCATTGACCTGCTCACTCCCCCCTCCCTGTTCGTGTGTGGCTCCCTGCCGTCCCCCCAGGCCCCGGCGCGTACGACATCGCCAAGTACACGGAGCTGATGGTGCGCTACAAGGGCATCATCGGCAACTTCTTGAGCAAGGATGAGCGATTCCGGAAGATTGTTATCGAGCATGGTGAGAGTGGGGAGGGGGCAAGCACAGTGGGGTGTGCGCGGGGCGGTTGTGATTGAGCACGGTGACGGGGGGGTGGTAAATGACCTCAACCGACATGCTGATGGGCGGGGAAGGGGGGGGGGGAACAGCATGGCTCGCTACTTGTGCAAGGCAGCTGGGAGGTGCGTGTCAGGTGGGCATGGGCTTGCTGTGCTGGGCTTACAGAAAGATGCTTGTCGCAAGGGTAGGGTATGCGGTTGTGATTCCATGGGACAAGGATGATGGGACTACGCAAGAATGGAGATCACCTGTTGCTTGTTGGGAAAAAGTGCGCTCACACTCATGTGCGCATACCTGCAGTTGGGTGGGGTGTGCGGACGAAAGCAGCAAAGACTCTGCTATCAGGGCTCGCTTCTTTGCGGTGCACCCTTAAAAATTACTTTGTGCCAGCGGAATCCTGCCAATGGAGGCACGCTAAGTGTGAATGTCGTTGCGCCACCTGTCCACCCTGCAGGCATGGACCCTGAGGCGACCATGAAGGTCTTCCAAGAGATGACGCTGCAGCACATCGCGCAGACCAAGAAAGGTGGGCAGCCGCTGCCGCAGGCATTCTGGGGAGTTGGGGAGAGGGTGCCAGCCGATTGCAGAAGGGGGCGCCCAGCGGTGGGGATCAGGGGAAATGCCAGGGCAAGCAGATGGAGAATCCGTGCTGTGGCAACAGTTGTCTATCGATAACCATGAGTAATTCGCAACAGAGTCACAAGGCAGCCAAGCTGACACCCGCACATTCCTGGCAGTCCATATATTGGCTTCAGTTTTAGTGTCTACCATGACTTCAATGGACCGCTGGCCTATACAACCTCTGGTCGCCAAGGGTTTGCATCGCAAATCAGCTGATGTGGGCCAGATGTCCGGATGTGGGCCAGATGTCCGTGGCCAAACGGGCCAGCACTATTACACGACAATCGTCTGATTATTTGTATGCCTTTTCTGCTCTTATGTCCCTGGTTCTGCGCCTGCCTGCTGCACGGGGCGTCACCTGAACCTCTCCAGGCGCCAAGGAAAAGGAGCAGCAGGCAGCGTAAGTCATTACACCACTGTCCCGGTGTCCTCGTTCTTGTTGCCTCAAGCGGGCCTTGAGTACCGTCTGCAAGCTATAATATACTCCTCCTTTCTGTGTCATCCCAACAGCCAACCCAAGAGGTCGCCTCGTATCCCATTGCAGTATTCCCATGCCAACGTCTGCCCCAGTGGAACATGCGCAAGCTTTCGCATGTATGCTGCCACTCCCTATGAACACCTTCGCATTCTGCCGTTACCAGCAAGCAAAAGGGCAGGCTTGGACGTGACCATCCGTGGTTCGTACGCTGTAATGTCAAGGCCTTAGACATTGCTAAATTTGTCCAGTACGTTGGTATAGCTAGTACGTTGGCTTAGTTTCCATCCATCCTATGCACGTGTGGTCGTAAATAGTGCTAAGCATATCTCTCATTGCTGCTGTCCATTTCGCCTTTTAGTTATGTAATGTTGGCTGGAAATAATGATGCAGTTAGTACCACCATAAAGAGGATCTTGTTCTATTCCAGGCAATTTCCAACCTTGTTTTCCAGCAATGTACTTGTTGTCATACTCATTATCTCTTCGATTCCCCCGGCTTACGCCACTTGCCCACTTGCCCATCGCTTCGTTGTGCCGTGTGCCAGCCTGCAAGCGGAGCTCACCCAGGCCAAGCACACGGTGGAGACGCTCCACCAGCAGGAGGCGGCGCTGGTGGTTCAGCTGGAAAGCGCGCGCGGGGAGCTGGAGGAGAAGTCGAACGCGCTGATTGAGCACCAGATGGAGGTGGCCAAGCTGCGCACCATGTACGAGATGGTGCGCGACGAGTGCATCGAGGTCAAGGCCAGCCTTGCCGCCAACGAGGTGAGGGGGCACTGAACAAGGAGGAGACGGGAGATGGGAGACAGGGGCATGGGGATGGGGCCGATGGGGGGGGAGGGGGGGAGGGGGGGGAGGGGGGGGAGGGGGGGGAGGGGGGGGGGGGGGAGGGGGGGAGGGGGGGGAGGGGGGGAGGGGGGGAGGGGGGGAGGGGGGGGGAGGGGGGGAGGGGGGGGAGGGGGGGGGGGGGGGGGGGGGGGGAGCTTGGGGAGGATATGCCAAGGCCGCTCTTGGTACCTGTCCTGGGGTGGGGGGGAGGGGTTTCTGGGGGGGAAGATACGTCCCCCTGTGTGCCACTCACTTGACCTACTCCCCACCCACTTTCTTCCCTTTTCATCAACGTATTGTAAGGGTGCCAAGGCCCTGTTTATACGAACTTTTATTAAAAGGTTGGGCTCAAATCGCCATGGACGGAGGCATACGGCACGTTCGAGGAATAGTACGAAGACATTAGAAAGTGGATGGCGAAATCAGACAGTCGAGATTCTCCCGCCAACTTAATTTATGTTGCCAAGTAGCTCAGTATATTTTTAACGTGATTTTTAATGACCCCCTGAAATTGCGCTGATTTAATAAAAATCGGACCCATTTAAACTTGAACTATGTCCTGCCGTACCCAGTTCGTACACAGCGGTTCTACCACCAGATTCGCGGGCGGTTATGGGAGTTTCCTTGGCGTTACGCAATCCGATCTTGCTACGGCCGCATCGATCCCCGCCTTGATGGCTTGCCTCGAGGAGCACCGCAAGATGAAAAATTGGCTAGATCGAGCTGTCCACGTGTAAATTTGTGCCCGTAGCTTTGTAATAAAAGTTCGCATTAAGTGTCCCTAAATGGATCTTAACCCATGTATGAGTTATAACCCAAATGTACTCTGATAACTTAACCCAAACCCATGTATGAATTCTGAATCATGTATAAGTTGTTACCCTGTGTGTCATTCTAACTTACATCTATATCTTCGCAGAAAGTCACAGAGACGGAGCGTGAGTCGGCCCTGGCGGCAACCAAGGAGTGCGCCACGCTCAACACGTGCCTGCAGGAGGTCATCGAGCAGGTCAGCAGGGCTTTCTTTATGATAAATATTCAAGTATTATGCTAGTATGAAATAGTCCGTAGGGCTTTCTTAATGATAAATATTCAAGTATTATGCTAGTATGAATAGTCCGTAGGGCTTTCTTAATGATAAGTATTCAAGTATTATGCTAGTATGAATAGTCCGTAGGGCTTTCTTAATGATAAATATTCAAGTATTATGCTAGTATGAATAGTCCGTAGGGCTTTCTTAACCCCTAAATGGTCTGAGATCCTGCCGATAAATCGGCTGGATCTTCACAATTTTGCAAACCAGATGCCATCCAACCTACCCATATCCAATGGCTGTCCTTGGGGGCCAAGCATGTCCATGAGTTGCCCTTCGGGTTGGTATATCACAACCTCACATATATGCAGGGTAGGCCATGTATAACTGCCGTCAAAGTCAGGGGGGTCAAGACGCGCGTTTTCATTTTTGGTAGAATGTGCATTTTGAATTATGTTATAAGACCTAGGCACCTACCACTTCAGGGATGATAAACAATTAGTTGCTGAACAGTTTGAGCCATTGGGGTCATCATTTGGGTGGGTATACCAGCAGTTACACCCAGTACAGCCCATAGGGGTACCGTTGGTAAAAAGCAACCAAGGGGTAGGGGTGGGCATACTACCTACTAATATGGCCACCAACCATGCCAAACAATACATTTCCCTTCCACAATGATGGGGAAACATAACTGCATCATCACACTGCCCTTACATGGCACCTATGTGCAGGTGCTACCTTGTCCATGCACGTAGGTAACGTGGTACGGATACCCTACGCAAGGCATGCATTCTAGGAGGCAGCCACCAACAAACTAGTGATGTTGAGCCTATTTCAGCCTGCCCTAGCAAGGATAAACTAGGCCTAAGCTGCTATAGCTTGCCAGGTGATGGCCAGCACACCTGGTGGCACATGCTGTCAATGGGAAGCTTTTACTCACCAGTTACGTGCTTGATGATGCCACAGCGACCAGCCAACTGCCTCACACTCATGCAATATGTGTATGGGAAATGTATAACAAACATATATGGAGGTATTCAAACCCATACAGCCTCTAAAACTTATCACCATCACCCTGTGGCAGGTCAACTGACTGAGGGAAGCATCTAAGAAGGGTGTTTTAGTAAGGGGCCAGGCCATCGCCAAGAAAGAGCATGAATAATGCAAAAAGAATGTGCTACACAAGCTAGAACGTATATATAAACGTCAAACATCGATAGGAAAACGATGCTTAAGCTTTACCAGGCATGGATGGCGTTACCTTGGCCCAGGCGGTGGCCGCAAAATGGCGCATTTCGGCACACCAAAGTTGTGCAGCATGGTCGCTGGATTCGGCGATTTCTGGCCACCCTTGCACGTTTACGACTACTATGTATCATAAAAAGTATAAAGAAACCGATATATCCTTTAAAATACGCCGGAAAGGTATTGCTGTCAACGTTTCTATCGTCCGGCCTGATCGCAGTTTTTTCCAGCAAGAACGCTGCCGACACCTATCAAAGGGCATTCCCGCGAACCAGAAATTGGCCTGTATGATCTTTAGGACGTATAAAATCAATATCCTAAGTTTGGTCAGAAAATTCGAACGAAAACGTAAATGCCATGCGTGGGCGCAAGCCGCCATGGCCAGGTCGTCGTTTTCCGGAATGCACGTTGTACGTGAAAAAGTACCCTGACCCCTTGTACTTTGACCGGCCAGAACACCTCTATAACTTTGTCAGAAGTATGCAAACCCATATACCATGCTTTAGAGTATTTTATAAACTTTCGATCTTCTCAGCTAAACGTTTCCTAATTCTCAATAGTTTTCGCGGCATTTGGTCGCCCGAGAAGGGGCCGATGCATCGGCTGGAACTCGATTTTTGGCGGAAAATCGGCCGCAAGACCATTTAGGGGTTAATGATAAATATTCAAGTATTATGCTAGTATGAATAGTCCGTTTTTGTTTGTTTGTTTGTTTGTTTGTTTGTTTGTTTGTTTGTTTGTTTGTTTGTTTGTTTGTTTGTTTGTTTGTTTGTTTGTTTGTTTGTTTGTTTGTTTGTTTGTTTGTTTGTTTGTTTGTTTGTTTGTTTGTTTGTTTGTTTGTTTGTTTGTTTGTTTGTTTGTTTGTTTGTTTGTTTGTTTGTTTGTTTGTTTGTTTGTTTGTTTGTTTGTTTGTTTGTTTGTTTGTTTGTTTGTTTGTTTTTGTCTTCAATGAATTGATTAGTGTTACATTGACAGGAATGTGTGGCGAGACCCCGGGGCTCATTGAAGTGCTGTCAATGCCGTAGACAAACTTGGGGTCATGAAAAGTAGTTATCCCTCAACTGCTCAACAATCCTTTAGGGCTCTACTGCAGCCCCAGCCATCACATTATGCCTTCAAAGTGTCTAGTACTAAGGCATGCGATTCATACTGAGGGCATTATTTAGTCTCTTAATAAATTGCCAACCATTCTAGGCTTCAGTAGTCGTGGATCAAGTGTGACCGGGCATCTGCCCATTCACGTCGTGACACCCTGTCCCCTTGACATTCCCACTCCATGCCCCGCGGCCCAGAACACTCGCCTGCTCGGTGACGTCGGCAAGTGCAAGGGTGAGGTGGCGTCACTGGAGGCGATGCTGTCCCAGTTTGAGGCCAGCGCCAAGGCGGAGAAGGAGGCGCATGCGCAGCAGCTGGCTCAGCTGCAGGCGGCTTCCGCCAAGGCGGCCGAGGTGACTGTGGCGACGGAGGCCAAGGTGGCGTTCTTGGAGGGCGAGCTGAGCGCCAAGGAGGCGGCGATGACGTGGCACGCGCGCGAGGCGGCGGCCAAGCAGGAGCAGCTGCGGGCGGAGGTGGAGGAGCTCAAGCTGCACGTGGCCGGCAAGCAGGTGAGGGGAAGGGGGAAGAAGCAGAGACCATGGGGAAGCAGTGCTGCATCTGAGTCTAGGCTTGTTTCCCTTATTCCTATCGTTTGTGAAGCGCAAGCAAATATTCATTTGGCTGTAGGGTAAGAGCCCCTCTTCTTTGCCTCATGTACTCCACCTTCCGCTTCCCTAGCGCCCCTTCTTATTCTCCATTATAACAAGATGGCCCCCTGTATGCCTTTCCTTCACATATACTATAGTAGTATCATATCACTCAACCTGCATCACATATCCTTTTGCATCATAGCTTTCAAGTTGAAACCACATATCACCCACCAAATATCGTGTGCTCATCGCCCCCCATGCGCATCCTTCCCCGCATAAATATAAATATCTTTCCCCTCCCCCAGGCGCTGATCGAGGAGCAGGAGAAGACATCGGCCAGCCTGCGCGAGGCGCTTGAGGCCACCCGCGGCGACGCAGGCAGCAAGGGGGAGCTGATAGCGCACCTGCGCGCGCAGGTGGCCGCCACCGAGGCCGCTCTGACAACGTCACGCTCCGAGTCGGACACGCTCACGGGCCAGCGGGAGCAGCTCCAGAGACAGGTGGCGGAGACCAAGGCCAGCCTGGCCGCCACCGCCGAGGCTCTCTCCGCGCTCACGTCCCAGCACGCGTCGCTGGCCGCTGAGCGCGAGCAGCTGGCCACGCAGCTGGCGGCCGTGCGCGCCCACGAGGCGGCGCTGGAGCGCCAGGTCGCGGCCTCCGGGGAGGACGGCGCGCGGCTGGCGGGGGAGCTGGCGGAGGCGCAGGTGCGGATGCAAGAAGCGGTGCGCGCCCACGCGGCCGAGGTGGCCAAGCTCAGCGGCGCGGTGGAGGGCGCGCGCGGCGACGCGGCGCTCCTGCGGGAGCAGCTGGAGGAGAGCCGTGCGGAGGCGGAGCAGCTCAAGGGGGCGCTCGTGGCCTCTCGTGCCGAGGCAGGCGCGCTGGCGGCGGCGTGTGCCGAGCGGCAGCAGGAGATAACCCGGCTCAAGGACGAGGCGGCGCGGCTGGCCGAGGAGCGGTCGCAGACACGGTCCGCGCTGGAGGGCAAGGTGGAGGTGGTGGAGCTGCTCACCGCCGAGGTGAGGGAGCGCGAGGGACAGGTGGCGGCGCTGGAGGGTGCGCTGCAGGAGGCGCGGGCCGAGATGGCCACCGTGCGCGCAGCGCTGCAGGAGGAGGAGACAAAGGTGCACCGCCGGTACGTCACCACACGTGCCATCAGCATGGTCCGTGGTTTTTCATTTGTTGTAGCAGGAATGCTTGCCACCATGGTCCGTGGTCCATGCTACAGTGATACTGGTTGGATGTGTTGCCCTCGTGTTAGGAAACATGTATAGAAAGAAGCGCGGAAAGAAATAGTATAACTCGTGCATCGGCATTGCGAAGTAGTATGCCAACGCCGTGCCTCCCTCGTCATTTCCAGCTTCTTCCCCCCGGGTACCCAACCAACTTTTTCATCGAGCTGCTTTCATATCCCCGGTTTCCCCCCGGCTATTCTCTCTGGCCCCGATCCCCCCCCCCCCCACCTACCCCCCTATCCAATTGCTCCCCCTCAGGGACGGCATTTTTTCATCGAGCTGCTTTCATATCCCCGGTCTCCCCCCGGCTGTTCTCTCTGGCCCCGATTCCCCCCCCCCCCTCCTACCCCCCTATCCAATGGCTCCCCCTCAGGGACGGCATGATCGTGGAGCTGGAGGAGATGCTGGGCCACCGCGTGGAGGAGGTGGAGGCGCTCTCCCTCGCGCGGCTAGCACTGGAGGAGGACAAGGGGCGGCTGACGGAGGAGCTGGCACACGCCACGCAGGCTGCCGCCGCCACCCGTGAGGCTGCGCAAGAGATGGCGGCCACGCTGGAGGCGCGCGTGGAGGAGCTGTCGACCGGCCTGGCCACGGCGGAGGCCTCGCTAGCACACCGTGAGCACGAGGTGGAGGAGCTGGAGGGCGAGCGCGCCGCACTACAAGGCCAGCTGGAGGCGACGCGCGCGGGGGCTTACTCGGCCCGCGCCGAGTCGCAGGAGCGGATCGCGTCGCTCGTGAGTCAGCTGGCGGAGCTGCGCGTGTCGCTGGACGGGACCGAGGACGCGCTGGAGGCAGCGCGGGGCCAGGCCGCGGCGCTGCAGGGCGAGCGCGACCGGCTGGTGAAGGAGCTGGGCAAGGAGCGGTCAGAGGCGGATTCGGCGCGCGCCGAGGCCGAGGGCCGGGTCGGCGCGCTGCGGATGCAAGTCTCGGAGCTGGAGGCGGCGGTCGCGCGTGCCAACGAGTCGCTCGCGGTGGCCACCGAGGAAGGCGGCGCACGGGCGGCGCGCGTGGCGGCGCTCACACAGGACCTGGAGGCCAAGGGCGCCGAGGCGGTGAGCCTGCGGGGCAAGCTGCGCGAGGCCGAGGCGCTGCTGGCGGCGCGCGAGGAGGCGCTGGCGAGCCGCGGGCGCGCGCTGGAGGACGCGGGCACGGAGGCCGGCCGCCTGCAGGCGCAGGTGAAGGAGCTGGTCAAGGGCATCGCGGCGGCTGAGGTGGAGAAGGACCGGCTGGCGGCGACGGTGGCGGCGCAGCTGGCGGCGATCCAGGAGCAAGAGGCGGCGCTGCGGGAAAGCGAGGCGGCACTGCGGGAGCGCGACACGCGCATCCGGGAGCGCGAGGGCATGGTGGCGGAGCGCGACGAGACGATTCGGGAGCGTGACCGGGCGATCCTGGGGGGGATACGCGAGAAGGAGGCGGCGGTGGAGGCCAGCGAGGCGGAGGCTGCGCGGCTCCGGGAGGTGATCACTGCGCTGGAGGCCAAGGTGAGGAGCCTCGAGGCGCGGTGCGCGGCGCTCGAGGGGGACTTGAAGAGGGAGATGGCAGCGGCCGCGACGTCCGCCGAAGAGGCGGCGCAGGCGCGTGCGCAGCTGGAGGCCCGCCTGGCCGCACTGGAGGTGCGGCTGGGGGAGGCCAAGATCGAGCTGGCGAGCCGCGGGGGCTTGATCACGCGGCTGGAGGGCGAGCTAGCGGACGCGAGGGCGTCAGCGGCGCGCACGACCGCTGACGCAGAAGCGGCGGCGGCGCGCGCGGCGGAAGAGATCGAGGACCTGAGCGTGAGTGGTGGGGGGGCCAGGGGGGGGGGGGCAGGGGCGGGGTGTAAAACCTGAATGAGGGCATTGCGTATCTTGTATTCGCCACGTTGGATCTCATGGGATTCCTGCTCATGTGTAAAGAGAGCATGTTATTGGTCTCAAGATTGTACTACGAAAGCTTTGTGCACGTGTGCATGTACTGGCAGTGTCTTTTCTTTTTTCTCACCCGCATGCCAATCTCTCCTGCAATGCTTATGATGCCATCATTGGACACGTGCTTGGGATTTAGTGCACCCTCAGTGAATGCCGGAGTCTCCTAGTGTGTAGCCTGAACTAATTAGTTGGCACATTTATTCATGCCTGTTGGTGCTCCTCATCACCAACCAACGACATGGGATTGGAATGCCACCTTTGCGCACCCACCCACGCGCGCGTGCCAGGTGGCGGTGTCAGCGCGGGACGCCAAGGTGGGCGCGCTCAAGTCGGCGCTGGAGGAGAAGCGGTCCGAGGTGGAGCTTCTGATCAAGGAGAACCGCGCCAAGGACGAGGAGCTGCTGCGTGTGGAGCGGCTGGCAAACGAGCGCGGGGCTGAGCTGTCGTCCGCCACCGCGCGGCTGGCCGACCGCGACGGCGACCTGGGCTCGCTCAACGCGCTCAAGAAGAAGCAGGCGGCGTTCATCATCTCGCTGGAGCAGGAGATCCAGGAGCTGGCCAAGGACAAGGACGCCGCGCTCGCGCGCATCGAGGTGCTGCACGCTGAGGTGAGGGGCGAGCGCGAGGCGGCCGCGCGGCTGCGCGCCGACGCCAAGGGGGTCGCACGCGCGTCCGCCGCGCTGGAGGCCGCGATAATGCACGTGCGCGCCAAGCAGGGCGGGGGGTTCTCCGTGGGGGCCTCGCGCACACGCGGCGCCAGCGTGTCCACCGGGTCCGGCACGCCCGAGCAGGCCGCGGGGAAATCCGGGAAGGAGTCCCCCCGGTCGCCAAAGTCAGCCGCGGCCGGAACCACGCTCCTGGAGGAGCAGGTGGAGGAGGTGGTGCGCATCCTCAAGAAGCAGAAAGAGACGGCGGATGCCAAGGAGGCGGCAGCCGAGGCGGCAGAGCGCGAGCTGGCGGCGGAGCGCGCGCGCGTGGCCGAGTTCGGCGCGGCAACCGAGGCGGCAGAGCGCGCGCAGCAGAAGATGCTGCGCGAGCTGGGCAAGCTGGAGGCCGATGCGAGGGCACGCGCGGACAAGGCTGCGCTGGCGTCCGCGCAGACGCTGGTGGACGCCGCCCACGAGGTCCGCGACGCGGCGCTCGCGAGGGTGAGTTGCCACGCCGACGATGGCTCCTGTTTGCGCGATCAGACCAATGGGCGTGTGGACTTTGGACAGACGTGTGCAGGAAGCAGGGGGAGGGGAGTTTCCATATTTTTCATAGCCCTTGTGGATGTTCAAGCTGTTTTCTGGTTGGTGTACGTCGTCAGGGATGGCTAGGAACCACCGTAGCAGTGACTCAACCCTCCAAATTTTATGCTATCTATATTGTATATCTTGGTGGATGTATTTCCGATGTCATGGTCGGTACATTTCTGATTATCGATCTCCTCAGGACCTTAGGTGGAAGCCATCAGAAGTAAGTTGTACAAGCCACTAACTTATCTGTTTTATGCTATGTGCACTCCAAACCCTGTTTGATGCCTTATATTCAGGACTTAAATTTTCTTTTACTGCCCCCGCCCCCACCCCCCATCCTCCCCGCACCCCCAGGTGGACAACATCAAGGATGCTGTGCGCGCCAACCTGCTGGTGCTGGAGACGGAGCTCCTGCGGCTGAGCGAGGAGAACAAGACGCTGCACCGTCAAGTGACCGAGCTGGAGGGCAGCCTGCAGGTGGCCATGGAGATGCATGCGCAGCTGGTGGACCACACCAACCTCAAGCAGAAGATCCACCACCACATGAAGGTGAGCAAAGGGGGGGAGGGGGGGGAAGGGGGGGGGATGTTAGTGTTCTTGGGGCTTAGTGCTCTTGCTGATGCGGAAAACTCACCACCACATTGAGGTAAGCCGTATGCGTGCGTGTGTTTGTATGTGTGTATCCTTGTTTCTAAGCGAATCAGGCACTGCCGCATGGGGGTGAGAACAAGATATATCACGCTGGTGCATGACGCAATAGAAGCAAGGGTCAGGTCTCCAACCCAGAAGTCATCTCTACTTTTGACTTGGTTGCAACACGGCAGGGCGAGGCACTCACTTAAAGGGTCCTGTACTCCTGCCCTTGCTCCTTTCCGTGTGCTCCTTGTCCCGCCCACCTCACCCCACTTGTCGCCCCACCCTCTCTCTGTGCCGGTGGCCAGATCAAGAACAACCTGGAGCAGGTGCGCAAGGACAAGGTGGCGCTGGAGATCGAGAAGACGCTGCTGGAACAGGCCATCCGGTACCTCGCACGATCGCCGCACCTGCAGGTGGGCCGCGCACGCAGCTTGGGGTCGTTCGACCACGACCCACATCACCGCCTTTTTTACATGGTTTGAGACAAGACACGTTTGAGTCTAGCATCATGGAATACATGGAGTAAACAGAAGCAGTAAAAGCCGTGCATTGAAAGCAGGGTCATTTTGGATCGTTTGGCAGTCCGGATATTCTATCGGCAAAATTTGGTCTCAGAGCCATATCGCATTCATCGATTATTACTTTTTTCCCAGTACTGTTCGCCCATTATTAATCAACAATATCGACATTGGTGCTGATACGTTCGGTTGCTGACACATCGCTGACAAAGGTGGTTTGTTGCGTGGTTTGCGCATGCCCCGGCTTTATCATGCCCTTTTTTTTCTATATTTTTACCTCATATGTCTTTCCCCCCCCTCTGCTACTTGTGTTTGGCTTCCCTGTCCGCTATCCCCCCCCCTCCCTCCAGGGCGAGTTCCTGGTCCCTGTGTCCACCTTCTCCGCGTTGCAGGCCACGGGCGCGCTGGGCCCTGCGGGCGCCACCAGCGCGCTGCACGCCTCGCTCGACAAGTCATCGCTCTCCGCCTCTCTACCCTCCGATCCGCGCGAGGCCCGCCCGGGCGGCGTGCACCGCCGGCCCTCGAACGCGGGCGCCTCGTTCGCCGAGTACCTTGCGCATGGTGGGGGGCTGGGCACCGCGTCATCGGCCGCGATGCTGGAGGGGAGCGGCCGCGAGCAGCACCCGATAGGGACGCCGCACGAGGTGCATGCTTACCCTCGCATCCGCAGTCGCAGTCGCAGTCGCAGTCGCAGTCGCAGTCGCAGTCGCAGTCGCAGTCGCAGTCGCAGTCGCAGTCGCAGTCGCAGTCGCAGTCGCAGTCGCAGTCGCAGTCGCAGTCGCAGTCGCAGTCGCAGTCGCGGTCGCGGTCGCGGTCGCGGTCGCGGTCGCGGTTGCAGTCGCAGTCGCAGTCGCAATCACAGTTGGCCCTTTGCACTTCGTTTCTATTGTCGCTTTTGCTGTTGTCGCTGTTACTGTTGTCGCTGTTGCTGTTGCTGTTGCTGTTGCTGTTGCTGTTGCTGTTGCTGTCGTCGCTGTTGCTGTTGTCGCTGGTGGTGGGGGTGCCGCTGCCGCTGCCGGTGCTGGTGCTGGTGGTGGTGGCGTTGTGGGGCACGTTGCAAACATGCGCGCGCGCAGCTTGGTCATCATAGACAATGGTTTAGTGGTCCATTCACGTGGGTGGTTGCCTAGTCTTGCCAGTTTTGTGAAGACTCTCACAATCAGCGCTTCTGCCTTGCCATCCCTCGGCGACACCTGTCCCCCTCGCATCACCCAAATGTCGCAGAAGCTGTCACCCAAGGTGGAGGAGATCGAGGCCAAGATCGTGGCCAAGGTGCGTGCGGGCAGGGTGGTGGCGTCACTTCTCCGCCATCTGCCCCGTAGATGCCCACATGCAATTGGTTTCCCTGTCACTGCTTGGGGACCCTGAAAGAATGGGTCGCCTTGCCATACCACACCCTCTGCTGCGATTCCTCTTCTGTTTCATAGTTTTTTGGGTGGTTATGGGGGATGCATGCGTGCAGCGGTTCCCTCGTGCGAGTCATGGTGATCCGTGCGTTGAGGAACTACTTCAGTACTAGAGTACTAGTTTGGCCTTCATTTCCACGAGGGGTGTGAGTTACGAAAAATTGTACACGCCAGTCGCAGCCAACTGTAGCATTTGTGTGGCGCCATGCCCGTTTTTTCTCGCTCTGCTTGCACTTTCTCTATCTGTATGCCTCTATGTGTTTCTTTTCTAAGATCTTTCCTAAAAACTTGACCCCTCCCCTTGTCCCCTCCACAATGTCACAAATGGCGCCCGGCAGATCCGCTCCGTCTGCCAGCGCAAGCGCAAGCTGCTGGGTCAGGTGCTGGATGGCGATGTGCAGGCCGACATCGAGGCCATCCTGGACAAGGCAAACGACGGGAAGGCCGCCAGCCCGGCCAGTGCCGGCGGCGGCAGCAACATGGGCAGCCCTGGGGAGCCCATCATGAGCCAATCGCTGCCCACGCGCATCCACCGGTCGTCAGTCACGCGGCACGGCCACATCCCGCTGCCGCCGTCGCAGCTGTCGTCGGACCGTCCGCCGCTGGACTCAAGCCTCACGCGGCTGCTGCCCAAGCCGGTGTACGACGATGGGCCAAGTAGCCTCAACAGCTCGCTGGAGAAGAGCAAGAAGTAAGGGGGTTGGGTGGATGGGTGATGGCTCTAGGGCTGGACATCCTGAACCCAGCTCTGGGGAACTGTACACTTAACATGTGCGGCGGACGTATGGCATCTTTGGTTGTTGGCATTTCTTACAATGTGGAATATATGTCGCAAGTTGTTGCATGGAACCTCCTGAGATGGCGGCTGCCTTGCAAAGCTGCTAGCGCGACCATGCGCTCATTAACTGGTGCCGCGCTTGTGTGATTGGTACTTAGGCCAGGCTATCCAATTGATGTGTAGGCCATGGGCTCATCGGCCACGAGAGCCAATGCCTACAGCCAAGGTCTTTGTTACGTCCCCGCCCAGACTCCTAACCTGAGCTATGTAGCGAAAGATCTACCATGCCGGAATTAGGAAGATTCAAGGTGGCCTACTACAGATTGCGCTTCACGACTGGGGTCGTGAGATATCTGGCACCGCGACTTGATGCCAAGCTAATTAATACACACTTATAATGGCTAGCAAGACCAATTACAAATGGATAGTTGCCCCAGGTTTAATATGAAGGCGTCATCGCACTTAACATTCATCAAACCAAGAGAGCGAGACTCTCGTCCTCGGACCAAGTTCACCTAGGTCTGCCACCAAGCTGGCAAGGGGCGCCGACCTTCCAAAACATACAGTCCACACTGGATCCTCGGGTCGACATCTACCCTCGCCTACAGAATCCACGCCGAGTACAATATCTCAACTAGCTATAAAGTACGCAGCGCGGCGCGACTGCACCGGCCCCTAGAAGATCGCATACATCAACCTAGGCCCAAAATAACTTGTCCGAATCACACAAACTATCATAGTTCCAAAAAAAAGTCCTGACCAAGGGACAATTCCCAAATTAAGTCCCGAAATGAGTCCCAAAGTCCTACGGACTATGACAACAAGCCATAATTTATTCCATTGTTGCGCCCGTTCCAAGGGTCGGGCCGCAACACTCCTCCCCCTCCCTGGGGGACGGTAGCCCCTACCGTCTTTGAGGACGGAGTCCATGCAACACGCAACACAAAAACACACACACATAATAATGCACAGTCCATGTAATCCCGCTCAACCAGTCCTGAGGTCCTGAACAGCCTCAAACTTGATGAAATGTTGACCATAGGGGTACTATGTCCCAGCCCTTGTTCACCAACGGGCCAGTGAAACCAGGTCCCCCCAGACTTGCCACGCAGGGACAACTCTTTATATAGCCAATCGGGACTGCCAGCAGGAGGGAATATTTTTCATGCATACAACTTGATGATCCGGCCGACGAGGTGGCCAGTCATGTATCCCGTCCAGCCGAAACCCAGCCTTACAGCGGGACTGATGCGCGTAACCACATCACAATTCGGAAGTACTACTAGCGTCGACGACGGTGAGGCACAGCATGCAGTGCAGGCCCCATGCTCAGAAGCGAGGGCGTGCACAAGAAGAAACTGATCCATCGCCTCACTACCGACGGCTGTACGCGTCATCTCAAATACAGGCGCGCCGTGAGCCACCAAACGACCATGCAGTCGGCAGAACTTGTTTATGACATAATTATATGCGCCGCTCACAGCCCGCTAGGCCTTGCGGTATTGTCCGAGACACTGGCAATTATGCCAGCCTCGCGGCCATGCGGCACGGGATACTTATATAAAGCACCCCCTCATATCTCCAACGTGGCCGTCCCTGGCTGCCGCTGGAGTGGCTGTATAGAGGGGGAAGCCCTAGCGTGGCCGCTAGAGTGCGCCTCCCCTGCACCTGGGAA
Organism: Mesostigma viride; assembly: GCA_009746045.1. NCBI lineage: Eukaryota > Viridiplantae > Streptophyta > Mesostigmatophyceae > Mesostigmatales > Mesostigmataceae > Mesostigma > Mesostigma viride. Next base: position 237,984 of record RPFO01000229.1, read on the forward strand.
CGCATGCAGGCCGGTGCCCGCAAGGCCCTAGTGTGTCAACTAGAGTGCGCCCCGCCGTCTCTATCCAGCGCAGGAAACAGTCAAAGTCGATCAAAACAGGAAACTTGGATAATATGGCACGTTAATTGCCCAAAACTAGCAGGGCCCCAGCGTGTCCACTGGAGTGCGCCCTGCCGACTCCTCCAACGAAGCTGCAGTAGTTTAGGCACAACACCACTCCGGCCGACGTGCATAGACCGGAGCAGTCGCCGGTCCCCACATTCCTTACTGCTGCACCAATGTGCCTGAACTCCACCGCAAGCGGGGGAAAACTCCTCAGCTCGCAGTCACACCCTCCGTGACACTTGCACCGCAAGAACACGGTTGATGTTTGCGCAGGCCCATATGCATGTGGTGCTCGAGGCCGCCGACGTGAACTGCATAGCGCCCGCAATGCCCGCACTTATAGGCATGTCGGAGAGTGACATGCCTTGCAGGAACTGTCGTATCAATAACGTTGCCCCTGCAAGACACCGTGCTGCTCATGGAGTAGGGGCGAATCATCCCCCGCAGTCCCCAACAAGGGCTCCTCGGGCTCGATCGCGTCCAGCCCACAGGTGCTCAAGCACATACACTGATCGTGGGCCGGGGTCAATCCTGCGCACGACCGACCACTGCCTGTCCCGACCCCGCTTGGCTGTCTTGCCCAGCATCCCGATCCCCGCAACAGAAACACGCCTCTATGTATGCAGTCCCCACCGCGCATTGCTACATGATTCCCCCACTCGAAGCTTGAAGGCCTCTCACCACCCCTGTACCAGTGCATGGCCATGGGGTATAGTACATTTTGCAGCCCACACAGCCCGCCCGCCATGCACATGGAACGCCATGCTCTGAGTCCCTCATCCATGCAACCTCGTAGGAGCGCTGACACGAGCCACTTGCAAATCACGCCCGATCTGCCTCCACCAGTGGTGCTTAAGGAACAACTCCATACCGGGCTCGGCCCACAGGAGGGACGCGAACACTGCGCGACGGTAGCGATGCACAGGGTCGCGGGCAGTAACTAGGTGCTCAGACTCCCGCAGCTCCGGATCCTGCCTGCCTCTCAGTCTCGGGTCGCCGTTTCAGTCCCCGTGACTCGCCATCGACGGCCAGATCCCACACGTCCCATGCAGGTACCTCAGTGCCCTGCCATGGCTCAGCGCGCGTCAGCGCCGGGTCCGCTCAGAGCGGATGTACCGGCCCCAGTGCAGTGATACCGGGTGTTACTCGGGCTCCGGCAGTCTGCGGGGCGACAGCGCCACATCATGTGGCATCGGCACCATGCACGCGCACTGTTGAGGCGGTGAGACAATGACCGGACACTGTCACCGGCATTGCATTACCGAAAGAGGCAACATTCGTTTCCCTTGAAAATTCAAGTACAACGGACGGCGCGCAAATTTCAGCGTACGGACTGATCTAGGACCGGATCGACCAAACCCGATCTGCCCAAATCTGCCCAAATCTTTCACTTCACGAGTCACTACCGGATCTGTACGGCACCTGCGGGCCGACTTCCTGATTCCGTGGACTCCGAGCATAGAACATTTTTTTCTGAGACGGCAGGCTTATTAGTCTTTAAATTAGACCAACCTTGGGCAGTGTTCGATGGCATGGAAGCTCTTGCTGTCGTTTAAACGGCGCTGTCAATTAAGTCTGTTGGTTTTTAATTTTGACAGGACTCGCCCAGCATGTTTTCCGCATGTTTTTAGCTCCAGGAGTTATAACAGCTGTAATATCACCAGTGGAATGCGGGAGGGGAGGTCGGGCTTAAGGAAAACTTTCTTTCGTTGTCATGCCACCATTCAAGCTCCGTGGTTACATGCACGACAGTGTAAGGCCCCTTCAAGAGAAGTTTCTGCGATCATAGACCGATAGTGCGCCACCGGTACTGGTAGAGAAATTTCATGCGTTTCTTGGAACGCCTATAGGCTTAATGACGGCTAGGCAAACGAGCTACTATCTCGCCCCGGCTAATCTATGAAACGTAAGTGTGCCGCCTTTCCCGTGCGCAAGTGTGGGGATCTCAGCGGGTCATTCGTTGTCACGTTTACGAAACGTCTACCCATGTGTTCCATGGCAAACGCGGTGTGCCTGGCATCCGCAATGTGCTCTGAGCATGGGTGTGTTCGGCATTGGTCTCGGCCGCAGCTTGTCAGGCCCAGGGTCGCGATGCACGAAGCACGGTGTGTGTGTGTGTGTGTGTGTGTGTGCGCGCGCGCGCGTGTGTTTGACTCTTTGTGTCCGTAGCCAGTGTTGCCGCTTTAGTTCTGATGTATGACTTGCATCGCAGCACTTTGATATCAACACGGCTCACATTACCAGATTACTAGCAACACTGGTTACATGTTGCAAACTGCATTGGTATACAGATAATATTACAAATGCAAATAATCTGTACATAATATACAAAAGAGATGTCAATAATCTGCATTGAAGAAGATGCAGGTGTTTGACTGTGCATGGAGGCAAGAGCTGCTTGTTGAATGTTGATAGCAGCCACCGCCATGGGCTATGTTGTGTCGCTTTCACATATATTTGCCCATCGTCGTTTTCTTCAGCGCTGTAGTGCATGATGGCAGTGCCACAACAATCCATGCCAATGACTTGTCATGATGGGGGGAAAGGATGACAATTCTACCTGGCTGTTTGACACGTGCATGCTTGACTCGCTCACCCAGCCACTCCCTCCCTCACGCACCCACGCAAGCAAGCACACCCACATCCACACTGTCCCACACACCCAAGCACGCACACCCACCCACCCAGACAGCCAGACACACTGTCACACATGTCTCTCTCTCTCTCTCTCTCTCTCTCTCTCTCTCTCTCTCTCTCTCTCTCTCTCTCTCTCTCTCTCTCTCTCTCTCTCTCTCTCTCTCTCTCTCTCTCTCCCCTCCACCCACCCACCCACCCACCCACCCACCCACCCACCCACCCATCCACCCACCCACCCACCCACCCACCCACCCGCCCGCCCACCCACCCACCCACCCACCACCCACCCACCCACCCACCCACCCACCCACCCCCACCACCCACCCACCCACCCACCCACCCACCCACCACCCACCCACCCACCCACCCACCTGCACCCACCCACCCACCCACCCACCCACCCACCCACCCACCCACCCACCCACCCACCTGCACCCACCCACCCACCCACCCACCCACCCTCCCACCCACCCACCCACCCACCCACCCACCCGCCCGCCCGCCCGCCCACCCACCCACCCACCCACCACCCACCCACCCACCCACCCACCCACCCACCCACCCACCCACCCACCCACCCACCCACCCACCCACCCACCCACCCACCCACCCACCTGCACCCACCCACCCACCTGCACCCACCCACCCACCCACCCCCCACCCGCCCGCCCGCCGCCCACCCACCCACCCACCCACCCACCCACCCACCCACCCACCCACCCACCCACCCACCCACCCACCCACCCACCCACCCACCCACCCACCCACCTGCACCCACCCACCCACCTGCACCCACCCACCCACCCACCCACCCACCCACCCACCCACCCACCCACCCACCCACCCACCCACCCACCCACCCACCCACCCACCCACCCACCCACCCACCCACCCACCGGCCCGCCCGCCCGCCCGCCCGCCCCCACCCACCCACCCACCCACCCACCCACCCACCCACCCACCCACCCACCCACCCACCCACCCACCCACCCACCCACCCACCCACCCACCCACCCACCTGCACCCACCCACCCACCTGCACCCACCCACCCACCTGCACCCACCCACCCACCCACCCACCTGCACCCACCCACCCACCCACCCACCCATCCATCAAACATGCATGCACGTCTTGTGTCTCTCCATTTGAGCACCTGTCCTTACACCCCCGCAGTGGCAGCCAAGCGAGGAAGCAACCAAGGGACCAAGCGAACCCCCGGGGTCCAACTGCCCGACATCACCGGAATGTACCGTCCGGAATGTTCGTATGGCGCGTTAATTGCACAAATACCTGCCCCACATTTTCTTCAACGCTATATAATGCATTATCGCAGTGCCACAACAATCTGGGCTCTGAGATATTGAATCATACGGGGGGGGGAAGATGACAGGCATACCTGGATGTTTCACACGTGCATGCCTGAACGGCACATGGATTATGAAACAAATTGAAAGCACGGGCGCACGACATCAACCAATATCATAACTTATTTTACTGTACAAGGTAAGGTTCATTGGTACCACATGCATTACTGGACAACTTGGGAGTTGGGTTTGATATGGCCTGCAGGCTATCTATTGTGAAAACTGCAAGGCATGCTGGTATGGCTACTAAGTGGAACACCATGAATGGAATCCCTAGGAACACCAAGCCTAGTAATGTAAATTACAGGTGGCACAACTGGCACACACCACATCGTGGCAAATATAAGCCTGGACTGCAACAGATGATGGCATTTTCCTGTTATGGCATGGTCGATCGGAGGGAATTTTCAACTTTTAATGCCGATGGACAATGTGAAAGTTATTCCACATAGGGCGGCCCGGCACTCAGCTGCTAACGTCTAGCTGACAACAACAAGCTTCACGGCCGAATCAGGGATGCAGCGTCCACTATTAAACCAAGGCATATGAAAAAAATTCCTGCACAACGTCGGCTTACCGATGGTTGTGGTTAGCATGCGTGAACAAGAAGATTGTGTGGTTTGTACGCCAGTCTGATCCGGCGACATGGCAGTGGCTGCCGGCCAGCACATGCGCATGCCATTCGACATGCTGAATGGGGGGCTGTGCGTTAAAATCAAAATTAACATGACAAACATCTCATGTAAGAAATTTATATACAGCTTTCTGTCTCAAGCCAAAAAAGGGTGTGTCGTCATGCAATATATCAGTCCTGCCAGCCATAAACCTTAACTCCTAATCTGGAATTCACAATTGGCTTGTTTGAATCACACGCATAAACAAAGTAGTCGACACATGTCTACGGAAGCGGCATTTTGAACGTGAGATTGGATTGATTTGCCGTTTGGTTAGTAAGTTTCCCAGACTGCCATCGCTAGCAAATTTACCATGGCTAGCAGGTGCTGAGGTGCATTTTTTTGCTTAGGCAAGAACGGGACCATTTTTCTTTAGTCTAGCCTGGTCTAGCGCAAAAAAGGCTAAGCATGGGCGGGTCGACATGGCGTCGCATGGGCCGTGAGGCCGGACTTGAACGGACGATAGTGTTGTACTAGTTCAGGCTGAAAATGATTCCACCGTTTTCTGATTCCACCGTTTTTCCTTTCCGATTCCTTGGATGAAATCTGGCCGAATCAGACAGAATAGTTCCTGCGGTGCCAAAAGGGCGGTTACGAAAATGTGTGGCTGGAGTTTGTGCGAAGGGTAACTACTTTGACTGGTGCGCACTTGAAACTAGTCGGCATTGCTAGATGCCGCGGGGGTACACTCCAACTTGAAAGCCGGACGTCTTGGGGGTCAAGGCTTGGCTTTCGGTAATGCAATGGCTTCTGATGCACCAGTGCAACCACGACCGGCTGGGTCATCCACCACTACTGCCGGCAGTACATGCTGTCGCCATGCAACTGCGCACCGTTCCCGCATGTGCTTGCAGCCCCGGGGGCCCTTACTCCCGACATTCTCGGCGGGCGCGGACGCGCCCTGCATGCAAGGGTACTCAAGCCCAGGAGTGCCCTGACGGACCCAGCTAGGCGTCGATTCAATGCCGGGGTAGCCAATTGGTTGGCTACCGACAATTCAACAAGGTGCTGGACATCTGTTTGCCGGCCGACCACGATTCAATGCAGGCTCCACCATGCCTGATCGCCCAGTCGCATCGGGGTTGCAGCAGCCTCCATGCACCGTGCCGTCTCCATGCACCGTGCCGCACTGGTGAAATTAATTACGTACGGGGGCACGAGAAGCCATGCACGTCCCTCACGCGCCAGGAAGCCAGGGAGCCGTGACTCATAGCCGCCAGCCGGAAGGCTCCCTATAATAATACTTGGCTGCATGCCATGGGACTCCGCGTCCGTTGGTCTCGCGGGACGCGACGTGCAGTCAGGCCGTAGCCTGGGGTCGCTGGCACTAGCTGCCGAATCCGGCATCCCGCGCGGAGATGCCTCGATCGGTACGGACGCCCGTTAGCATCACTGAGCATCCGGTGAGCCCATGTCCAAAAAGGCCAGGACCATGTGCACATGCGGTGCTAAGTGCCTGACGTGGTCCTCTTCGGGACGGCCCGTTCAAGCCCGCCACCAATTGCAGATTACCCCATAGAGAATATAGCATAGAGAAAATATACTATATAGAAAATATATTATATAGAAAATAGAGAATATAGAAAATAGAGAATATAGAAGATATAGAATATAGAAAATATATAATATCCGCATGTCCACGGGCGCATCGATCCCTGGCATGGCAGTAGAAGGGTCGTCGGATCCACGCGCGGCTGCGGTGGATTCCTATACATAGATGGCCGGCTCGATCCGAGGTATAATGAATAAGAGTATGGTATAATAAAGAATGATGATCTTCCCCCTCACAGGCATGCTCCCCCCCTTACCCGGGCATAGCGTGATAGACCATGAGGGCGCGGGTGCCCTGGTGCACCTAGAGCAAGTGTTGTTTACATTCCCACCCTTGCAGGAAGTAGCTTAGAATGTATTATAGGCTCATATGCCCCTTCTCAGGGCTATGTGCTACATATACTCCCAACGGAGTTATGTTCCTAATTAATTAATTAATTAATTAATAATAAAGAAGTGTAGTGGACCAGTACAAGTACTTAGTATAGAAAAGGTAGGTATAGTAAAGAAGTATATGGTATTATTAGTAGCCATCTGGTTTCATACGCCCTGCGACCCCTCCCCTTCCCCGGGGACGACGCGTCCGCGCGATCGTCCAATTACTGCCAAGGAGTCAGGGGGTGCGGTACATCGTGTATTCCTTGCCCTTCTGAAGATGGGCTGCCAGCGTCCTGCTGCTCATAAGGATCTGGGATGCAGGACGAGGCCCGTCCGCCGGGCGCTCGTGTGTAATGTTATGGACCTCCGCGCGGTCTGTGCCCTATCTATACTCGCTGTCAGGGCACCAAAAGGAACCATCGGGAAACCAAACGACTCACCTGCGCACGCGAATGTCCACATCCTGCGCGTCCAACCAGTCGAGCACAATGATGATGTCCGCTGCGCCCAGCGGTGCGATGGTCGCAGCCAAGTCGACCGGGGTGCATTGCAGCACACCTTTAACTCTTCAACCGTCTGGACTGGAACCACCAGAACGGACTGAGTTTGGGTATCTTTGTGCGCCTGAGAGTATCTAGGCTAAAAACATTTTCTGGCCCACCCTTGGAACCAAGCATGCTTTTATGTTGAATAAAGTTGGGGTAATGTGGTTGGTCACATATCCATGCCCCATGCATGCTATAAATAGCACACCCCCAGGGGGTACGGTGCACATGGGGTTGGAAACATATATTAAAAATATAATTACTTACAGCAGAGTGAAATCACTCAAACCAAAGCAAACGCCCAGCTATAAACCTATATACAGGACAGGGTTGGAAACATATATAATGCATTATCGACCATTTACACAAATCAGGTGGCCCTGGCCTTTTAAAGGCAGTTTATAAGGATCACAGGCATGCCATCAATGCATTCACAGCATGAAATGTCACAGAACTGCACATGCTAGCTAGCAAACAGCCCAAAATAGCTCAGACCGTTATAACGGTGCAAGCTATTTTGGGACGGTTGCCAGTTCTGCCGTATAGTAGGTTTCCTATCCCAAAGTGGCACAAAACAACAACTAGATGGCCACAAAAGCAATGCCAACACCATGTCCAGCATATAAGACACAAGCTCATGCTATACAATAGGTGTAAGGCTCATATCAAGGCCTGCAGCGCGCGTAGAAAGGGTGGCAAGGAGCTACATCACTAACACACCCAATTAACGACAAAACACCTCTATGTTCTTGGAAACAATTAATAAAACAATAGGAATAAGTTGGTATAATGCTCCCATGCAAACAGGTTATGGGTATCTCCACGATTTTCTCATGCAATGGATGCAAAACAAGAAGGCGGGCGTTGGCCAGCAAAACAAGAAGCCACGCCTAACACTGGTCAGAAAAGAACTTGTCTCGGGGTGCTTGACCAAGGAAAAGCATTGGGTAATCAACGTTACCATATTAGTGACCGATAACAATCGTTACCTCGCTATTTCCGTTGCAGCATCAGCTAACGGTGACCAAACATGGTCCAAAATCTGCTTGACCTGATGGTATTCCCCAACCATGACAAGCCGATGCGTAGAGGCAGCAAAACAACAAAAAGACAATCACAACCCCTCGGTAATAACTCTAATATTAGCTTTAAACGATAATACAACTATATACGGCTAATAGAACACGCTTGGAGGCTAGAACGTACCAGGTCGGTACAGCAGATTACCTTTCTTGCGCGAGCCAGCACGCCAGAGTTATGGATGTAGCCTCGAGCCTTTACTGGCTGCCAATGCTAATAAATGCAAGGTAGCGTTACCTGCAATCCAATAAATGAGGCATTGTAGCGTGGATTTTCTCCAGAGCTTTACCGTGTTTGTCGTGGCAGAATGTTCCAATGCAGTAGATCAAGTGACGCCATTACTATCGATGTTTCTTTGCATTGCTGCATCTGCCAATTGTTTTTCACTTAAACGATTGATATTGCCTTGTTATGTCGCCAGGTAGACCGACATCCATGCGAGTTACGGGCGACTTTGCTCGCGATCATAAATGTAGGAGCACGCATTAATTAAACCGGACTTGCTTGGGGTCAGGTCCCGATGGTGCGTTGTCGAGCGAGAGCCCATCAAGCAGGCGTGCTTATTGTTTATAATTATTATGATCATGAACTTGCCTTATTGCCAGCATGTTTTCAGCTAGACTGTGGCCACTTTTGGTGCCGTGATGCTACAGTCATACCGTTGGCAGCCATTTTCCGTTTTCCTCAAGCGCTGGAATGCACAACTTCTCCATACTTATCCCGCCCGGCATGTCAGTGACCGTTCCCCAGGTATAGAACACTTCATGGCTTATTCATACTTGCTGGTTTGGGGCAGCGTATTTGCTTCTATCACCAGCAGCGCTTCACCTGACACTTTCGTTTGACTGCAGAGCCCCAGCGTGATGCCTTGGCGTTGGCGGTGGTCCTCAAGCGCGTACTGTCTGAAGGACAGTGTCATGGTATGACATTGGTAAGCTTTTGCGTTCGGTTTGGGCAGAGCTCTTGCCAGCAGCCGGGGCAGAATCGCAGCTGTATTGTCAATACCTGTTCTTATGCTTGCTCAACACGATAAATCATGTAGTCTGTTTCTCTGATGAAGACATTGGTTGGCAGTCGTATCAATAGTGTTGCCTGCAATTTTCCCAGACCGGATACGCCTGTATGGTTGGCGATTACGGTTACTAGCATTTCTTCTTAGAGCCCGGGAGTCATGTTGAGATCAAGGTGACTAATGTGACATTGCTTTCTCTTTGCTAATGTTACTAGGGTTGTGGTGCTGGGATGCTGCATGTTGCTAACTGAGAAAAGCAGGATTCGTCCTTCAGAAAGAGACTAATATGACAGCAGGTAATATCTAGCACATCATCGTTCCCTTAGTGAACTCGTTGCATGTATACATCCTGCTTCCAGGCTTGCTTCCTTGCTTTTGGTTGCTGGCTGGCCGGCCGGCTGGTTGGCGTGTATTGCTTGTTCCCATAAACATTTGTATACATACGTACACGCACGCACACACACGCACGCTCATGTTGTCATGCACGCACAAGACCGCACCAAGGCAACCAACCAATGTAACAAGCTCCCATATCCCATGCTCATGGCTCCCCACCCTACCCAACAGCTGCACCTCATGCCCACTGCTCCTACCTAACAGCTGCACCTCATGCCCACTGCTTACACCATGAACATTGTCATGCCAAACTGCTGCCATGGCCGTCATGGCTGTCGTGGCTGTCGTGGCTGTCGTGGCTGTCGTGGCTGTCGTGGCTGTCGTGGCTGTCGTGGCTGTCGTGGCTGTCGTGGCTGTCGTGGCTGTCGTGGCTGTCGTGGCTGTCGTGGCTGTCGTGGCTGTCGTGGCTGCCGTGGCTGTCGTGGCTGTCGTGGCTGTCGTGGCTGTCGTGGCTGTCGTGGCTGTCGTGGCTGTCGTGGCTGTCGTGGCTGTCGTGGCTGTCGTGGCTGTCGTGGCTGTCGTGGCTGTCGTGGCTGTCGTGGCTGTCGTGGCTGTCGTGGCTGTTGTGGCTGTCGTGGCTGTCGTGGCAGTGTCATTGCTGTCATGGCCGTCCTGGCAATTGCCAGGGGAACTCGGTGAGTGCCAGTTCAAGATGCTCGAGGGCAAGTGGGCTAGGGCGTTTGGCAATGCGCACGCAGGTGCATGCCGGACACTTGTTCTTTGTAACGTAGTACAGGCAGTGCAGACGGGCTGGACATGCAAATACTTGCTGTCCTTAGCAAGTGGCCAGCCCAAGCAAGATGCACATGCATGCAACCCATCGCTGTGTGTAATGTCTTGTATCCACACTCCGTAGGTACCTGGCATGCACATGGTCTGAACTTGCAGAATTTCACTCCAACAAAATGTGGCTGGCAGCAAGCATTGAGGTAACTGCAACTGGAAATCTGTAATCACTAATCTCATGCATCCAGGAATAGTTGTCTCCATTATTGTATGGGAGGGAGGGGTAGGGTTGATAGGGATTCTACTTGGTAGGGTTGAGAGAGCACGAACGTGAAAAGATCAAGGAGACAACCAGCGCACTGCCAGAAATCGGGAGAATCCGGACCATGGTAGCTCGAGCCTGCCGTTATCTTTTCCGCGTTTTCGAGTACGTCGTTCAGGATGATGAGTATGAAGTGAGACAACTATGCCTGGACGCATGGCGATCCAACGCCGTGGAAGGACTAGGGTAGTTGTCTGAGAGGAAAGACGCGAAGGCCGCGGAAGCCGCGTGGCTATCTCTAGGAAGACCTGCATTGAGGGAGCTAGACAGAGGGTAGCGAGAAATGTTGATGGGGAAAACACACACACACACGCGCACACACACACACACACACACACACACACACACACACACACACACACACACACACACACCACCAGCAGCAACAAAAACAACCAAAACTAAGAAGGAAAAGAGGGAACAGGGTGGTTTTACCGGATTAGGATACATTTTTTTGTTTAGGATACATTTGATGCACTGTGCAGTTTTCAGATGTGTTTGAGGGGGTTGATTGCGCCTAACATGCATTTTATTGAAGCAATGAGTTTCCAAAGATATACATGATATAAACTAAGACAATTGACCCATTAAGGCAATGAGACAACATCAATAAGACAACATATGCCAATTGAATAAGACAACTCAACCTTACAGGACGTTGGGCCATCATACGTCCGGAATAATTGTCTCACTTATTACATAACCAAACTTTTTGAGGGATCGCCATGGTTGCATGGTCTCAACACATGCGCCCTGCACTCATGTGCATATGCATCAAAGGTGTTGCGTCTAGTGCCAACTCAGTGTCAAAGAACTGATTCAATCATATTTCCCGTGTGGCCATGAAGGCCCACATGAGTTAAACATGGCCGAGAGTGATTGCATCATCCTTCTTGGCGACATCGGTCTTGACGACGTCGATGGGGAAGACGGCAGCACCTGCATGTGAACAAAAGAATCCATGAATTGTGGCATCCAAAGGCAACAACATATTAGCATCCCATTGAACACGCAGCCACGCTGACCCGGCCATCCAGCCGCCCACGCAGCCACAAAGCCAGCCAGCCACGCAGTGACGCACCCACCCAGCCACACATCCACGCATCCACGCACCCGGCACCCCCCCCAGCCAGCCAGCCACGCAGCCACGCAGCCACGCAGCAGCGCAGCCACGCAGCCACGCAGCCACACAGCCACGCACCCTCCTTTCCAGCCAAGCAGCCACGCAGTCACACAGTCAACCCCCCCATCCCCCCCACCCCCCCCACCCCCCACCCCCACCCCCCACCCACCCCACCCACCCACCCACCCCCCACCCCACCCCCCACCCCACCCACTCAACACTACACGAACGACTCACAAAGAACTGCTGCACCACCGATGATCCCTGCGGGAACTACTCTGCTGCCGACGGTCCCTGCGAAAACTGCTGCAGTGCCGACCATGCCTGGGGAATCTGCCACATTGCCGACGCTGCCTGCGGGAACTGAAGCGCTGCTGGTGACGCCAGCTGTAACTGAAGTGCTCCCGACGATGCCTGCGGGAACTGAAGCGCTGCTGGTGACGCCAGCTGTAACTGAAGTGCTCCCGACGATGCCTGCGGGAACTGCTGTGTTGCCGGTGACGCCAGCTGTAGATGAAGCACTGCGGACGATGCCTGCGGGAACTGCTGCTGCTGCTGCGGGAACTGCTGCTGCTGCTGCGGGAACTGCTGCTGCTGCTGCGGGAACTGCTGCTGCTGCTGCGGGAACTGCTGCTGCTGCTGCGGGAACTGCTGCTGCTGCTGCGGGAACTGCTGCTGCTGCTGCGGGAACTGCTGCTGCTGCTGCGGGAACTGCTGCTGCTGCTGCGGGAACTGCTGGTGCTGCTGCGGCGGCGGCGGCGGCGGCTGCGGGAACTGCTGCTGCTGTTGCTGTAGCTGTTGCTGTAGCTGTTGCTGTTGCTGTTGTTGATGTTGTTGTTGCTGCTGCTGCTGCTGCTGCTGCTGCTGCTGCTGCTGCTGCTGCTGCTGCTGCTGCTGCTGCTGCTGCTGCTGCTGCTGCTGCTGCTGCTGCTGCTGCTGCTGCTGCTGCTGCTGCTGCTGCTGCTGCTGCTGCTGCTGCTGCTGCTGCTGCAGTTGCTGCTGCTGCTGCTGCAGTTGCTGCTCCAGCTGGACCACTTGTTTCTGCACCTCTTGACGCAGCTGCAAACCAAGCTCTTCAACCTTCTTGCTTTGGTTCTCCATAGCTCGTTGCATCTCTCTCATCGTCTGTTCCACGCCCACCAGTACGGGGGTCGGCGGCGGCAGCGGCTGGGTACGCTCTGGCTGGGTGCGCTCTGGCTGCCGGCGTTTCTCTGCCGGCTGGGAGGACTTGGCTTTGCTGTTCCGCTTGGGTCGCTGTTGTGCGTTGGTGACGTCCACCAAAGGCGTGGCTGCCTCTGGGGGCTTCACTGTGGGCGGGGGGCACGCACTCGCATCCCCCGGCTAGGCGCCGGAGACCACGCCGCTGCAGCAGGACCTGAATACAAGGCAAGGGCGGGGTCCCTAGGAAATCCTGTTGTCAAGATGCATGGGGCCTCAGCGAGGAAGTCCCATGTCATCTGGGACACCAGCTCACCTTGGTGCGACTGGGCCCAGGCGAGAGTGCGCTCAATACGCTCGTTTCGCGCACTCTCCGGAAATGTGTCAACTACCTTGAATCCGGGGATGTGCCCAGTGGCAGGGTCACGATCGACGACCATGCACACCACATCTGTCATCTTGATGGTAGAGGATCTCCCCCGTGCCGCATTTGTGTATGCCGATTTCAATGTTTTCTTTGTTGTGTAGGTCGTTTGGGCGACCAGCACCGCTTGCAGCTGTTTGTCGATGGTGAGGCCCCCACCACCACCCCGAGGGTATCCCAGCCAGAAATTTCCACGACAGACAGTGCCATCGGTCCACTGCGGCTAAAAGACCTTGCAGTAGGGACCGGCGTGCCATCGTCCCGCTTTTCAGGAACGCCGGCCTCAGGTAGAGGGGAAGAGAACAGAGCCTCCTTAGTGGCGTCCAGCCCGGAACCCGGGTTTGAATGACCATGCTCGTCGGCAGGACGCTGAGGAGACATCGCGGAATCTTTCTCGTTTGTCGCATTTGCAGCCCCATCATGATGGAAGTCATTCTCTGCCATTGCAGCTTCATCATCACAACCGACATCATCATCGAAATTCAGGTCATCCTCGGTGACGGGCGTGCGAAACGAATTATCCGGGCACTCTGGGCTGATAGTGGAAGGCTCCGTGGGCTTAATGTTGCTAGTGTGCCCTGGCTGCTCGAGCGTGGCGCACGGCTGGCATCGTGGAGGGCCGCCGCAGTCAGAGCATTGCCATTCCGTGCCGTCACCGTCGTCTGCGTGCCTGAAAATATGCGTACAGATGCCGTGCAGGACCTTGCCACATCGGCCGGCGCATTGGTGGTTTGCACCGGCCAAAAAATCTACTTTCATGGCACCAGGTTTCTTTCCTAGCACCCATTTTCTACAATCGTCCCCGGCATAACACAAATCACTCAATTCGTCCATGTCATCGCTTCGGCTATCAGCATCGGGCATAGTTCCCGTGGCTAGTGCCCATCACCTTCCACCTTGAGCGGGGCGAAGTCACGAATTCAAGCGCGAAGTGCATTTGAATCAAGCGGGAACTGGGTGACACTGCTTGAAGACGTGCAGCTCCAAGGCATGCAAATGATGCAATGTATCAAAGATACGATACGCAAAGTTCAGGTGTTCAGGTGAAGCCGTGAAGACGTGAAGCCGTGAAGCCGTGAAGACGTGGTGAAGACAGGTGAAGACGCGGTGAAGACGTGAAGACGTGAAGACGTGAAGACGTGAAGACGTTCAGACACGATACGGCAAGTTCAGGTGAAGTTCAGGTGTTCAGGTGAAGCCGTGAAGACGTGAAGCCGTGAAGCCGTGAAGACGTGGTGAAGACAGGTGAAGACGCGGTGAAGACGTGAAGACGTGAAGACGTGAAGACGTGAAGACGTTCAGACACGATACGGCAAGTTCAGGTGAAGTTCAGGTGTTCAGGTGAAGCCGTGAAGACGTGAAGCCGTGAAGCCGTGAAGACGTGGTGAAGACAGGTGAAGACGCGGTGAAGACGTGAAGACGTGAAGACGTGAAGACGTGAAGACACGATACGGCAAGTTCAGGTGAAGTTCAGGTGTTCAGGTGAAGCCGTGAAGACGTGAAGCCGTGAAGCCGTGAAGACGTGGTGAAGACAGGTGAAGACGCGGTGAAGCCGTGAAGACGTGAAGACGTGCATGCAAGGTATCAAAGATACGATACGCGGCAAGTTCAGGTGAAGTCGTGAAGACGTGAAGACGTGGTGAAGACAGGTGAAGACGCGGTGAAGACGGGAAGACGGGAAGACGTGAAGACGTGAAGACAAATTGCAGCACTCCGCCGCAGCAGTCGCACGCAGGTAGAAACGAGTATTGCTGCTTGAATCTTATAATTCCTATCGAATGTAAAACAGGTTTTTCGTAAAGAAATCCGATGTGTGGGCGGGCTTTACATAGTTGCGATTTCTGGCCTGCGATTTCTGGCCTGCGCTGGTTGTCTCTTTGATAGTGCTTCTGCCCAAGCACTACCGGCTGTAAAACAGTAAACTTCTTGAAGAAATCAGTTGGGGCTTTGTTGGGCGTCACATTTGACCGGTGGGCGGAGTTTCCTGCTTCTGTGAAGGCGCCATCGAATGTAGATCAGTAGATTTTCTAAAGAAATCTGAGGTGTGGGCGGGGCCTTTATTGCTTGTGTCCATCCACCACCGGATGTAGAACAGTAGACTTATTGAAGAAATCAGTTTGGGGCTTTGTTGGGCGCCACATTTGAGCGGTGGGCGGGGTTTCTTGCTTCTGTCCAAGCACCACCGGGTGTAATACAGTAGATTTCCTATTAACATGGATGAAGAATGGGATGTGCCAGACCTGGTGGATTCGGATGCGAGTTCTGAAGCTAGTTGGGGCGGGGATTCTGACGGCTCTGACGACGACCTGCTTCACACGGAAATGGGGCCCGGCACGTCTTCCTCTCGAGCGAAGCGCAGTGGGAAGAAAGATGGCGCCCGGCTTCTCGCCTCCAAATTGAAGTCCGTTGACAAGGACATCGCCAAGGCCAGGAAGTGCGGTCCGACTTGTGGGGAGCATTGCCTCGAGAAGGTGGGCACCTTACTTACCGATACCAGGTCGTGGACTGCCTTTCGAGAGTACCTGTACAACCAAACGGACCAGCAGCGCATGGCCTCCCTTTGCGAGGTGATCCGGTCGGCCGGCGTGGGCAACATCGAGGTAGAATCCCCTGCCGACGGTGGCCGTTACAAGAAGTACATCATTACCGGCCCTTTACACGTGGACGTGGTGATTGCGGGGTGCATGTACACCGTCACCGGTTGTGCATCTGCCATCCGGAAGATGGCCGGCGTTACCCGGGCGACTTGGAACAATCTGGTGGCGTCGGTCGTGTCGGCGAAAGAGTATTTCCTGACCGTGCATCCCAACGACCTAGCGACTTTCGGTGTTGGTCTGGAGCACGCACCACCTGAGCGTGATGCTCGGGGGCGTTCGGAGGTTGGCGAACACGCAGCAATGTGGATGCACGAGTTGGTGCAGCAGATCGCAGACCATGACCCGACTCATGCTGGCGTTGTCTTCATGGACGTCATGTCCATCAAGGAGATGCACGCCATGTACGTTGAAGACGTGGTGGCAGAAGCGGGGGAAGGGGCCAAGGTGCTAGGCTACAACGCATTCTACCGCATCTGGCGCACCTACTGCAAAGGCGACTACTTCCCAGGGCAGAGGAGCCCGAAGGTGGTGGTATGCCCGCACAACAAGAGCACCGGTCACTGCGCGGACTGCGTGGAACTGCGCATGCGGCGCCGCGGTGCTTCAACTGAGGCACAACGGCAGTACGTCGACAACCAAATCAAGCAGCATGTCGCTCTGGCCTGGTTTACCCGCCAGAACTATTGGTTGAGGCGCGAGCTTGCCTGCGCGATGGTGGCCGCTATGTTGACGGCCATTTTGTCGATCAACCTCGACAAGCTGGATCACGCCAAGACATACTGGCCGAAGCTGGTGGGGGGGCCCGACTCATGGGGCAGCTATGCAGGTGGCATGATGCCGTTCTCGCTCTTCTGTGCGGCCGTCCATGGGTACAAGGCGATGTGGTTCATCGTTCTCGCATGGGTCCTCATGACCGACAACCTCTCCGGCAGTGTCACCGTCACGATGCTGATGCACATCCTGGCGCAGTTGATGAGGGACCAGCCATGGAGGAGGGCGGGGCTGCCGCACATGCCCAGGTGTTTGTGCCTGCAACTGGACGGTGGGAGTGAAAACCGGAATCACACCGTCTTACTGTTTGCATGGTGGCTCGTACACGTTGGCTTCTTCGACGTCGTCGAAATGCACCGCATGCTCGTGGGCCACACGCACGCCGACCCAGATCAGAAATTCGGCGTGCTTGTGGCCTACATGAGACACGCTGTGGCGGGGGGGCCTAGCTTCGTGCACAAGTACCCAACTTTGGAGAGCTGGGTGGCGGCCATAGAAGAGGCATTCCGTCAGCCTAGTGGTGCAGCTGCGAACTGCAACTCGACCGTCCCCGCTGGCACGGAGGTCAAGGTATTGGGGGTCGCTTACGATGTCAGGAACTTTCTCACTCCGTTGCAGCGCGAGTCGTTTGCCGGTTGGTGCAGCACGGTAGATTGGATGACCGGTAGGGAGGATCAGGTTATCAAGGTCACCAGGGTGCGTGGTGATGTCGTGCAGCCTGCGTGCAGCGAGGCGCAGCCGGCGCACGGAGGGGCGGCGCCATCGGTGCGCGGCGGGGCGGCAGCGGCGGCGCAGCCGGCACGCGGCGGGGCGGGGCAGTCGGCGGGCAGCGGGGCGGCGCTGCCGGTGCGCGCGGGGCGGGGCAGTCGGCGGGCAGCGGGGCGGCGCTGCCGGTGCGCGGCGGGGCGGGGCAGTCGGCGGGCGGCGGGGCGGCGCTGCCGGTGCGCGGCGGGGCGGGGCAGTCGGCGGGCGGTGGGGCGTTGCTGTCGACGGGCGGCGGGCCAGTGGCGCAGCCGGCGCGCGCGGGCGGCGGGCCGGCACAGCTGGCATGCGGCGGGGCGGGGCAGTCGACGGGCGGCGGGGCGGGGCAGCCGGTGCGCGGCGGGGCGGGGCAGTCGGCGGGCAGCGGGGCGGCGCAGCCGGCACGCGGCGGGGCGGGGCAGTCGGCGGGCAGCGGGGCGGCGCTGCCGGTGCGCGGCGGGGCGGGGCAGTCGGCGGGCAGCGGGGCGGCGCTGCCGGTGCGCGGCGGGGCGGGGCAGTCGGCGGGCGGTGGGGCGTTGCTGTCGACGGGCGGCGGGCCAGTGGCGCAGCCGGCGCGCGCGGGCGGCGGGCCGGCGCAGCTGGCATGCGGCGGGGCGGGGCAGTCGACGGGCGGCGGGGCGGGGCAGCCGGTGCGCGGCGGGGCGGGGCAGTCGGCGGGCGGCGAGGTGGCGCAGCCAGCGTGCAGCGAGGTGGCAGCGGCGGCGCAGCCGGCATGCGGCGGGGCGGGGCTATCGACGGGCGGCAGGGCGGGGCAGTCGACGGGCGGCGGGGCAGGGCCGTCGGCGCGCGGGGGCCAGCGGCGCTGCCGGCGCGCGTGGGCGGCGGGGCGGGGCTGTCGACGGCCGGGCGGCGGGGCGGGGCAGTCGACGGGCGGCGGGGCAGGGCTGTCGGCGCGCGGGGGGCCAGCGGCGCTGCCGGCGCGCGTGGGCGGCGGGGCAGGGCTGTCGACGGGCGGCGGGGCGGGGCAGTCGACGGGCGGCGGGGCAGGGCTGTCGGCGCGCGGGGGGCCAGCGGCGCTGCCGGCGCGCGTGGGCGGCGGGGCGGGGCTGTCGACGGGCGGCGGGGCGGGGCTGTCGACGGGCGGCGGGGCAGGGCTGTCGGCGCGCGGGGGCCAGCGGCGCTGCCGGCGCGCGTGGGCGGCGGGGCGGGGCTGTCGACGGGCGGCGGGGCGGGGCTGTCGACGGGCGGCGGGGCAGGGCCGTCGGCGTGCGGGGGGCCAGCGGCGCTGCCGGCGCGCGTGGGCGGCGGGGCGGGGCTGTTGACGGGCGGCGGGGCGGGGCAGTCGACGGGCGGCGGGGCAGGGCCGTCGGCGCGCGGGGGCCAGCGGCGCTGCCGGCGCGCGTGGGCGGCGGGGCGGGGCTGTCGACGGGCGGCGGGGCGGGGCAGTCGACGGGCGGCGGGGCAGGGCCGTCGGCGTGCGGGGGCCAGCGGCGCTGCCGGCGCGCGTGGGCGGCGGGGCGGGGCTGTCGACGGGCGGCGGGGCGGGGCAGTCGACGGGCGGCGGGGCAGGGCCGTCGGCGCGCGGGGGGCCAGCGGCGCTGCCGGCGCGCGTGGGCGGCGGGGCGGGGCTGTCGACGGGCGGCGGGGCGGGGCAGTCGACGGGCGGCGGGGCAGGGCCGTCGGCGTGCAGGGGGCCAGCGGCGCTGCCGGCGCGCGTGGGCGGCGGGGCGGGGCTGTCGACGGGCGGCGGGGCGGGGCAGTCGACGGGCGGCGGGGCAGGGCCGTCGGCGCGCGGGGGCCAGCGGCGCTGCCGGCGCGCGTGGGCGGCGGGGCGGGGCTGTCGACGGGCGGCGGGGCGGGGCAGTCGACGGGCGGCGGGGCAGGGCCGTCGGCGCGCGGGGGGCCAGCGGCGCTGCCGGCGCGCGTGGGCGGCGGGCCGGCACAGCTGGCATGCGGCGGGGCGGGGCTGTCGACGGGCGGCGGGGCGGGGCAGTCGACGGGCGGCGGGGCGGGGCAGTCGACGGGCGGCGGGGCGGGCCAGCCGGTGCGCGGCGGGGTGTCACAGCCGACACGCGGTGGGGCGGGGCTGTCGACGGGCTACGGGGTGGGGCAGCCGGCGCGCGGCGGGCCGGCGGCGCAGCCGGCGGGCGGCGGAGCGGCACAGCCGGTGCCTGTAAAAGGCAGTCGCTCAATGAAGGTGCACCACGCCGTCTTCTTCCAGGTACAGGGCAACGCAGAGACCTGGTTGTCCTACCGGACCACGGAGTCCCAAAAGACGCCGTGGCAGCCCGCGGGGACTCGACAGGAAGGCGCGCCACGGTGCGGGAAGGCGATTACACAGCCTTACAAGTTTGATGCGGAGGGGCGGCCGCTGTTTGGCGTCCGACTTGTGGATCCAGACCGCATTCCGATGTTGCAGGACACCCCAGCCTTCGCACCATTGAACATGGAGTTTCTGGGGAAGGAGCTGGAGTCGATCAAAGCAAGGGTCCAGAAGTTGCCCCATGGCATCTGGCAGTGGTACTTTCCGCCCGACACCATCAAGCCAAACGAGGCCTTTTTCGCAAAAGTCCCACATGCCCCTGAGGAGGTGCCTGAGGAGTGGCGCCCTTTGCCGTGGCCATCTCGCGCGGACATCTCCGCCCTGCGTGAGCACGATGCAGCGCCTGAACCACCACCGACGCAAGAAGAGCACTTCATGGCGTTGGTCGACGCAGAGGCGGTGCGCGTCACCCCGCTGGTAGACCGAGTTCGTCATGATGGCCACACACAGCAGGAATGGGCGGCAGAAGACAGGGCCATGGCAGCCAAGGTCGCTTACTTGAAGCGCATGCAAGGCGTTGAGAAAGGCTCCGCTGTTCTATACTGGCACCCTTCAGCTGGTATTCTCTGCAACTCGAAGCTCACGTGGACTCCAGTCCTCTTTGGCATCATCAAGGAGGTGGTTGCGAAGGAGGATGGCGGCCAACCTTCTATTGAGCTCTTTGTATACCGCGCTAAGCATTTGCGTGACACGTGGCACCCGTGGAACCCAGACATTGCGCAATGGCCCCATCCGCCAACCACTGCGGCGCACACGGTGATCATCACCGCGTCAGACCTCGTCTTGACACAAGTGGTGGGCAAGCGAGGTCAGCCGCCCCATGCAGTCTCCTTGGGTGCGAACAAAAAGCTCACCAAGGAGTGCCTAAAGGCGCTGAAGGAGGTGCCCGATGACGCGGAACACCCGGTCGTGAAGTGGCAAGATGCTGAATGCTCGAAGGGCATCGTCGGCATGGCGAAGGCATGCTGGGAAGACATAACGCTGCAGGTCAAGAGTGGCAGCCGCAACCTCGTAGGGCAAGTCGTGTGTCATTGGGCGTCGGAGCGTGTGATATCTGCGGACGGTCGCACCGAAAGCCGGGACGGCAGGTACCATGGTCGTGTCGCTGTTGTTGACACGCAAAACGACATGGTAGCCATGTACTGGGGTGCCCGTTGGGAGGAGGACGCGGTTTCTTGCGTGCCTCTCCACGAGCTGGAGGCACAGATCTGCGGGTGCCCCGGTGTGGTCGTCCCTGCGTTGCAAGCGCCGGATATCACCCTGGCCGAGGCTCGATTGCGCGAGATGGTTCCACCCAGCGACGATGTGGCGGAGAACAACAACGCAGGCGCCTCCCGGCGTCGGAAGCGAGCGCTCATCCTTGCCGATGACGATGACGACGACGACGACGACTGCTGAAGCGCGAGCAGCGTTGTTGTCATTGAGCTGCTCATGTGCTGCTGCTGCTGCTGCTGCTGCTGCTGCTGCTGCTGCTGCTGTGCTGCCATGCTACTGTTGCTGCATTGCTGCCGTGCTGCTGTTGTGCTGTTGTGCTGATGTGTTGCTGCATTGCTGCCGTGCCGCTGATGTATTGCTGTCGTGCTGCTGCCGTGCTGCTGTGTTGATGCACTGCTGCATTGCGGCCGTGCTGCTGTAATGTGCTGTTGTGCTGATGTGTTGCTGCATTGCTGCCGTGCCGCTGATGTATTGCTGTCGTGCTGCTGCCGTGCTGCTGTGTTGATGCACTGCTGCATTGCGGCCGTGCTGCTGTTGTGCTGTTGTGCTGATGTGTTGCTGCATTGCTGCCGTGCCGCTGATGTATTGCTGTCGTGCTGCTGCCGTGCTGCTGTGTTGATGCACTGCTGCATTGCGGCCGTGCTGCTGAGCTACAGTTGTGCTGCTGCTGTGCTACGGTCATGGTGCTGCTGTGTTGCTGGGCTGATGTGTTGTTGCATTGATGAGAAAGAGCTCGCTGCAGAAGCCGCGTGGCAGCCGTGGCTGTACCTGTAGTACGACCTGCATATATATGGATACTGTATTTGGATACTGGGTTGTTGATCAATTCTGGTTTTAATTTATTTAGTCTACCTGATGTTGGCATGCCAACTCAGTGCTAAACTACTTTATGCACAATGATGCAACTTGATATAGTGACGTGCCACGATGTAACTTTATTAACTTCACCATTAGTCATGGGGTCATTAGGATTGCTCATTATGCCATGTTAACATGAACCATGGGTTACGTAATAGTGAAAACAGTAATCATGATGCTCCACTTGAAGTCTCCAACATGGTCATGTTTGGAATTTTATTGATCATATTTACAATATATGAAAAGAGACAACAAACGTGGAAGCATGGCACGCCGAGGCCGATAATATATGTGTGAAATATGAAAAGAGACAACATCTTTGGCAAGCATGATCATATCATGCTTGCCAAACATATGAATGATATCGACCATGTCCAGAAACCATGTTTGCCAATGGTGCATTTAGGATACATTTGAAGCCGTGCAAATGTATCCTAATCCGGTAAAACCACCCACACATACGCACACACACGAAGGGGCTAAAATAAAAAGTAAGGAGTATATGTACATTACAGAGGGAAACAGAAAAAGGAAAAGCAAAGAAAGAAAAAGGAAAAGAAAACGTAAATGGAGTTGTACAAGCTAACCTGCGCAGGATGTAAGAATATGCGTTAACCTTAGCAAAAAGGTTTGCGCATAAAAAGTATAAGCGTTAGCTTGTACAACTTAAAACCTTTGCGCGGCGCGGAAGTCACGGGTTCGAAACCTCGTGGGGACAGTGCCGAGTAGGGATTATTTGGGAGGATCCGCCGGGGCACCGGTCGGACCTAATTAATCGCCTAGCGAGGTAGATATCGGACCTTCCCGGGATTAATATCGAATCAGTAATTCGATATCGAATTAGTAATTCGATGCGGAAGTAAACCCTAGTTAGGGAGCCGCTTAATATTCCGCCCCAACGCGCAAAGGTTTTAAGTTGTACAAGCTTGTACAACTAATGGTAGTCATACAAACAATAATAAATAAAGACAAAGTAAAGAGTAATAATTATAACAAAAACAAAAATGGAATAAAGAATGCATGGAGATGGAAATTAATGTGTAGCCTTAATTAATTAATTGATTAATTAGGAACATCACTCCGTTGGGAGTCAATGTAGCACATATCCCTGAGAAGGGGCATATGGCTAGCTTTTAACCCTTCAACTGTGTCAACTCGAACCACGAGAACGGACTGAGTTTGGGTATCTTTGTGCGCCTGAGAGTAACTAGCCAAATAACATTTTCTGGCCCACCCTTGGAACCAAGCATGCTTTTATATCAAATAATGTTTGGGAAATTTGGTTGGTCACATATCCATGCCCTACACCTGCTAAAAATAGCACCCCCCTCAGGGGGGTACAGTGCACATGGGGTTGGAGACATATATAATGCATTATCGACCATTTACACAAATCAGTTGGCCCTGGCCTTTTAAAGGCAGTTTATTATAATCATAGACATGCCATCAATGCATTCAATACATGAAATGTCACAAAACTGTGAACGCTAGCTACAAAATGGCCAAAGCCAGCTGGCACCGTTATAACGGTGCCAGCTGGCAGGGGTATAAATGGTAGCATAACAACACAAAACTTTATTCCAATTGGCATGAAACAACAAGGGATGCCCAAATGGGCATAATGCACCATACCCAGGTGATAAAACAAGAGACCATGCCATATAACACATGCCAACATGCCACAAGGGGCCAAAATGGCACTAGCGCGCGCGCGGTATATATTGCGCATGACTAGCCAAGGGTGTAGCTAACTGTCAATTTTATTAGGCTACCTGGCTAGCTGTATGCCAAACTACGGATCGCGCTTCTGGGTGCGCAGATACTGCCTCCTACGAGGCCCTGTCAGCTGGGTGCCAGCTGCCAGCGTGCGGGTCGTGCGGCCATTGGCCTCAGCCCACACGCGGCCAGCCGGGCTGCGGGCTGACAGGGGCTGCATGGCACGCTGGCGGCGGGCGTCGTCGTCGAGGCCAGCCACTGGCCCAGCGTGGAACCTGAGATAAGCCAGCATATAAGACACAAGACCATGTTTAAAAATAGGTGAAAGGCTCATTAATCAAGGCCTCAAGCGCGCGTCAAAGGGGTGGCAAGGAGCTACATCACTAACGCACCCAATGAATGACAATTCACCTCCACGTTCTTTGCAACAATAAAGAAAACAAAAGGAACAAGTTGGTAATGCTTCCATGCAGACAGGTATTGGGCATCTCCATGTTTGTCACATGCCATGGATGCAAAATAAGGAGGTGGGTGTTGGCCAGCAAAACAAGAAGCCATGCCTAAAAGTGGTCAGAAAAGAACTTTTCTCGGGATGTTTGAGCCAGGAAAAGCACTGGGTAATCACATTTACCATATTACTAACCAATACCAACCGTTATCACGCTATTTCCGTTGCAGCCTCAGCTAACAGCGACCAAACATGGTCTAAAATCTGCTTGACCTGATGGTATTCCACAACCATGACAAGCCGATGCGTAGAGGCAGCAAAACAACAAAATGACAATCACAAGCCCTCGATTATAACCCTGATATTAGTTAGAAACAATAATACAACCATATACGGTTAACGGAACACGCTAGGAGGCTAGAACGTACCAGGTCGGAACAGCAGATTACCTTTCCTGCGGGAGCCAGAACGCCCGATTCATGGACGTAGCCTCGAGCCTTTCCTGGCTGCCAGTTCTAGCAAATCTGGTTGGGAACAACGTCAAACGTTTATCCATGCGCAAATATCTCGAAAATTTCCGCCTAGCAACATGAAGCACTCGCACTGTCACCGCCTGGCCGCTAACATGATTTGCTGCGCCTACCAGCACCCCGAGACCCATCTACGCATCTTCAAACGTTCCATGGCTAGGGGTATAACGTTTTTATGACTTAAAAATCATGCCTACAAAATTTGAGTCCATTATGTCAAGCTATTCTCTCGTACCAGTCAGTTGTGTGCACCGCCATAGCCGTGCGCGTCAATATTTTTCATGCACGTCGGTCCCGTTGGACCATGGTACCCCCCTAACTTTGCTCAAGCATATCTCCCTGGCCAGGTGTCCAAAGTACGGTCTGAAGTGCTCTACGGAAAGCTGACGTCTAGATCTTTCAATCCCGCCAGGTGGCACCATCAAATTATTTTTGGCGCGGCGCCTGCAAGGCGCACAAACTCAGTCCGTTAGAGTGGCGCCAGTTCAACTGGCGCCACGAAAACGGGTTAATACATCCTAGGCTACTTCATGCAAGGGTGGGAATGTAAGCTACCCTTGCTCTAGGTGCACCAGGGCACCGGCACCACCATGCTGTCTCAGGTTCAACCCGCCTAAGGGGGGGATCCTGGCACGGGGGAGGAAGAATGTGTAGCCTTGTTCATTGAAATTATAGCTGGCTTACGGGAACCCATACATGCACGTGACGCAGTCTACGTGCTGAAGAAGTTGCATGTGACAAGCGGCGTATAACTGACCGACATATCCTATTGTTGTCTACAGGCAGAGTGAGATCGTACGTTATACGCGTTATACGGTCACGGTGGAGTATAATGTATAATACGGTATAATACGGTATTATACGTTTTCGTACGGACACACTCAGAATACTCTGATTTTACACATTTTAAGACACCCACCATCAATCCACATGTTTTTAACACTGTTTTGGACATAATCCAAGGTTGCCCTACCCTCGGCTATACTCTATACGGTGGATATTGTGGACACGATCGATGTATTGCATGTAATACTGAGAATGTAAACGTGCGCATGCATAATTGTGTGTATGTGTATATATGTGGCTTTATATTGGTTATGTTTACTTGGGTGCCTTCACTTTGATGCAAGTAATTATATATTTTAATATATATATGTGGCTGTGCATGCACGCAATTACTACAGTAGTATACAATTAATGCATGTAGTATGTTTGCATGGTGCGATGCTATGTGAATATACTGAGCTGCATGTGACTACAGGTGTGTGACTCGTGGTCACTGTGCATTAATTAATTAATTAACTGAATTAATTAATTAATATTAATTAATCTCGTGTCCCCGTTGGGGAACCACGGAGGCTAAACAGGTGGGGATGTGATAAGTAACTCACATATTCTCACCTTCCATACAACAACCTTGTTTTCCAGCAGGCTGAAGAGCATGACAGGCGTCTATGAGCTCGCCAGCTCCTTGCAACGGTGATGCCGCTCCCAGGCAGCTAGGGTCCTTGACTACGCAATATAGAATGTCTACCGTGTGAAAACCTCCATACAGGAAGCGTAGCAAAGCCAGATAACTGCCCGATCAATTCTGGGTAGCTTTAGGAAGCATGGCATACGCAGCGTAAGGAAAACCATTGAAAGCTGCGGAAAATCTGATAGCACAACTGCAACAAGTGGAGAACAAAATAGCAAGAAAAACCCAGAAACGGCGCAAAAAGTTTCATGCCAGGTTCATTAAGAGCGCAAACAGACTGGGCGGTGACATGCGGCAAATCAACGTACCACGGCCGGCATTATTTCCTACCCAGGCGCGCAAGAAAAGCCAGCCAGCCATGGATGGATTAACCGCGGATCGCGCAGGCCTGAACGAAATCATTTTAGAAATGACAGGAAATGGCCGCAGATCGAAGATGCTTAGGTTATTTTCACGGTGTCCGTTACTAAACGGCTCTTGCTGCATCAAAATAACCCACGAATGTCGAGTTCTACCGTCGCAGGCACACATGCTAGATTATTCACCGCGGCCAAATTGACATTGGATGAGACCCCCGTGCAAATCTGTACCAACAAAGGCAGCGAATTTGCAAATAGTGCAGATCTTGCTATGAAACATCATATAATAGAACATCACTTTTAACCATCGGCTTAATTTTTTCGCCTGTCGCCCGCCGGATTAGCCATATTTTAACGGAACGCACGTCGCCATGGCCACCTCCGCACGGTGCGCGCACTGTGCACCACAATGTCAAAATAAGATCGCGTCGAATTGTGAAAGTTCAGACGGGTCAGTACTTAGTAGAGATACGAAATCTGTGGCTTCAAATCGTTGCCCTGTCGTTCTGGCATCCTAGCCGCGCAAAACGTAAAAAAAACGCGGAAAACACGGTATTATACGTCATTATGCGCTAAAACGTATTACGTATGAAAAATTATACGCTAAAAGCCAGCGTATTACGTATTATACCGTATTATACCGTATTATACGGCGTATGATCTCACACTGTCTACAGGGCTAGCTAGTTTGCTCCGGCCTGCATGCACAGTAATCATGCACAGTAATGATTAGGCACGCCTCGCCTGGCACGCTTTACGCCAGTACCGGGCCCTGTGGCGCAAGCCCCTGGGCAAGATCGAGAAACAGGACCTGTTCAAGGTCCTCGTCCTTCCTGTTCTCACGTATGGCGCCGAGACGTGGACCCTCACCGCCGACCTGGCCCGCAAGCTGGACGGCGCGGTCACCAGCATGCTGCGTTCCATTTTCAGAGTAGGATATGCTGCTCATGTCCGCAATGAGGACCTGTACCAGGGCATGCCCTATATCACCAGCACCATTAATTAGCAACGCCGCCTGCAGCTCGTAGGGCACCTAGCTCGCACCAACCAGGTAGACACCTCACGTGGCCCCCCCGCAGGACTGCGACCAGCCCTGAGCCTGGCCGGCACCTCCTGACGTGGGCTGGGCCCAGTGATGTTAGACGCCGCAAGGCCCGCACCTTCAAAGAACAGCTAGTAGAGGACATGGGGGGCCTAGGCCTCTCCGTGATTTGGAAGAAGATGATGGACAAGGCCAAGTGGGCCCAGGTCATAGAGGACAACGAGCCCCCCCCAGTGGGGACCTCTATGTCAACAAGAAACTGTGGAAGCCCCCCCGGGCTTCCCCGGGATAGAGCACTCCAGCTAGTTGTCTAGATGGGGGCAATCGATGATGGGATAGCTTAGGCATTACAGCACTTGAAACGATATTAGCGCACAGCGTTATAGTACCTTCAATTAGCTCTGGCACCTTGTGGCCATCAGCTTGCGCCTTAATTAGCCGACGTCTTGAGCCCACCTCACATTTGTAGCATAAGCTATGCGTCAGCCTACCTATGGTATTGCACTGGTTGTATTGCACCCACAGTGTTGCGCCCCGGCACCATGCCGTGGAGAGAGCGCTCTGTGGCCTGCCCACCTGCGGCAGTGAGAGAAGCTAGGGCGCCCTCCCTCCTTCTCACTGTGTATATAGGGTTGAAGGAGAGTTAGGCTCGAAACACACGCCCTGATCAAGCATGCTGTTTCCGGCCCCACCGTCTAGGTCATCTAGTCGCTCCACACGTAAGCCAGCCATAATTTCAATGCACAAGGATACACATTTCCATCACCATTCATCTTCATCATCCTGAACGACTCGAAAACGCGGAAAAGATAACGGCAGGCTCGAGCTACCGTGGTCCGGATTCTCCCGATTTCTGGCCTGCGCTGGTTGTCTCTTTGATAGGGTTGAAGGTTCCTTTACTCTGTATTGGCACCCACGTGACGCAGTCACGTGCTTATTAATTAATTAATTAAGTGGGGAAGCGCCCGCGTGTGCAATCCCGCGGGAGGCACGCCAGATAGCCCCCCCTAGGGCAGCGTGCGGCTGCCTCGATAGATGTTGTAGTTAGAATGCTGTTAGATAGATGTAGTATGTAGCCAATGTAGATAGATAAGACCGGTAGGAATGTTTGCACCCATCCATTCATCCATCGGGGTTAATGCTCCGTGACTCCCCAACGGGAGCACGAGTCTAATTAATTAATTAATGATTAGGCAAATATGCAGGCTCTATCAAGTGGTTTTTCCGAGCGTCCGTCATCAGAGTCTCTGTATCATGGCATGCCTCGTGTTTCGGACGAGATTAGGCAGCGTAGGATAGCATTTGTAGGACACCTTGCCCGCACCAGCCAGGTCGACACCACCCTTGGTCTGGCCGGCCCCCAGCGGCTTGGACAGCCAGGGCGGCACATTCTGACCTGGCCTGCATGGCCCCAAGGACATTCCCAAAAGGGTAGGGAAACCTGTCACCAACTACGTTCAGATGTTGCTGGACGACCTAGTGGTCCCAGCCCAGTTTGAGCACCGCATCCACTCTCTCTCCCGTCTTTGGACTGCCATGCAGGACAAGACGCGGTGGAAGAAGATTGTCAAGGCGCACACGCCCGACCCTGTGGGCAAGCCACCTCCCCCAAGCGGAGGAGGCGTTTTGATGAGTAGTGTAGTTAGGATTTTCTAGATAGAGTTAGGATAGTTCGATCACGCGGCTTCCTCCACCCCATCCATCATGAAATATGTGCTACATGACCTCCCCACGGAGGCATGTTATAATTTAATTTAATTTAATTTTTTTTATCAAGTGGTTTGCAAGCAGCTTAATATTTAAGTGGTGTGTCTCACATAAGTCACGTGAAGAAAATGGAACTGAGATTACGTGCACCATCTGTGAGCATAGTTGTCTCACTTAATATCAAGGAGACAACCAGCGCAGGCCAGAAATCGGGAGAATCCGGACCATGGTAGCTCGAGCCTGCCGTTATCTTGTCCGCGTGTTCGAGTCGTTCAGGATGATGAAGATGAATGGTGATGGAAATGTGTATCCTTGTGCATTGAAATTATGGCTGGCTTACGTGTAGAGCGACTAGATGACCTAGACGCGGTGGGGCCGGAAACAGCACGCTTGATCAGGGCGTGTGTTTCGAGCCTAACTGGCCGCTCTCACTTAATATGCACAGCTATAATGGGTACTCTTGATATATGCTTCACAAGGGCCATGCATGTAGTGGATATGCATGTTGTGGATATGCATGTAGGATATGCTGCTCATGTCCGCAATGAGGACCTGTACCAGGGCATGCCATATATCACCAGCACCATTAAGCAGCGGCGCCTGCAGCTCGTAGGGCACCTAGCTCGCACTAACCAGGTAGACACCTCACGTGGCCCCCCCGCAGGACTGCGACCAGCTCAGCCTGGCCGGCACCTCCTGACGTGGGCCGGGCCCCCTGATGTTAGACGCCGCAAGCTAGGCCCGCACCTTCAAAGAACAGCTAGTAGAGGACATGGGGGGCCTAGGCCTCTCCGTGATTTGGAAGAAGATGATGGACAAGGCCAAGTGGGCCCAGGTCATAGAGGACAACGAGCCCCCCCCTGTGGGGAAGCGCCCGCGTGTGCAAACCCACGGAAGGCATGCCAGACAGCTCCCCTAGGGCAGCGTGATGCTGTTTAGATAGCCGTGGTAGTAATGCTGTTAGATAGTGGTTGTAGGTAGCTGATATAGATAGATTAGACCGGTAGGACTGTTTGCACCCACCCATCCATCCATAGGGCCGGTTAATGCTCCGTGACTCCCCAACGGGAGCACGAGTCTAATTAATTTATTAATTAAGGGGACGTGGCGCGCCGAATATTTTCCGCGCCAAAAAATTCGCGGTACCGTCCGTACGGTGTATAATGTGTGCCCGGACCGCTCAACCCTCGCGGAAGTGGCCATGGCGGCATGCCTTTATGCAATATTAATCGATATGGCACGTAAACAGCTAGAAAAAATGCTTGAATTTCGCAGAAGATTAGTTGATGACCTCATTGCGTGGCGGAAAGTATACGGTAACTTTGCAATATCGCTAATTTCTCGAACGGCTACGGGCGCGGGGGTCCAGGATATAATTTCTCTTGCGGATCATGAAATTTAATGCAGGTTTACGGCAGCTATTGTGAGGCAACGTAGGCTCTAAAGAGCGATTATGAAGCTAACTTAATGGTGTTGTCGAGTTTGTGCCGAAGCTTCCCGGTTTCTTTTACATTTCCGGCATTCAAGGTAAGAACCTACGCAGGCCTGCGCATGTCGCCTTCGACGTATTCACGGAAGGCGCACCTTCCTTGTTCGCCTGATCAATGGATGATGTCTTTTATTGTTCGAGCTTGCGTGCCAGTTTATGCATGAAACATTTCCACGCAGGCAGGTGCATTAACGTCGGCCTTTCGCCTTTTTTTCGGGCAGTTTCCCTGCAGGAAGCGCTCCATTTCTTTCGGTTGCATCGTCAGATTCCTAGCTATTTCGTACAATTTCGTGTAGTTTGTGGCTGGTATGCTAAATGCGCCGAGGTCAAGTTGTTGGTAATGTGTTGACATTTGTTTTCCATAATCCTTTGGACGTGACCTTGCTCAGACGCTTTGTTATGTGCCGGATCTGACACGCCTGTTTTAGAACGACATCCGGCATGTGCCTAGAGGCTAACAAGCTGGCATCAGCTTCTTAGCAAATTGCCCTATTGGAAAGGAAGGTGAGAGTGGTTCTTTTGCTGGCCATACTGCATGAGTGGCATTGCATTAGATAGGTGTTTCCATTGCTTTCCTTGAGCTATAACCATTAAGACTTCCCTGCTATGTGTGCAGCAAGGCAAGCTGGATAGGATGTGAATGCTTGGCATACAACATGTATGATTTGCTGCCAAGTTTGCAGGCTGCAGTTGCCTCTATTGCTTGGGCAGTCTTTCTAAGGTTTTTACACGTATACTTGCTGAGTTCTTGGCATAAATTTACATGGTAACCTTGGGCTGAGCTTAGTGTATGCTCTCTTGGTGCGTGTATGCCTAGCGATGGTGTTGCTATGCGCACGCTGGCAAGGCTGGCCATGCTGAGGGCAGGGGAGGGCAGATGAGGTGCCTAGCCTTTTCTTATGTTGTGTGATCGAGTTGGGCATGTTTTTTGGCTTCTTGGATGGAAAACATGATGCCTAGGTAGTTGTGAGGGTAAGAATGCCACGAATTCCGCCATGGTTCTTGCAGGAAGTTGCCTTTATTAACAATCAGGAAACACAGACGTAAGTCACGTCACTTCCAAGACTGCACGCAGCACAGACGACAGGGTCGCAGTGCCAAGAGAACGTGCACGCAAGAACTAGCGCCCCAGTGTGACCAAGTCACTCATATAGCTTGCTAGGGACGCGTCCAAGTATTCAGCTGCACTGTCACAGCTGAACTGTCAATCAATTGATTACACAGACTCTGGCACGCCTTTGGCGCGCAGATCTATCAATTGTCCATACGGCTAGTCCTGTGGACCTATCCGTACACTAGTCAGCATCAACTGTCTCATAGGTCCTGGCGCGCTACAGTGCGCCTACCTATCAATTGACCATCAAGTCCTGTACAAGTCCTGTCAACGTCCTGCGGACTATCAAAGTGACACTTGTACATCCTGTGTCCGTACGCGCCCACAGTGGCGCGCCGGGTACTGTCGGCACAGCCTAGGAAACGTCATAACTTTTACGTTCCTTAACCAAATGAGGCGTTCAAGGTGCCGTTGGAAAGAGCGTAACAATCTCTATCCATCTAACGTAAATCCTTTACGTTAACTCCAATCCCTTCTTTTCTTTAGGGATCACATCCCCTGCCAGGGACCCTTGAAGTAGCTTGAAATGTCCTTCACTCCAGCTTGAAGCTTGAACAGATGTCTTTAATGGCCAATGCCATTCCCCCAGCCCTTTCTTTTAAGGAACTGGAAAAGAAACAGATCTGCCACAGGGAAAACCATTTCATGAGAAATGGATAAAAACCTATGGAAGTGGCATTACAGAGTACCACCAGATATTAGAAGCACACAAAATTAAATACATACAGGTTAATTCTATGAGGTCTTCTCCAGGAATTAATCCCATCACCTCGGTAGAGCCTCCAGTACAATGACCTTCTGGCGGTGAGTTACATTAATCCCAGATACTAATCCCATAAAACCCAGTACATATTCAATATAAGTACAATAAATCCATGACAATTAAAATACCACTTGACAAAGTAAGGCGTATTACAATAGTTTGCCTGTCATTCTCTCAACAGGGGTCTATTGGCGCCCGTCTTACGGCGCCCGTCTACTTGCCAGATGGTAAACTGCCACAGCAAACAAATGACAAAATGAAACACATAGGCAACAATTAAATCCTGCCCTGGGGAACTAGGGAAGTCTGAACAGGCAAACACCTGAACAGGCCAGCTTGTAGAAACATAATACCAGGGAATCGAACCCCGCCCTATAAACCCCAGAATAAAGGTTCCCAGACCATTGTGAGAGGTATGTACAAATATACATTTCTTTTAAAATAGAATACATGGTCTGTAATGGACCTGTCAACCTTGTGTAGTCAACAGCATGAACCCCAGCCAAAACCTGGCTGTATCCTGATTAAAATCAGAGTGAGTGTACCATGGTCCATGAGCCTTAGTACAGACTAAAATACAGGTATTATGCCAGTCACAATGCTGACACTACCACACAATCTGCTCTCCAATGCCCTATAACCATGCACCAGCTTAGACAGCTTGCTGAGATGGGTCCATCAGAGACTGAAGAACCTTGTATTGCACTGCTGCCTTCTGCACTAGCTTGGTCAAAGCATCAGCAGGATTGTCAACCCCAGGGATATGCTCAATATTGGCCAAGGAGGACAACTCCTTAAGAAGGAGATAATCCAAGTCCCTACTTCTGGCCATCTGCCTGTGCACAAACTGCACCATCCCCATGGAGTCTGTTTTTAGAAGAGTGGTAACCTGAAGTGGCCAAGGAGTGTTAGAAGTCATCTGATGAAGCAACTCCTTCAGATAAAGGCTTGTGTGAATGCCTTCACAAATAGCCCTGCATTCTGCCACATCACTGCTGACAGCCACCCGTTTGTGCAGGCGACTAAACCAGCTCACCAAACTCCCCAGGCCTTCCTGTCTGAGCACAAAGAGCCCTGCAGCCCTGCCCCTGACCTTGGAGACCTGCCTGCTGTCCATTGAGCTATCCACATACAGCTCCATGCAAATGGGTTGTGATAAATCCACTGCAGACAACAGAATGCCAGATGAAGCCCTGACCTGATCAGCCACCTTGGCAGACCCTAGCTCCACCAGCATGTCATCAGGCAACCTGGCTATGACCATAAGGTCTGGCCTGGAAATGCCTGCCACCCAAGCAACCATGCCCCTCACCATGGGACACAGTGCCTGTGTGATGGTTGGAGGAAGCTTGCTAATGAGGGTCTCTTGATAGTCATTGCCCCCCACCAGCAGCATACGCCACTCCCCTCCCTTCTTCACCAGTGTGGCCTCCATGCCCACAAACAGCAGAGGCTCATTCTCCACCTGCCATTGCTCCCTACCCAGAGGAAACTTGGACTTAATGATGGAGATCAGCTCCTTAAGCCACGACGTGGGAGCTATCAGATGTAGGTCATCCCCGTGCAGCGAAGCATACACTGGCAGGCCTTCCCATTGCCCCAGAAACAGACAGGGGTCTACAGGAGAGACCTTCAAGTTGCAATGCTCCTTCAGGAAACGGTTGAGAGTCTCCCTCCAGATTATTGGACTTGACCTCAGGCCCTCCAGGCCCTTGAGGATTTTAAGGAACTCCGTGTGGATGTCCCTTTTCCATACAGCAGGCACCCTAACATAGAAAGGCGTCTTGCCCTCCCACTTTTCCTGTGCCACATCTGCATCACCCTCCAGAAATGCCCTCTTGAAGTCTATCACCACTGAGCCATAGTCCAAGCCCTTGTTGAGAAGGCCTAGAAAGACACACAGCAGCAGCCTCCAAGTATCATGCAGCATGCCAGGGGTATACAACTCCTCAGCAGTGCACTCACCAGTACCCTTGAACTCATTCAGCACTGGCCTGACATGTGGTACCTTGACCCCGTCCACCTCCTTCATCTTGATGACAAACTTGAGCTTGAGTAGACGTCGTGCAGGAGGCAGGTCATTGACAGGTTCCACG
Source organism: Mesostigma viride (assembly GCA_009746045.1). Classification (NCBI taxonomy): domain Eukaryota; kingdom Viridiplantae; phylum Streptophyta; class Mesostigmatophyceae; order Mesostigmatales; family Mesostigmataceae; genus Mesostigma; species Mesostigma viride. The sequence goes on from RPFO01000229.1 coordinate 272,687, forward strand.
CATTTCTTGGAGATCCAGTCCTCCCCAGATTTAATCAGACCCAGTGTGACCTGGGGACACATAATGGGAGAGGACATGAGCTTCACCAGGCCTTGGTAGTTGATAGGGCTGTGTCCAGCAAGTGAGTGAGGACCAATGCCCAAACTGCTTGGATGACTAGCAGCTGGCAGTATGAGGTCATCAACCAAGGGCTCCTGCCCCTGGCACACTTGCACACGCTTAACCGTCCTGGTTACTGCACGTGATAGGTGAGTGGTCCTGAAATTAATCAGTGGGACCTGACCAGCCCCTTCCTTAGTCAGGAGAGAGGACGTGATCACTACCCATCCTGGCATAGGAAATTCTGCCCCAGAAGAGCAGGTCCTTGATAGCCCTCCAAGACACAAAAAGCAGTGTCCTGTCCAAGGATAGGAATGAATACCTCACCCAGTACCTTCACGTGTACCCCGCCACTGAAGTCAGACACAAACTGATAGCTGGGTTCAGACATGCTGTACCCTGCTGCAGCCCTGGTCCCAATGATGGAAACCTGAGAATTAGTGTCTACCTCTAAGGCAGTGTCCAGCCCCAGATTGCCATGCCACCTGAGCTTGGCTACCTTGGGCTGCTTCTTGGCCCTTTGTAGAGCCCCAATCAATCCAGCCAAACTTGTCCCCCTGGGCTTGGTTAGTGCCTTGGGCTTGACAGTTGACTCCCCAGCTGTTGACCTTGCAGCCTGTTCAACAAGTACCTCTGCAACCTGGCCAGGGCTGACAGATTCCCCTGCAACAGATGTGGTCGTTGCGTCAGTGATGTCACCTGGGACCTGAAAATCCTGCAGATCCTGTGAGCCTTGTGCCTGACTGCCCTCATTCATCAGGTTAGGCTTGACATATGACCAACTCAGCCGGTGTACATGCTTTGGTTCGTCCTCCATGCTGACCAAGCATGCGTGGCTAGCTTCATCAACCTGGGTAACCACCCCAGGACTCCAGCTACCACGTTTGCCATAAAGGCTAGGTTCCTTCCAAGCTAGGACCTTCTGACCCACTTGTGGCTCCAGCATCTTCCAACCCCGGTCCTTCTCCCTCAGCTTGGCAAAGGTGACATGTGCAGCATGTTTCCAGCCCTCCAGCACATGTGGTGGGCACAGGCCATGATATAGACCCATTGGGCTGACAGCAACTCCATCATAGTAGAAGTTAACCCTGCTGTTCAGCTGCTGCTCCACGTTCCTCAGCCATGCACTCCTGACAAGTGCAGGTGCAGACAAGGGTACCCAGTCTTCAGAGATGATCAATTTCTTGACCTCCTGGATTGCCCTCTCGATAGCACCCTGCTGCCCATGAGCCTCCCTAGGTGTAACCAGCAACTCAGGAAGGGTAGGATCACCCTTGAGATGCTGAAACTGCATGTCCACCTGGATCCTTGTGGTAGGAAACTTGGCTCTTACATTCTGCAGGGCAGCCAGCAAGTACCTGTTCTTCATAGAAGGTAAATGCTCCAGCACCTTGTATTTCGTGTACCTGTCCACGCACACCAACAGTTGCATGCCCCTGATGTGTTGGATATCACACTGCAGATCACCAATGCTCTGAGGTAGAGCTTTGGCATGTGATTTCCTGGGCTTGTTGGAGGACAACTGGCACTTACACCGTGAGGCAGCTTGCTGACACGCCTTAAGAAGGGGTGCCCTGCCCATACGGAAGGCAAAGTTGTTTGACAGAGAAGTGGCATGCCCAAACATGTTGTGGATTCGGGCACCCAACTCCTGGTACACAGAGGAAGCAGTCCCTGGCACAGTCAGGACTGTGCTGTCAGGTTGTCCAGCATCACCATGCTGACTTCCATCCTGTTCTGACTCAGAGCCTGAGTCACCCTGCTCATGCCCAACACCTGGACCGCCAGCAGGGACCACATGCATACCACCAGAGGCCTTCACACCCCTCTGTGGTTGTACATTGGTTTCTCTCAAAATGAGAGGTCCACCCTCGTGCCCAGCACGAGGATGCATAGGGTCAGACATACTTACAGCTGCATCAGCTGTCAAGGACGTCTTCATAGGAACCTGTACCTCTCCAGGTGACCTGGGGCCACACTGAACCTGGAGATCACCCTCTTGTTGCCCAGATATAAAATCTGCATTGGAGCACCTGGCCTCCCCCTTGGGTGAATTAAGGTGTGTAGGGGTTGCCTCAGACAGTCACTGCTCCTTGTTGTCTTCTTGCTGACTGCCCTTTGAAGGCTGGCCTGCCTGGGACTTGTTGTTGTTCTTCTTGTTGTTGTTGTTATTCTTGTTGCTGCCCTGGCCCTGGGACTTCTTGAAGCTGGGACACTCCTTCTTGATGTGCCCCCACCCCTTGCACAGGTAGCATTGTATCTTGGACTTGCCCTGGCCACTGCCCCCATTGTCAGACGCGTTGCCCTGCTTGGGCTGACCACCCACCCGCCTGAACACCGACTTGGAGTGTGACCTCCTGTCAGAATCAGGTGAATGATCTCCCTTGCGCTTGTGATGGTTGCCCCTACGCCCTCCTTGGCTTCGGTCAGCCTCAGACGTCTTGGAGCCACCCTGGGTACGCCCGCCTGCCTGGGTAGCCTTCACTGCTGGCACTCCACCCTCAAACAGCTCCTCTGCCTCGAGAGCTTGTTTAATGATGACCTTGTAGGCCTTCAGGGTAGAGTGTGGGGCACACATGACTTTTAAGGAGCCACGTGTCGCCTTATCCAGCCCAGAAACCTTGAGCCAGTTGGTTAGGGCTATGTTATCAGCGACATTAAAGCCGTGAGCCCTGCCCTCCTCAACCATCTTACAATAGTTGAGAAAGTTCTGGATCAGGTCCCCCTTGACCTCCCACCCTTGGTACTTGTCCTGCCAATGGATGCCGACCTTCTTTCGTTGGTCCTCCAGCAGCTCCTTCAGCTCAGCCACGTACAGTGCCCAGGCCTTATTGGCCTTTTTGCACTCCCTGGTTAGGTCCTTAATCTGGTCAGTACACTTGCCAAAAGTGCTACTGCCTATCCAGATTTGATAGTAATTTGTACCACCGTACAAGCTAGGGAACCCTTCCAATCCCTCCACAAACTCTTCAGCCTGCTTAGGCTTGGAGTCTGAGGTTACAGGCTGCAACTGATTGACAATTAAAAGACCCTGTGTGGTAAGATCAAAGCCATGAATAGCTTGTGCATTATTATTATTGTGAGGAAGGTTGGTAATCTCTCCGGTAAGCCCCACGTCATCTACGTGAGCGGTTCCACTACCAGCACCCCCATTATTATTCCCACTGGCTGGACCCTTGCTACGGCGTCCCTCAGCCATCCTGCACTACCAGCTATTCAAAGAACACCTTAACAAAGCAGCAGAAAATATGTACAAAATTTTTGTGTCGCCACTGCCGCCTGCGCCGGTGTCGCTGCCGCCCCGCGAATTGCCGCTGAAAATTCGACAAAAAAAATGTCGACGAGTACTGCAGAAGAAAATTAGGCCGACTAGTAGTCAAGGCCCCTGAAGTCGCAGTACGTGTATACGAACTCACGATCCTCCATATCCAGCTCCGGACCTGCACCGGTATGAATTAAAACCGGCGTGCTCCCCGCCGCGTAAGTTGCGACGCGCCGACGCGCGACGAGGCGCAGAGGATGTGTAAAGATCGTCAATAATTCCCACCCCGCGGGAATCCACTCTCGCACAGAGGCGAGAAATGCCACCAGGTTAATTAAAACCTGGCGCTCGCGACTGCGTACGCCGCGAGTGAGCAGCGATAACAGCGCGAGATCCTGAAACAAATTTGTCGACACCGCCGGCGCGCCCCCCGTGCGTAGCGATGCCCAGTTTTGCAGGTTTCTCTGGTAACCGGTGAGTGAAGAGAGGACGTTGTCCAACTCCTCAATGGCAGTCGTGACTTCGGTCACCGACCGCAAACCTCCCCGCACCTGGACCGTAAATGTCGATAAAATTTCGAATCTGGTCCAACAGTTGCGGAGCCGGCACCAGTGCTGGCAAATCGGGGTCCTCGGGGTTATCCCCGAGCAATGCGTGAGCTGCACGCTGCTGACGATGAAGCTCGTCGAGCGAGACCGTTACTTCGTCGAGCAATTGCTGCCACGACGGCACCGTCGGTCTTGACGAAGAACCAGCCGGCGGAGCGGCTATTTCCTCATCGTCCGGAATCCGAAATTCTTCCGAATTTGGCATCTTTTTGACAGAGCGTGTAATACGAGTTGTGAGAGCCACGAATTCCGCCATGGTTCTTGCAGGAAGTTGCCTTTATTAACAATCAGGAAACACAGACGTAAGTCACGTCACTTCCAAGACTGCACGCAGCACAGACGACAGGGTCGCAGTGCCAAGAGAACGTGCACGCAAGAACTAGCGTCCCGGTGTGACCAAGTCACTCATATAGCTTGCTAGGGACGCGTCCAAGTATTCAGCTGCACTGTCACAGCTGAACTGTCAATCAATTGATTACACAGACTCTGGCACGCCTTTGGCGCGCAGATCTATCAATTGTCCATACGGCTAGTCCTGTGGACCTATCCGTACACTAGTCAGCATCAACTGTCTCATAGGTCCTGGCGCGCTACAGTGCGCCTACCTATCAATTGACCATCAAGTCCTGTACAAGTCCTGTCAACGTCCTGCGGACTATCAAAGTGACACTTGTACATCCTGTGTCCGTACGCGCCCACAGTGGCGCGCCGGGTACTGTCGGCACAGCCTAGGAAACGTCATAACTTTTACGTTCCTTAACCAAATGAGGCGTTCAAGGTGCCGTTGGAAAGAGCGTAACAATCTCTATCCATCTAACGTAAATCCTTTACGTTAACTTAGGTGGCCTTATACACAGAAAAACCTCATTTAGCGTATGTTCAGGTTTTAGCACGCCAAACGCAATAACTTGAGCTAGACTTGTCGGAATGACCTGGGACTTGGACCACTGCTGTCCCCCTGTTAGCCGGATTTTCGCTACATTTTGTTGCCTAATCTGAAGTGTTTATGACATGTTTATTCCCAATGTCCGGTAAAAAAAGGGTACTTTTGCGGGGAAATTAATAACTGTTCAAGGTTTTGTCATTTTCATGATGTAAATAGCTCAGCAAGCTACAAACTCAGGGAACTATAGACGCTACATTTTTTTTTGCCAACAAATGAGTGCATGGGCTGGGGCATACATAGCCCTAATTAGCGTCTTTTTCTATTTATAGCGCTATATTGGCGCATATGTGGGGGTAGTACCCCCAACAAGTGCATGGACAACTCACTAGCCCCTAAACCGTCCTCGTGCCGATTTTCGACTGCGAGTTTTTCTCATGCCTCACATTCGGCATGAGTTTGTGCGCCCTGTAGGGATTTGGCGGGAAGGTTTTGGCCGGAACCAACTAGACCACCGAAAAGATCTAGATTCACTCTATCCGTAGGACACTTGTCTGACCGTATTTGACCACCGTATCAGGGTGGAAACCCTGGTCAAAGTCAACAGGGTACCCTGGTGCATGCAGGTTTGGGCGGTAAAAAAAATTGACAAAAACGTACGAAAACGAAGGATGCGAAAAAAGGGGGGAGCGCGGACGTAGACATGGCGGACGAAATGCAGGCAGATATACGGACTTTCAAGGTAAAGAAGGGCATTTTCATGGCAGTGCCTGTGGAAAAGTTCGGACTAGACTAAGCGATAGAGCAGTATGGGGAAAAACACAGCGAGGTACGTTTGCCGGGCAAGGTAGTGACAGTGAACAGTTCCGGAGATGGTGCACGGTGCTATTTCCCGGACGACAAGCTCACGTACCCATTCACCCGTGAGCAGATTTTCATATATTCGTGCAGCTCAGATGAGTACGAAGCTCTAGTGAAAGAATGCGCAGCCAGGAAGGTCCCAACGGCAGGTAGCAGTGACGATGATAGCGAGCAGGGCCAGGATAGCGATTCTGACGCCGGCGAGGACGACGACGACAAATCCGAGGATATCGAGCTGCCCACACCGGTCAAGCGACGCGAGCCGGGGAAGCGCGCTGTCGGCAACCCGAAGAAGAACCCAGCCATCAGCCACGCCCCGAAAAGGCGCCGTCAGACCAAGGTGGCGGCCAGCGAGAGCGTTGTCTCGGACGCTTCCGATGACGACTTTGTTTACCAGAAGGGTGCGGAGGGTCCGGTGCCGAGCGGTGAGGCTGAGCTCGATGATTCGCTTTTTCCTAACGACACGCCTGCCACTGAGGAGCCAGCCGAGACTGTCAGGAAATCTGGTTTCGGCAAGCCAGGTGTGTTTCCTTTTCCCGATACTCCGGTGCTGTCGCCGATGACGGGTACCGCCTGCTATCAAAACCTTTCCCCTGTCCAGCTCAAGTTTGGGCCCCTCGGGCTGTTCTCCCTTTTCTGGTCCCAACGTGATGTCGTGGCCAAGATTGTCAAGGAGACCAACGACTATGCTGAGCTCAAGGGGGCGGGCAAGCCAGGTGGGCGTGAGTGGCACCCCTTAACAATGCATGAGATGGGCAAATGTCTGGGTGGAGCAGGTGCTGTGCCAACTGTGCTGCGCGCAAGGCAGGAAGCACAAGACCTCGGTCATGTGCGAGCACTGTGACATGGCGTTCTGCAGCAACAGCGAGCGGAACTGCTTCGGCCTCTTCCACTCCGGGCAGGTGGAGGGGCTGGACTTCAACGTGACGAAGCAGCGGGTATGGCAGCGCCTCTCCCAGCGTGGCGAATGCGCCAAGAATTTCAAGGGCGCTACTACCACGAGGGGGCAGCAGCCACCACCCGGAAGCTCAAGGGGGTGGCGCGGCGCCGCCATCTCAGGGCGGAGCATGTCCGCCTGGGATATAGCCCTACGGAGGCTGACTAAGAATGCTAGCATTTGTTGCCTACGTGGCATGGCATTTGGCCTTTCCTGCCCGCGCTCATGCGCGCCGTGTATCACCATGGGCCGGCATGGTTTGAAGTGTGTGTTATTGTTTCATGGTCCCACCTGTGCATGTGTTATTTGGTTTCATGTTGTTAGCCTGCATGGGTTCTTGTTTCATGGTCATGTCTTATTAGCTTTCATGTTTATGCATAACTTGTGCAGTTTGAAAATCTGCTCCGTGATGGTCACAGTGCCACCTATTTCTAGTTGGCAATTTTCAGTGTTACTGCATGCATGGTCCCTTGGTCACTTATTTATCTAGGAGTGCTGGGATGCTTTGACTTTGTGTGCAAGGTCCATCATGCATGTAAAAATAATTACCACAGTATCAGCGGGTCTGCAAGCATTTACGCTTATTGTGGCATATATTTGTGCCACATAGGCTGGAATAAACATAATCATGCATGTTTCATGCTTACCTATCATTTCCATGTTCAAAACTGCACTAGGATGTTTATTCTAGCCCCCCCAAAACTGGTGACTCAAAATAGTCACCAGCTATTTTTAGCATTATCTTGTGGGTCCCTGGGTGAAACAAGACATGTAAGTGTTTGGATGTAGTGCTTGGGTACAGTTGCAGTCCCCCCTGAAATACTAGGGTGAAATCCAAGGTATACGTGCTCCATCATGCATGATAAGGATGTGAACCCCGTACTCGCGGCCCGCGCGTAGTCGTCTCCAATCATATCCGGCAGGGACCTGCAGTGGTTATGGCAGGTATTGGTGGCACACAGGTTGGAATAAGTGTTAGCATGCATACTCCATGCTTACCTATCGTTTCCATGTTCAAAACTGCACTAGGATGCCTATTTTAGCCCCCAAAAAACTCGCGACTCAAAATAGTCACCAGTTATTTTTAGCACCAGCTGATGGGTCCCTGGGGGAGTTACAATTTTTAGTGTTTGTATCCCATCCTAACTAAAAAATCTATCTACAAAACCAACCCCAGGGTCAACTCATCGAGGAAAGGGGTCTATCATCCATTATAAGGGTGTCACCGCGCCCACTCACCGTACCCCCCTGAGGGGGGGGCTATTTATAGAGCAGGGGGGGCTAGCACTGGGACCACCCACTATACCCCCAGGTGGGCCCTAATATGGTTATGCTTGGTTCCTAGTATGGTCTAGAAAAAATAATTAGGCTGAATGGGGGCACCTGTGGCATACTGTGCAACTCATGACTCATTTTAGTCACGAGTCAAAGACGGTTGAGGGGCTAGAGATGTTATTTAGTGCCCCCAATCATAATTTAGCATGGTGCAACTGAAATTCAAGTGATATTAGCATGGGTCAAGTTTTAAGGTTTTTGGGGTGCCACCTCCCCTTAATGTAGTGGATCTCTACCGGAACTGGCGGGGGGGGGGAGAATCAGGCATGCAAGCAATGAGGACTTCTCCATGGGATATGCAGATGGTATGTCGCAGTATTACTATGTCCTTGGGACATCAACTACAACAATAAAAAGTACAACAATAAAACAGCCTAGCATTTGGGTGTGCACTTGGTTGTCTTGAAGAAGATGTCTTGAAGAAGTTGTATACAGAGTAAGGGCGAGAAACCCACAGATACACGGCATTATTCCAACAAAGTGAATTACATGGTCACACTCTAATGCAGCCAGCCAGTTCAGGATTGAGGTAGGCAGCACATGTGACTTTTATATGCTGGCCGTCAGGCTAGCTAGTTATTGGCGCGCAGCACCATCAGCTCAGCTCTGGCCAAGGTAATGGAAACACAGAACATCACTTGTGAACCGAATGTAGCACAGACATGGCTGTTCACATCAGCAACGTGAGAGATGCACATGATGCCTGCAAGAAAGCCATCAAGCCACCGACATGCCAACGCAAGCCAGCAAACATGCAGCAAGCACAACAAACACCTACCACGGTGATGATATCACACCCCCAATCTGCCAATCCCTAGATAGTAGATACCTAGCTGAGGCTGCGGGTGGGGCCTGCTCAGGTGTTCAAAGGCTAGGGCTGGATTCGGAAAATGTTGGGTGGTTACCTGCCAAAAATCGCCCCACATTCTTTACAGCACTTGAGTGCTCCGTGACCTCTCAACAGAGGCTTAGGTTCCATCAATAACTTGCGCCAGCAAGGCAAACAATCATAGACAGCCACCAATGCAAGCAATACAGCTATGCAAATAATCCAGAAAAACAAGTAGGCACAAGTCAGCGATGCAAGCCGCTTAGTCAGTATTAATGCATGCAATGACCTCCTTGTGGCGACAACCAAGGCAGTCATGGCAGTCATGACAGCCATGACAGCCAAGACAGCAAGGACAGCCATGAAAGCTGAAAGCCATGACAGCAACGACAGCCAAGACAGCACAAGGACAGCCGCAATGGCCATGACAGCGACGACAGCCATTATAGCCATGACAGCCATGACAGCAATGACAGCCATGATAGCCATGACAGCCATGACAGCCATGACAGCCATGACAGCCACGACAGCCACGACAGCCACGACAGCCACGACAGCCACGACAGCCACGACAGCCACGACAGCCACGACAGCCACGACAGCCACGACAGCCACGACAGCCACGACAGCCACGACAGCCACGACAGCCATGACAGCCATGACAGCCACGACAGCCACGACAGCCACGACAGCCACGACAGCCACGACAGCCACGACAGCCACGACAGCCACGACAGCCACGACAGCCACGACAGCCACGACAGCCATGACAGCCACGACAGCCACGACAGCCACGACAGCCACGACAGCCACGACAGCCACGACAGCCACGACAGCCACGACAGCCACGACAGCCACGACAGCCACGACAGCCACGACAGCCATGACAGCCATGACAGCCATGACAGCCATGACAGCCATGACAGCCATGACAGCCATGACAGCCATGACAGCCATGACAGCCATGACAGCCATGACAGCCATGACAGCCATGACAGCCATGACAGCCATGAAAGCTGAAAGCCATGACAGCAAGGACAGCCAAGACAGCACAAGGACAGCCGCAATGGCCATGGCGGCAATGACTGCCCAGGAGCGAACAGTAACATCATCAACACAAGTATGCAACCATAACCAACACTAACGCGTGCTTGATGGGCTCTCGCTCACCAACGCACCATCGGGACCTGACCCAAAGCAAGTCCGGTTTTACGCGCGCTCCTACATTCATCGACCAACGATGGACAACGCGGAAGATTCAAGACAGCTCGCAGGAAAGAAAATAACACCAGCAACCCCGCTCGCCAGTTGCATGTTACAACTGTTGCCAGCGACCCCGCTCGCCAGTTTACACTTGTTTATGGCGAGCAGAGTCGCCCGTAACTCGCCTGGATATCGGTCCGCCTGGCGACATAACAAGGCAATATCAATCTTTTAAGTGAAAATCAATTGGCAGATGCAGCAATGCGAAGGAACAATCGATAGTAATGGCGTCACTTGATCTACTGCATTGGAACATTCTGCTACGACTAACACGGTAAAGCTCTGGAGAAAATCCACGCTACAATGCCTCATTTATTGGATTGCAGGTAACGCTACCTTGTCATACTCTTAGCAACAAGATATGGAAACGTCAATCTACGTTTAATAAGCATCCATGCCGCCCCCGTTAATGTCCGGAATATCCTTCCCGCTATGGCTGCCGGGTGTGCCCGCTGCTCTGTAACTTTGGCAGCAGCTGTCTCTTGCATAGGGTTTTAACAGCTTTTACCTGTACTTACGGCATGGCTACATTCGTACACCTACCGACGTGAGTTGAGGCTGGAGTCTGGTTTACGCTGGTTACGCAGACTTCCCGTCTGGATACGCCGCTAGGGCAGTCCACGGCCTGCTTGGAGTAGCTCGCAACCAGGCGCGGCGGCGATCCCCGGTCTGATTCTGGTCCGGGGGTGAGTTTTTAACTCATGAGTGAAAAAAATAGGGCTTTTGACAGATCTGTAAAGTTAGGGCCCGAAAAATACAGATGGCTAGGCGTATATGCAGATCTGTTTTTTTAATACAGATCTGTACGTAAACTCCGACGTAATGCCTTTACGTCTTCGGGGGTCGAAGTGCAGGCCGTGCTCAGTACCTGGAAGCAAAATTCAGCCATGGCTACGAATAGAGGAATGTCAGCCGTATGACCTGCACACGAGGGTAATTAAGAAATCAAGCCGAAGTTAATCCTGCATCTGAGCGAGCAGAATAATTGCAAACACAACAGCAATTGTGCGACAGACCAAACAATATCGCCGCGTGCACTAGGCTCTGTATTCTGGTCACACCCAGATGCATTGGCTACATTGGATTAGGCGCCTTAACGAACTGAGTCGAGGCAAAACGCGAGGAGCGCCATCTAAGCAGTTGCTTGTCATGTCTATACGCCCGGGCATCTCATGATCTGTCTACCATGCACGCATTTTCCTTGGATGAATCAAACAGCTTTTGACATTTTAATGGCGACAATGAAGTCCGGCCACGACAATATAGCGCTGCTCAGAGCTTCGTTGCCGAGAAAGGTTTAAGAGGTGCTTTGTCCGGGCAGATAATGTAACTCTGCCTAGACCCCGGTAGCTTTCAGCGCGCGCATATTGCTTGAGGTAAGCGAGCCACGACGCCTGCAGGTGCTCCTGCCGAGGTGGAGACCTCCGAGAGCACGTGGATTAGGCTCATGCGTCAAAGCAGCATCGACCTTCATTCTCATGGTGTGGAAGGTCACTTTTCAGGATTAACAAATCTGAATGTTGATTGCCTGTTCATTTTCCGTCAATTGAGCAGCGATTGAAACCATGAGCCATGCAAGTGTAAGGTGCAGAATTCAGTTGATGAACCCAAGCCGGTAATGTGCAAAATAGATGAACCCAAGTAATATGTGCAGATGTTTCGTCCCACTGGCTGTGTGCTATTGCATGAACCGTGTAGGCCCTTGGCGTGTACTCACTTGCTGCAGCCGTGCCCACAGCTGCTTGTCAATACACGCGGCAGGCACAACGACTTTTGCCGCGAGGTGAAACATTTAACTCCCCCACACCTTGCATTTTTCACTCTTTCTTTTCCCTATCCATCCTACCCCCCAGCACACACACACGCCAACATACATACACATGCACATAAATGTTCACACACACATGCACACACGCACGCATACACACATGCACACACGCACACACGCACACATGCACACATGCACACATGCACACATGCACACACGCAAACACGCACACACGCACACATGCACACACGCACACACGCACACACGCACACACGCACACACGCACACACGCACACACGCACACACGCACACACGCACACACGCACACAAGCACACACGCACACACGCACACACGCACACACGCACACACGCACACACGCACACACGCACACACGCACACACGCACACACGCACACACGCACACACGCACACACGCACACACGCACACACGCACACACGCACACACGCACTCACGCACACACGCACACACGCACACACGCACACACGCACACACGCACACACATGCACACTGTGACATACACATGTATGCACACAATATCACACGCATGCACACACCCACGTGCGCACATGCACGCTAACACATGCACACAAACATGTGCACACACCCACGAGCACACGTGCACATGCATACAAACGCACACAAACACAGGCAGACTTGCACACATGCGCCACACACATCAATCCATCACCAATAAACGGGTTGCTTGGACCCAACGACCTTCTTACTCGCCTGTCCACCCAATGTTCTGCCCATCCTCCCGCCTGCCCGCCTGCAAGTCTGCCACCCGCCTATCTGCCCACCCATCTGTCAACCTGCCTGCCTGCCTGCTTGTGTGCATGCCTGTGGGCCTGCATGTGCACCTGCGCCCATGCACTTATTATGCCCCCATGGCACATACATGCAGCCTAGCTAGTTGAGTGTCTCTAGGCACGCGCACATGGGTGGCTACATGGGCATTTGCCTGTGTCTTGGGCTGGGGCGTTGGGCTGATTAGTTCAAGAGTGGGCGGGAAGACGGTGGTATAATTGGGTGGGTAGGGACGGAGTGGATGGATGATTGGGGGGGTGGATGCGGGTGGGACTCAAGTTAGTGTTAAGTCCAATGTTGCCTATAGCATCAACAAAAATAAGCGAGAAAGCAGCCTAAATTCAAGGAGCCTACTTCTTGTAACATGTGCCAAACTGCAATTAATGGTTGCAGGCTCACAAGCTGCCAGATTCATAACGCAAATGGAATGAATTGCATGGTTACAGGACAAGCGTGTGGTTGGAAATCTTACAATGCGTGGCAACGTCTCTTTCATGTGCCCACTGAGAACCGCTGTTCTTCGACACAAGAAGGCTTTGGCAAGCAACGAGCTTCGGCCAGGGCCTTCATTTCAAGGAACCGTGTGTGAAGCAAGAACTCAGGATTTACAAACACAAACTATACCTAACTTTGCGACCTTCATGCAGTATGTCATGTGCATGGCTATGTAGTATGTGCCAACAATCACAACGAAAACGTGCGAAATTGCAAACATTGCCATGGAAGGGCAGGAGCCACGCACGCAGCAAATTAAAACGGTTCGTGAACCAGTCTGTCGGGCATAAAGGCAGCAAAGTCTGGCCAGCAATAATGCAGTGCGATGCGAGACAAACTCGGTAAATATGGGCAGGCAGGCGCAGCTCGTCCTCAGCAGTGCTATCTAACGTGACGGCGCCTTATTTCCGCGTGCACGGTGCCGAACATGGCACTGGCCTGATTCCAGTTGCAGCAACGCCAGATGCCTTCCCGTCATAGAGCAGAGGCTTCACGTACGTCGACATCGTTGGCTACCAATCGCTATGCTTCCCGTGATAATGCACTACGCGTCCGAACAAAATGTCGAGAAAGCAAACAATCTACACGCGAGAGAACTGGGCTGATAGCTTTTCAGTACTGGTTTTACCGTGCCTTCAAATTCCATTAGCTTACTTAACCATGGCTGACTAATTTTAGCTAATTTACAGGTATTTGTACCACTGGCCGCACCGCCCGCAATCCCCGCATGCATGGCCCGGGACGAGTCTCGAAGACGTAAGGACATTACGTCGGAGTTTACGTACAGATCTGTATTTAAAAAACAGATCTGTATATACGCCTAGCCATCTGTATTTTTCGGGCCCTAACTTTACAGATCTGTCAAAAGCTCAAAAAAATATTCTCCCTGCGTCACCGTCGGCGGCGTCGGATTCGCGTCGGTACACCGTCCGCATTGGAAGTTCTAACTAAATAATTAGCTTCTGGAAAATGTTCTGGCTGAAAACCATAAAAAAAACAAAAGAAAATTAATTAATTAACTCCGGGGGCTGAGGACTGGACTCAACAAACAAACAAACAAAATTAATTAATTAACTGGCATGTGGGCACGGGGTCGTCGCCCTGTGAGAAAACAAACAAACACTTTATATTATAAAATAAAAAGTACATAAAACCTTCGAAAATACCTTGGACAGGCGGGAAACATGAAATATCGTGAAAATCGAAAAAAAACCGCGAGACGCAGGCCGAGCGCGGGGTGAGGCTCGAACTTCACCTTAACAACGTGCTGCTGAATGTCTCCCCCCTGCCGGCACTGATCATGGACAACGACGTAGGTGGACATAGTTATGGCGGACATAGTTATGGGCCGAGCCCATCATTTGCGCAGCCTTCCCCGCAACCCGCAGATTGGTCGCCACCTTCATCGCCATCGCCGCGTGCTCATCCGACCCCACCTTCATCACCAGAGACTCCATCATCCCCGCCTCCTGGCACGCCACCACCAGAGACTCCATCATCCCCGCCTCCTGGCACGCCACCGTGGGATTTAAACCCGGTCTGGGCGGCAAAGTTGCCGCCGCTGAGCCGGAGTCCTCGCCCTGTACCCACGCCGACAGCAATGCACGCAGCCCAGCTGAGGCTGAGCGGAAGCAAGCAAACCACCTTGCTGTCGCTCGGCTTCCGGAAGTTGGGAAGTGCAGCCGGTTCGAACCAAGACCCCATCGTTAACCGGCCAGCCCCCCAGCTGTCGCCTCGCCGACGGTCGCTTTGCGCTCGGCGGACGTGGGAGCGGATGCTGGCGACAATTCTCAAGCCTGAGCGTTCCACTGCGAAACACCCTATCCTGTGCCTGCCACGGCCCGGACCCGGACGTCCTCCTGCCAAGGCCGTCCAGGGGGGGACACTTCTGCTGGTGAGGTTGGACAGGCCGTTGGCTAAGTGGTGGGCTGCGGCTTATCGCCCCCACAAGACCGCGGGAGACCAAGAGCTGCATCCAGCCATGGCAGCGTGGCTTGAAGACGACGACTGGACGCCCGAAACTGAGCGGCCACATGTAGGCCTGCCGGATGTGGATGGAGAGCGAGCAGCCACTGCCTAGATATGATGTATTAGCATATGCTCTCTCTCGCCACATTGTGCCTACGCAAAGAGCTGCTCTTTGCTGAGAAGCCATGCCCTAGCTCATGTTTATCATGCTTACTGATTATCTTCCACCCCATGTCCGCACTCACGTGCTGTGAATGCATGGTGGTGCAGGTGCACCATGTGCACCCCGAGCAGGAGGCCGTTGTACACCCCCCCTCGTACAGGTTGTGGCTTAGAATGTACTGAAAAACCATACAACCCTTCTCAGGTACATATGTGTTACATGAGCCCCCAACGGAGCCATTTTATAATTTAATTTAATTTAATATTCCTAGTTGTCTCACTTAATAAAGGGTTACGGGAGGAGAATGTGTGTTGTGGCGGTGGGGGTGGGCTGGGGTGGGGTGGTGGGGGGGGTGGGGCGCGGGGGCAACAACTAGGGGTCAGCGGCCCAGCCCCGTCCTCGGGCACTGTGAGGCCCAAACCGCGTGCCACGCGGCGCACCTGTACCGGCTTTGCATTATGTGGTCCTCGTTGCGTAGCATAATCGCCAGCCAACGGTTGCTGCATTTGGCCCGCCATATAAAATGGCAGATCTGATCAAACAGGAAAAGCGACCGCATTGGCATCCTGCCTAACCATGTCCACACTACATAGCCTACAATACAATGTATGCTAGCACGGACCACAATTCCACAAAGCCGGCCCAACAACCAAGTAGCTGACTGTTACATAAGTGTTGATGCCGGTGTGCCATAATACCGTCATTTATGTGTAACACGGAATGCTTCCTCTTGTCTTATTTGGTCATTTGCTATCATGTTAAGAGTAAAAAAAGGTACATATATAACTTCAAAGTTTGCGTGCCAAGTGAGGCAACCAATGCTGGAGCTAACATGGGGAAAATGGGCGTTGAAAATACAAACTCCTGGCCCTACATCCAACAAAGCATCACCCCTGCATCGCTGGTTTGCTTCTCCCGTGCAGGCCATAAGCTCGTTTATGTGCCACTCAAAGAATGCACCCTAATGCCCTAGCCCTCACCTGCTCTCACCTCATCACACTAACGCCAGTAAAACTTCCCACCTCTACCATCATTTACTGATGTCAGTGCGAACACAACTGGCCCAGGGAGCTACACGGGCTCCGATGTATGTTCGCGCCTTTCCCTACAGAGTAAGGACTCTGTAATGTAGTCGTGTAGTCAGCATGTCATGCGTCCAGCAGCAAGGGTCTCACTTAACGACATGCCGCATCCCAGATGCGCACATGAACTCGGCTTTATTGTTAAACCTCACACAAAGCGCAGGAAATTCCGGCTTGCTGAAGCTTGTTGGAAACCGATTGCGATAGTGGTTCAGCGACGCGCAGCTTAAAGATAAAATCTTGGAAATGCCATCCCAGGCGGAAGTCCGTTGCTATAACCTCCGTCACAACCACGGTTTGGCTGTCAATCAACGGGCTGAGCACTGCAGCATGCTGTTTGGACACTCTGCCAATGTGCAGGTCGTCACTTGCTTCACCCTTGTGGGCAACGGCAATGGCATTTCGGTCAAAGGAATTAGAATATTCTCGCTCAAACCTGCAGATTTCTTCTGGGTCCGCTTTATTATTACCATTTACATGGAGACCGTTGACCCGAATAGTGGCGTGTACCATCACAGCCATCGCTCGTTACTAATCAATACCGACAAGTCTTTCACAAGTTGAAGTGTCCGACTACCAGGAATTCACTTCTTGCCTCTTGGAGGACTGAGTTGAAGGAGAACCAAGTGAACCGCTTTTGCATCCAGCAATCCACGCTCTACTGCCTCGGCAGGGCACGTCGGTCGGTACTGCTCTGTAGAGGCTGAGGCCTGAGCGTGTCTACAGATGTACATGTAAGATGTACTACTCATGTGCGATACTTATGGGCCTTGAGCAATTAAATAGGGTATCACTGACCTGAGACCTCCACTGACTATAGCCTGTGGCCGCCGAAAGGGGGGCCGCCGGGCCGGGTTGGGGACGGCGTGCCATATCTACCAAACAAACAAAAGAAATTTAATTAAATAAGTACCCACGTGCCTTGAACGGCTGCAGGACAAACAAACAAACAAAAGGTTTTAATTAAATAATAAAAACCCGAGACTCTAACTGGCTCCCCAACAAACAATCCAGGGTTATTCGTAATGCAAATACGGCAAAAATTGACCCATAATTACCCAAAGAAGTAGACGATCTCGTATGCGTATACGAGATCGTCTACTTCTTTTAGAAAAATATAGTACTATCGAAAGAAAAGAAAAATATGACTGTTATTGCAACTAATCATCATAGTGAATATCCTTTCCCTTTTAACCCATAGTCCGCTGACCCATTTTTGGCACTTTTATACCCCTGAAAATGAAAAAAATCATAACTCACAGGCCACAACTCCAAATACCCCCAACCAAGATGCTAGGAGTATCTACACTTCAAGGGCTTTCAGAATATGCAAAAATACCTTGGATTTTTTAAAGCATTTGGATGATAGCTCCAGTCAAAGCTGGCCAAAAGACGATCTTTTTTCCCCAAGGAAAAGTCTACCCCCCCCTAACTTCCCAGGGAGGGCAGGGAATCTCAATACCAACATTGGACAACTTAGTTGGATAGTCCAATGGGGGTTTCCTTGGGTCAGACCACCCGGATAACCCATTACCCCTATATAACGTGCTCATACATGTGTGTGGGTTACGCGCGTGAAAACAGCTATCTATGACATGCAGCACAATAATGCATTATAACAAGCTATCAAAGGCTGCCAAAAGTGCTGGAATACAAACACGTTGGCTACCTGCACTGACGGAGTGGTATACTCCAAAGAAATGCCCCAAACTGGGCACTTTCAGGGCTAATACCGCTCTTTACAACAGGCATGGAACTTGCTGAAATATGCATGGATAAAATCGTCATTCATAATGCATGGGATACGTATTCCGCTGCAAACAACACGCAAATACGTTGTCGTACCTGGCTCGTTCATGCCCTACCCGGATTCCGCTGGCCGGGACCCTCATATCTCACACATACTGATGCTCTACAGGCAAAGGCCGCCATAGCCGCATACTTCATGATCCGCCATGGCTACCAGGTCGATGTTCCGTGCAAAGATGGCCACGAAACTAGTCCGCATTCTCAGCAAACGCTGCAGCTGACGTCCCTTACCCAAACTGGATGCCCGGGCTGGCGCAGATTGCCCGGCCATAGGGAGAAAATCGACCTATGATAAGCTATGACTCATCTGGAACTGACGACCAGGAAAGTCATATTTTCCTACCTGTATTTTCCTAACCCTATAAATCTGGCGGTGCCTGACCTACGAAAATCATGCATCGTCATTCTGAGCAACATTCTGAACCGTTTCAAGCCGTGAGACGCAACAATTTCGTGACAGCGGCACGTTGGCAGCCATATCTCATTACGCGCGCGCGCGAGCGAAATTTTCCCGCCAAAGTCACGTGATACATTCTCAATGCACGTTGTAATTACCAGGCTATGGCGAATATTACCCCCAAACCTATGCATCACCTTCGTCCCTAAGTGTTCCCGGACCCACCGGACCACTGACATCCGTCACAAGTGGCGCGGCGCTCACGGCGCGGCGCGAAATTCGACCGTTAGTCAAACTACCCGACAGGTCGGGTAGTTTACGGACTATGGGTTAATCTGGCGGAGCCAATTTTCGGAAGAACCGTTAGGTTCGCCAGAATTGGCGAAGCTTATCAAGTAACGTGCGTGTTTGCAACTTGCCCGTTGAAACTCTACGGCGGAGCCAATTTTCGGAAGACCCTCACCCTTATGCTTGCAAATTCGGGACAAATTCGGTGGATGGATGGATGGATGGATTGTCGGATCAACATATATACTAAAGCTTGTAAAACGCAGCCTTGACACAATTTTAGCTAAGGCACGACTCACATGAGGCTCGGTGAACTCCGTCGGTGAACTCTTTGTGAACTGGGTCGACGGCCGGGTCGCCACCGGCGCTTCACCGGCCCTTCGCTTCGAGTTCACGCACTCACATGGGTCGCAACGACGTTGTGAACTCCTCGCCAGTGAACTCTTTTGTGAACTGGCGGAGGCGCGGGAAGTCAGCCCAGATTTCGCGGGAAAGGGCGCAAACGGCAAGCCAGTGCATCCCGGGAGTGCCGGCCAACATGCACTTGTCCAGCTGTAAACGTTCTGCACCACTAAATTGATACAGCGCTGCAGAAATATGATGCAAACGCGCGGTTAACCTGTCGTGCATGTCGCTTTTCCAGTTACCTGTCTGTTCGCTTTTTTTTGCAAGACGTGTTTCCAGTTGTCGGTGCCAGTGCTAATTCCCAGTCGTAATTGTTTCAGTCAATGCCGGTTTGCATGTAGCTTTTGCAGGTACTTGCCTGAGTTCGCTTTGCTGTAAGTGTTTCCAGTTGTTGGTGCCAGTTGTCTCTGTTGATATTGTTTCAGTCAAAGCCGGTTTCTTTATTGGCTTCCCCAACCACGCATATGCCTCAGCCTCCTACGGGGAGGACTCGACGTGATCTCGCAGTAAGAATGGCAGTTGCGTATGGCCAACATGCACTTGTCCAGCTGTAAACGTTCTGCGCCACTAAATTGATACAGCGCTGCAGAAATATGATACAAATGCGCGGTTGACCTGTCGTGCATGTCGCTTTTCCAGTTACCTGTCTGTTCGCTTTTTTTTGCAAGACGTGTTTCCAGTTGTCGGTGCCAGTGCTAATTCCCAGTCGTAATTGTTTCAGTCAATGCCGGTTTGCATGTAGCTTTTGCAGGTACTTGCCTGTGTTCGCTTTGCTGTAAGTGTTTCCAGTTGTTGGTGCCAGTTGTCTCTGTCGCTATTGTTTCAGTCAAAGCCGGTTTCTTTATTGGCTTCCCCAACCACGCAAATGCCTCGACCCCCTACGAGGAGGAGTCGACGTGATCTCGCAGTAAGAATGGCAGTTGCGTATTACAACGAGGAGTTGAACATGGCAGATGCGACAAACCAGGCAGTTGCTGCCGCCATCAGATAGAGCATCGTGGATGTGGCAGAGGATCTGCGTAGAGTACGTGAGCTGGTGCAGGCTGCGGACTTGGCGACGGACCATGTTCCTCGCAGTGTGCACTGCATTGAGCGCCACAACGACTATGCATACACGATGGCTGTTTATCGGCGGGACGACCCCCGAGCCGCCCGCCGTCACATGCACAAAGCGTGTCATATTTCACTGGAGGCGTTTGATTATTTGCTTGAGAAAATTGGACCGATTATTGAGCGCGAGTCTCCAGAGAACGGCGGGCGTGGGTTTAGGTTGGACGTAGTAAAACCTGAGCAAATGCTCATGGGTACACTAGAGTGGCTGTCCCATGCCTGCGACTACGGTACCTTGGAGCGCGTCTACGGCGTCGCCTCCAACACTTGGGCCAAAAATGGGGAGCGTCCCGGCATCATCCGAGAAGTTGTAGATGCTTTATCCAACCTTTTGGTGGACGGGCATAACCATGATTTCGGCCCGGAGATCAACTTCGACACGACGCCGGATGGAATCAGGAGGCGCTGCGAGGCATTCAGGGAGCACGCTGGGATGGTAGGCTGCGCTGGTGCAATGGATGGTACCTTCATTCGCATAAAGAAGCCTAACATTGATTATCTGGAGCGCACCGGTGCTAGCGATATAGCATTTTTTTGCTACAAACGCTATCACGCCATCATGTTGCTGGCTATCGTAGATGCCAATGAGCGATATATCTGGGTTGACGCAGGCGCTCCCGGGGGCTGGGGGGACGCACGAACATGGAAGCAGACAGCGTTGCACGATGCGCTTAAAGCTGGCTTGTTTGACTCAGTCGCCTTTACCACGGAGGGGGGGCTGCGGTTCACCCCTTTTCTAGTGGTGGATTCGGGGTTTCCACTGACAGCCTTCACCATGAAGCCTTTTGACAACCCGCCGGCTGGCAGCGACGCAGAATGCTTCAACTGGGTACAAGTACGCACACGCAGGCCGGTCGAGTGCGTCTTTGGCCAAACCAAGGGCAAGTATCCGATCTTGTTTAAGAATTCTGTGATTGATGATCCAGAGCTGATGGCCCTGATCACTCTTCTTTGCTGTGCTTTGCATAACTTCAATAAGAGGTATGGCAACAGAAGGATGTACGGACTAGAGAGACATGGCCAGGAAGGGATACGCAGGGATGGGTACATCATTATCCCCCCAAACTATAGGCCATATGTCGAGGACGCTAGGGGCCCAGCCGCGCATAAGCGGATGAGGCTCGCGCGCCTTGCCGTAGAGCAAGTCCATTTACGAACGAATAGACACCCTGAAGGGCAGCTCGAGGAACCTTGGGACCTTGAGTACAACGTGCCACTTCAGGAAGACGGGGAGCCAATACATGCCCCCGTGGAAATTGATGATGAGGTAGATTATTATTAAAAAGAAATATCATGCCTAGTTTTAGTATGCGGCATGATGTTTGCAGCGTGATGAGGTCATGTACATTATACTGTCACTTTCCACTAGATGTTGTGTGTTATTAATATATTTGATTTAATGATATTTAATTTTCACGTAACTGCGACACGTGAGCATAAGTATTGTTGTCTCAAGTGATTAATTAGTTACATGAGGTCGGCACCGTTGGGCCCCAGTGGATCGAGCACAATAATGCAAAGGAGTATTAAGTAATACCACTATTCATGAATGCATGGCGATCCATATGCAGATAGATGTAGATAGATTAGACCGGAAGGACTGTTTGCACCCATCCATCCATCCATCGGGGTTAATGCTCCGTGACTCCCCAACGGGAGCACGAGTCTAATTAATTAATTAATTAATAGAATATTTAGTTGGCATGTCTCACTTAAATCAATTATAGTAACTTTGAAATAAGACTAAATTTATACCTACAATTTGGTCCACCTAGATCATAAGATAGACCGACATACATTAGCAAGCACGTCAACGCCATCAACACAAGCCGTCTACGTTATGAAATCAATTAAAAGAATTGGATGGAAGGAGGGAGGGAGGGAGGGAGGGAGGGAGGGAGGGAGGGAGGGAGGGAGGGAGGGAGGGAGGGAGGGAGGGAGGGAGGGAGGGAGGGAGGGAGGGAGGGAGGGAGGGAGGGAGGGAGGGAGGGAGGGAGGGAGGGAGGGAGGGAGGGGGAGGGAGGGAGGGAGGAGGGAGGGAGGGAGGGAGGGAGGGAGGGAGGGAGGGAGGGAGGGAGGGAGGGAGGGAGGGAGGGAGGGAGGGAGGGAGGGAGGGAGGGAGGGAGGGAGGGAGGGAGGGAGGGAGGGAGGGAGGAGGGAGGGAGGGAGGGAGGGAGGGAGGGAGGGAGGGAGGGAGGGAGGGAGGGAGGGAGGGAGGGAGGAGGGAGGGAGGGAGGGTTTTAATTTTAAGTTTAATGATGGCATTGTTGTGGCACCAAGACCGTGCACTACTATGAATTCACTAGTTAGGATGTCACAATAATGATGGGAGACGCGCAGCATTAAATTACCAATTCATACGACGACTGATATGAAGCATGAGACAATAATATGGCCATTGCACAGGGCCAGCAGACACATGTCCAAAATCATATCTACATGAACACAAACAGTGATAGTGGACGTACTATTTCACGACAAATCTGTCCACCTCAGTTCATGCATGTCACGCATCATATTCCTTGGAATGGTCGCACACATATAATAAAGAGCAAAATCACAGCCTAGCCATGGCCCTGAAAGCAAAGAGATTGGGCTTTATGGACAGGTCCTACTATTGGGACCCTTGCAAAACAAGTGCGCCTGGAATGTGGAGGTGGGCACTGAGCTAGCGAACCATGAAGCTTCCTTCATGCAGATGGACCGCCCATGGCATTGCCGCTAGAAGGCACATCAACGCCTGTGTGGCAATCAACACCAAGTACTGAGCTAGAAACGCCATCCACACTGAAATCAGGGCATTGTGAGTCAAGGATGGCCGTTGCTGCCCGCCTTCGTTCGTCGGGCGAGGGATTTGCACTCAGCAATGCCGCGCAGGCGTTCAACTTCGCGGTCTCATAAGCACGCTTCTCCGTGAGGCTATAAATTTTAATGTCATCCTTCTCACCGGACATGAATGATGAAAACATTGACCGCCATTTCTCCCCGTTGGTTTCTTGTACATCAGCCAGGCGGTCGAGGGCTGCAGCTACATGACTAACGGACTTCCTCTCCACTAGCCCTTCCAGGGCGCTGGTAGCCCGCTCTCTCCTCGTCTCCGCCTTGATTGCGGCCTCGCTCTTTTTCTTCTTGGCCTTTGGCTCAGGCGAGCTCGCCTCCTCGTCTGCGAAGAGTAGGGAATGATGCACAGCCAGATGTCATCATAATCACACCTTCGATGCCTTAGGTAATTACTTGATGCACGCACGCGCGCACGCATAAGACAACACCCAATGAAATTAAATAGGAGGGATGGAGAGGGAGAGGGAGAGGGAGAGGGAGAGGGAGAGGGAGAGGGAGAGGGAGAGGGAGAGGGAGAGGGAGAGGGAGAGGGAGAGGGAGAGGGAGAGGGAGAGGGAGAGGGAGAGGAGAGGGAGAGGGAGAGGGAGAGGGAGAGGGAGAGGGAGAGGGAGAGGGAGAGGGAGAGGGAGAGGGAGAGGGAGAGGGAGAGGGAGAGGAGAGGGAGAGGGAGAGGGAGAGGGAGAGGGAGAGGGAGAGGGAGAGGGAGAGGGAGAGGGAGAGGGAGGGGAGAGGGAGAGGAGAGGGAGAGGGAGAGGGAGAGGGAGAGGGAGAGGGAGAGGGAGAGGGAGAGGGAGAGGGAGAGGGAGAGGGAGAGGGAGAGGGAGAGGGAGAGGGAGAGGGAGAGGGAGAGGGAGAGGGAGAGGGAGAGGGAGAGGGAGAGGGAGAGAGGAGAGGGAGAGGGAGAGGGAGAGGAGAGAGAGGGAGAGGGAGAGGGAGAGGGAGAGGGAGAGGGAGAGGGAGAGGAAGGGAGGAGAGGGAGAGGGAGAGGGAGAGGGAGAGGGCGAGAGGGAGAGGAGAGGGAGAGGGAGAGGGAGAGGGAGAGGGAGAGGGAGAGGGAGAGGGAGAGGGAGAGGGAGAGGGAGAGGGAGAGGGAGAGGGAGAGGGAGAGGGAGAGGGAGAGGGAGAGGGAGAGGGAGAGAGAGGGAGAGGGAGAGGAGAGGGAGAGGGAGAGGGAGAGGGAGAGGGAGAGGGAGAGGGAGAGGGAGAGGGAGAGGGAGAGGGAGAGGGAGAGGGAGAGGGAGAGGGAGAGGGAGAGGGAGAGGGAGAGGGAGAGGGAGAGGGAGAGGGAGAGGAGAGGGAGAGGGAGAGGGAGAGGGAGAGGGAGAGGGAGAGGGAGAGGGAGAGGGAGAGGGAGAGGGAGAGGGAGAGGGAGAGGGAGAGGGAGAGGGAGAGGAGAGGGAGAGGGAGAGGGAGAGGGAGAGGGAGAGGGAGAGGGAGAGGGAGAGGGAGAGGGAGAGGGAGAGGGGGAGGGAGAGGGAGAGGAAGGGAGGGAGAGGGAGAGGAAGGGAGGGAGGGGAAGTCCACAATACCTAGCATAGCGCCTTCGAGGTCGTTCGACCCAGACTCGTTTTGGCGCCGTATCTTGGACGGTATGTGCCGGTATGTGCCACGCTTGATGGCCGTTGCCGCCTCAACCCCTGCCCGAATACAAATATGTGATACAGTTGCCAATGCATCACAACTCAAACTTGTGTCATTTGCCAGAAAATATTGTCCCCCTAGAGTTTGACACCTACTACCACACATTGAAGCACAACACGACATCCCTACACAGTTTTCCAACAAATGGATAGATAGATGGATGGATGGATGGATGGATGGATGGATGGATGGATGGATGGATGGATGGATGGATGGATGGATGGATGGATGGATGGATGGATGGATGGATGGATGGATGGATGGATGGATGGATGGATGGATGGATGGATGGATGGATGGATGGATGGTATAATATGGGCGCGCGGGCGGGCAGGGTGGCGGGTGGACAGATGTAATGAACCTGCATTTCCATGCGTAGCGCAGAGAATTCCAAACATTCAGTGCGCTGGTTGTCTCCTTGATCTTTTCACGTTCGTGCTCTCTCAACCCTACCAAGTAGAATCCCTATCAACCCTACCCCTCCCTCCCATACAATAATGGAGACAACTATTCCTGGATGCATGAGATTAGTGATTACAGATTTCCAGTTGCAGTTACCTCAATGCTTGCTGCCAGCCACATTTTGTTGGAGTGAAATTCTGCAAGTTCAGACCATGTGCATGCCAGGTACCTACGGAGTGTGGATACAAGACATTACACACAGCGATGGGTTGCATGCATGTGCATCTTGCTTGGGCTGGCCACTTGCTAAGGACAGCAAGTATTTGCATGTCCAGCCCGTCTGCACTGCCTGTACTACGTTACAAAGAACAAGTGTCCGGCATGCACCTGCGTGCGCATTGCCAAACGCCCTAGCCCACTTGCCCTCGAGCATCTTGAACTGGCACTCACCGAGTTCCCCTGGCAATTGCCAGGACGGCCATGACAGCAATGACACTGCCACGACAGCCACGACAGCCACAACAGCCACGACAGCCACGACAGCCACGACAGCCACGACAGCCACGACAGCCACGACAGCCACGACAGCCACGACAGCCACGACAGCCACGACAGCCACGACAGCCACGACAGCCACGACAGCCACGACAGCCACGACAGCCACGGCAGCCACGACAGCCACGACAGCCACGACAGCCACGACAGCCACGACAGCCACGACAGCCACGACAGCCACGACAGCCACGACAGCCACGACAGCCACGACAGCCACGACAGCCACGACAGCCACGACAGCCACGACAGCCACGACAGCCACGACAGCCATGACGGCCATGGCAGCAGTTTGGCATGACAATGTTCATGGTGTAAGCAGTGGGCATGAGGTGCAGCTGTTAGGTAGGAGCAGTGGGCATGAGGTGCAGCTGTTGGGTAGGGTGGGGAGCCATGAGCATGGGATATGGGAGCTTGTTACATTGGTTGGTTGCCTTGGTGCGGTCTTGTGCGTGCATGACAACATGAGCGTGCGTGTGTGTGCGTGCGTGTACGTATGTATACAAATGTTTATGGGAACAAGCAATACACGCCAACCAGCCGGCCGGCCAGCCAGCAACCAAAAGCAAGGAAGCAAGCCTGGAAGCAGGATGTATACATGCAACGAGTTCACTAAGGGAACGATGATGTGCTAGATATTACCTGCTGTCATATTAGTCTCTTTCTGAAGGACGAATCCTGCTTTTCTCAGTTAGCAACATGCAGCATCCCAGCACCACAACCCTAGTAACATTAGCAAAGAGAAAGCAATGTCACATTAGTCACCTTGATCTCAACATGACTCCCGGGCTCTAAGAAGAAATGCTAGTAACCGTAATCGCCAACCATACAGGCGTATCCGGTCTGGGAAAATTGCAGGCAACACTATTGATACGACTGCCAACCAATGTCTTCATCAGAGAAACAGACTACATGATTTATCGTGTTGAGCAAGCATAAGAACAGGTATTGACAATACAGCTGCGATTCTGCCCCGGCTGCTGGCAAGAGCTCTGCCCAAACCGAACGCAAAAGCTTACCAATGTCATACCATGACACTGTCCTTCAGACAGTACGCGCTTGAGGACCACCGCCAACGCCAAGGCATCACGCTGGGGCTCTGCAGTCAAACGAAAGTGTCAGGTGAAGCGCTGCTGGTGATAGAAGCAAATACGCTGCCCCAAACCAGCAAGTATGAATAAGCCATGAAGTGTTCTATACCTGGGGAACGGTCACTGACATGCCGGGCGGGATAAGTATGGAGAAGTTGTGCATTCCAGCGCTTGAGGAAAACGGAAAATGGCTGCCAACGGTATGACTGTAGCATCACGGCACCAAAAGTGGCCACAGTCTAGCTGAAAACATGCTGGCAATAAGGCAAGTTCATGATCATAATAATTATAAACAATAAGCACGCCTGCTTGATGGGCTCTCGCTCGACAACGCACCATCGGGACCTGACCCCAAGCAAGTCCGGTTTAATTAATGCGTGCTCCTACATTTATGATCGCGAGCAAAGTCGCCCGTAACTCGCATGGATGTCGGTCTACCTGGCGACATAACAAGGCAATATCAATCGTTTAAGTGAAAAACAATTGGCAGATGCAGCAATGCAAAGAAACATCGATAGTAATGGCGTCACTTGATCTACTGCATTGGAACATTCTGCCACGACAAACACGGTAAAGCTCTGGAGAAAATCCACGCTACAATGCCTCATTTATTGGATTGCAGGTAACGCTACCTTGCATTTATTAGCATTGGCAGCCAGTAAAGGCTCGAGGCTACATCCATAACTCTGGCGTGCTGGCTCGCGCAAGAAAGGTAATCTGCTGTACCGACCTGGTACGTTCTAGCCTCCAAGCGTGTTCTATTAGCCGTATATAGTTGTATTATCGTTTAAAGCTAATATTAGAGTTATTACCGAGGGGTTGTGATTGTCTTTTTGTTGTTTTGCTGCCTCTACGCATCGGCTTGTCATGGTTGGGGAATACCATCAGGTCAAGCAGATTTTGGACCATGTTTGGTCACCGTTAGCTGATGCTGCAACGGAAATAGCGAGGTAACGATTGTTATCGGTCACTAATATGGTAACGTTGATTACCCAATGCTTTTCCTTGGTCAAGCACCCCGAGACAAGTTCTTTTCTGACCAGTGTTAGGCGTGGCTTCTTGTTTTGCTGGCCAACGCCCGCCTTCTTGTTTTGCATCCATTGCATGAGAAAATCGTGGAGATACCCATAACCTGTTTGCATGGGAGCATTATACCAACTTATTCCTATTGTTTTATTAATTGTTTCCAAGAACATAGAGGTGTTTTGTCGTTAATTGGGTGTGTTAGTGATGTAGCTCCTTGCCACCCTTTCTACGCGCGCTGCAGGCCTTGATATGAGCCTTACACCTATTGTATAGCATGAGCTTGTGTCTTATATGCTGGACATGGTGTTGGCATTGCTTTTGTGGCCATCTAGTTGTTGTTTTGTGCCACTTTGGGATAGGAAACCTACTATACGGCAGAACTGGCAACCGTCCCAAAATAGCTTGCACCGTTATAACGGTCTGAGCTATTTTGGGCTGTTTGCTAGCTAGCATGTGCAGTTCTGTGACATTTCATGCTGTGAATGCATTGATGGCATGCCTGTGATCCTTATAAACTGCCTTTAAAAGGCCAGGGCCACCTGATTTGTGTAAATGGTCGATAATGCATTATATATGTTTCCAACCCTGTCCTGTATATAGGTTTATAGCTGGGCGTTTGCTTTGGTTTGAGTGATTTCACTCTGCTGTAAGTAATTATATTTTTAATATATGTTTCCAACCCCATGTGCACCGTACCCCCCTGGGGGGTGTGCTATTTATAGCATGCATGGGGCATGGATATGTGACCAACCACATTACCCCAACTTTATTCAACATAAAAGCATGCTTGGTTCCAAGGGTGGGCCAGAAAATGTTTTTAGCCTAGATACTCTCAGGCGCACAAAGATACCCAAACTCAGTCCGTTCTGGTGGTTCCAGTCCAGACGGTTGAAGAGTTAAAGGTGTGCTGCAATGCACCCCGGTCGACTTGGCTGCGACCATCGCACCGCTGGGCGCAGCGGACATCATCATTGTGCTCGACTGGTTGGACGCGCAGGATGTGGACATTCGCGTGCGCAGGTGAGTCGTTTGGTTTCCCGATGGTTCCTTTTGGTGCCCTGACAGCGAGTATAGATAGGGCACAGACCGCGCGGAGGTCCATAACATTACACACGAGCGCCCGGCGGACGGGCCTCGTCCTGCATCCCAGATCCTTATGAGCAGCAGGACGCTGGCAGCCCATCTTCAGAAGGGCAAGGAATACACGATGTACCGCACCCCCTGACTCCTTGGCAGTAATTGGACGATCGCGCGGACGCGTCGTCCCCGGGGAAGGGGAGGGGTCGCAGGGCGTATGAAACCAGATGGCTACTAATAATACCATATACTTCTTTACTATACCTACCTTTTCTATACTAAGTACTTGTACTGGTCCACTACACTTCTTTATTATTAATTAATTAATTAATTAATTAGGAACATAACTCCGTTGGGAGTATATGTAGCACATAGCCCTGAGAAGGGGCATATGAGCCTATAATACATTCTAAGCTACTTCCTGCAAGGGTGGGAATGTAAACAACACTTGCTCTAGGTGCACCAGGGCACCCGCGCCCTCATGGTCTATCACGCTATGCCCGGGTAAGGGGGGGAGCATGCCTGTGAGGGGGAAGATCATCATTCTTTATTATACCATACTCTTATTCATTATACCTCGGATCGAGCCGGCCATCTATGTATAGGAATCCACCGCAGCCGCGCGTGGATCCGACGACCCTTCTACTGCCATGCCAGGGATCGATGCGCCCGTGGACATGCGGATATTATATATTTTCTATATTCTATATCTTCTATATTCTCTATTTTCTATATTCTCTATTTTCTATATAATATATTTTCTATATAGTATATTTTCTCTATGCTATATTCTCTATGGGGTAATCTGCAATTGGTGGCGGGCTTGAACGGGCCGTCCCGAAGAGGACCACGTCAGGCACTTAGCACCGCATGTGCACATGGTCCTGGCCTTTTTGGACATGGGCTCACCGGATGCTCAGTGATGCTAACGGGCGTCCGTACCGATCGAGGCATCTCCGCGCGGGATGCCGGATTCGGCAGCTAGTGCCAGCGACCCCAGGCTACGGCCTGACTGCACGTCGCGTCCCGCGAGACCAACGGACGCGGAGTCCCATGGCATGCAGCCAAGTATTATTATAGGGAGCCTTCCGGCTGGCGGCTATGAGTCACGGCTCCCTGGCTTCCTGGCGCGTGAGGGACGTGCATGGCTTCTCGTGCCCCCGTACGTAATTAATTTCACCAGTGCGGCACGGTGCATGGAGACGGCACGGTGCATGGAGGCTGCTGCAACCCCGATGCGACTGGGCGATCAGGCATGGTGGAGCCTGCATTGAATCGTGGTCGGCCGGCAAACAGATGTCCAGCACCTTGTTGAATTGTCGGTAGCCAACCAATTGGCTACCCCGGCATTGAATCGACGCCTAGCTGGGTCCGTCAGGGCACTCCTGGGCTTGAGTACCCTTGCATGCAGGGCGCGTCCGCGCCCGCCGAGAATGTCGGGAGTAAGGGCCCCCGGGGCTGCAAGCACATGCGGGAACGGTGCGCAGTTGCATGGCGACAGCATGTACTGCCGGCAGTAGTGGTGGATGACCCAGCCGGTCGTGGTTGCACTGGTGCATCAGAAGCCATTGCATTACCGAAAGCCAAGCCTTGACCCCCAAGACGTCCGGCTTTCAAGTTGGAGTGTACCCCCGCGGCATCTAGCAATGCCGACTAGTTTCAAGTGCGCACCAGTCAAAGTAGTTACCCTTCGCACAAACTCCAGCCACACATTTTCGTAACCGCCCTTTTGGCACCGCAGGAACTATTCTGTCTGATTCGGCCAGATTTCATCCAAGGAATCGGAAAGGAAAAACGGTGGAATCAGAAAACGGTGGAATCATTTTCAGCCTGAACTAGTACAACACTATCGTCCGTTCAAGTCCGGCCTCACGGCCCATGCGACGCCATGTCGACCCGCCCATGCTTAGCCTTTTTTGCGCTAGACCAGGCTAGACTAAAGAAAAATGGTCCCGTTCTTGCCTAAGCAAAAAAATGCACCTCAGCACCTGCTAGCCATGGTAAATTTGCTAGCGATGGCAGTCTGGGAAACTTACTAACCAAACGGCAAATCAATCCAATCTCACGTTCAAAATGCCGCTTCCGTAGACATGTGTCGACTACTTTGTTTATGCGTGTGATTCAAACAAGCCAATTGTGAATTCCAGATTAGGAGTTAAGGTTTATGGCTGGCAGGACTGATATATTGCATGACGACACACCCTTTTTTGGCTTGAGACAGAAAGCTGTATATAAATTTCTTACATGAGATGTTTGTCATGTTAATTTTGATTTTAACGCACAGCCCCCCATTCAGCATGTCGAATGGCATGCGCATGTGCTGGCCGGCAGCCACTGCCATGTCGCCGGATCAGACTGGCGTACAAACCACACAATCTTCTTGTTCACGCATGCTAACCACAACCATCGGTAAGCCGACGTTGTGCAGGAATTTTTTTCATATGCCTTGGTTTAATAGTGGACGCTGCATCCCTGATTCGGCCGTGAAGCTTGTTGTTGTCAGCTAGACGTTAGCAGCTGAGTGCCGGGCCGCCCTATGTGGAATAACTTTCACATTGTCCATCGGCATTAAAAGTTGAAAATTCCCTCCGATCGACCATGCCATAACAGGAAAATGCCATCATCTGTTGCAGTCCAGGCTTATATTTGCCACGATGTGGTGTGTGCCAGTTGTGCCACCTGTAATTTACATTACTAGGCTTGGTGTTCCTAGGGATTCCATTCATGGTGTTCCACTTAGTAGCCATACCAGCATGCCTTGCAGTTTTCACAATAGATAGCCTGCAGGCCATATCAAACCCAACTCCCAAGTTGTCCAGTAATGCATGTGGTACCAATGAACCTTACCTTGTACAGTAAAATAAGTTATGATATTGGTTGATGTCGTGCGCCCGTGCTTTCAATTTGTTTCATAATCCATGTGCCGTTCAGGCATGCACGTGTGAAACATCCAGGTATGCCTGTCATCTTCCCCCCCCCGTATGATTCAATATCTCAGAGCCCAGATTGTTGTGGCACTGCGATAATGCATTATATAGCGTTGAAGAAAATGTGGGGCAGGTATTTGTGCAATTAACGCGCCATACGAACATTCCGGACGGTACATTCCGGTGATGTCGGGCAGTTGGACCCCGGGGGTTCGCTTGGTCCCTTGGTTGCTTCCTCGCTTGGCTGCCACTGCGGGGGTGTAAGGACAGGTGCTCAAATGGAGAGACACAAGACGTGCATGCATGTTTGATGGATGGGTGGGTGGGTGGGTGGGTGGGTGGGTGGGTGCAGGTGGGTGGGTGGGTGGGTGGGTGCAGGTGGGTGGGTGGGTGCAGGTGGGTGGGTGGGTGCAGGTGGGTGGGTGGGTGGGTGGGTGGGTGGGTGGGTGGGTGGGTGGGTGGGTGGGTGGGTGGGTGGGTGGGTGGGTGGGTGGGTGGGTGGTGGGTGGGTGGGTGGGTGGGTGGGTGGGTGGGTGGGCGGGCGGGCGGGCGGGCGGGCGGGCGGTGGGTGGGTGGGTGGGTGGGTGGGTGGGTGGGTGGGTGGGTGGGTGGGTGGGTGGGTGGGTGGGTGGGTGGGTGGGTGGGTGGGTGGGTGGGTGGTGGGTGGGTGGGTGGGTGGGTGGGTGGGTGCAGGTGGGTGGGTGGGTGCAGGTGGGTGGGTGGGTGGGTGTGGTGGGTGGGTGGGTGGGTGGGTGGTGGGTGGGTGGGTGGGTGGGTGGGTGGTGGGTGGGTGGGTGGGTGGGTGGGCGGGCGGGCGGGCGGGTGGGGGGTGGGTGGGTGGGTGGGTGCAGGTGGGTGGGTGGGTGCAGGTGGGTGGGTGGGTGGGTGGGTGGGTGGGTGGGTGGGTGGGTGGGTGGGTGGGTGGGTGGGTGGGTGGGTGGGTGGGTGGGTGGGTGGGTGGGTGGGTGGGTGGGTGGGCGGCGGGCGGGGGTGGGTGGGTGGGTGGGTGGGTGGGTGGGAGGGTGGGTGGGTGGGTGGGTGGGTGCAGGTGGGTGGGTGGGTGGGTGGGTGGGTGGGTGGGGGGTGGGTGGGTGGGTGGGTGCAGGTGGGTGGGTGGGTGGGTGGGTGGGTGGGTGGGTGGGTGGGTGGGTGGGTGGGTGGGTGGGTGGGTGGGTGGGTGGGTGGGTGGGTGGGTGGGTGGGTGGGTGGGTGGGTGGGCGGGTGGGTGGGTGGGTGGGTGGGTGGGTGGATGGGTGGGTGGGTGGGTGGGTGGGTGGGTGGGTGGGTGGGTGGAGGGAGAGAGAGAGAGAGAGAGAGAGAGAGAGAGAGAGAGAGAGAGAGAGAGAGAGAGAGAGAGAGAGAGAGAGAGAGAGAGAGAGAGAGACATGTGTGACAGTGTGTCTGGCTGTCTGGGTGGGTGGGTGTGCGTGCTTGGGTGTGTGGGACAGTGTGGATGTGGGTGTGCTTGCTTGCGTGGGTGCGTGAGGGAGGGAGTGGCTGGGTGAGCGAGTCAAGCATGCACGTGTCAAACAGCCAGGTAGAATTGTCATCCTTTCCCCCCATCATGACAAGTCATTGGCATGGATTGTTGTGGCACTGCCATCATGCACTACAGCGCTGAAGAAAACGACGATGGGCAAATATATGTGAAAGCGACACAACATAGCCCATGGCGGTGGCTGCTATCAACATTCAACAAGCAGCTCTTGCCTCCATGCACAGTCAAACACCTGCATCTTCTTCAATGCAGATTATTGACATCTCTTTTGTATATTATGTACAGATTATTTGCATTTGTAATATTATCTGTATACCAATGCAGTTTGCAACATGTAACCAGTGTTGCTAGTAATCTGGTAATGTGAGCCGTGTTGATATCAAAGTGCTGCGATGCAAGTCATACATCAGAACTAAAGCGGCAACACTGGCTACGGACACAAAGAGTCAAACACACGCGCGCGCGCGCACACACACACACACACACACACACACACCGTGCTTCGTGCATCGCGACCCTGGGCCTGACAAGCTGCGGCCGAGACCAATGCCGAACACACCCATGCTCAGAGCACATTGCGGATGCCAGGCACACCGCGTTTGCCATGGAACACATGGGTAGACGTTTCGTAAACGTGACAACGAATGACCCGCTGAGATCCCCACACTTGCGCACGGGAAAGGCGGCACACTTACGTTTCATAGATTAGCCGGGGCGAGATAGTAGCTCGTTTGCCTAGCCGTCATTAAGCCTATAGGCGTTCCAAGAAACGCATGAAATTTCTCTACCAGTACCGGTGGCGCACTATCGGTCTATGATCGCAGAAACTTCTCTTGAAGGGGCCTTACACTGTCGTGCATGTAACCACGGAGCTTGAATGGTGGCATGACAACGAAAGAAAGTTTTCCTTAAGCCCGACCTCCCCTCCCGCATTCCACTGGTGATATTACAGCTGTTATAACTCCTGGAGCTAAAAACATGCGGAAAACATGCTGGGCGAGTCCTGTCAAAATTAAAAACCAACAGACTTAATTGACAGCGCCGTTTAAACGACAGCAAGAGCTTCCATGCCATCGAACACTGCCCAAGGTTGGTCTAATTTAAAGACTAATAAGCCTGCCGTCTCAGAAAAAAATGTTCTATGCTCGGAGTCCACGGAATCAGGAAGTCGGCCCGCAGGTGCCGTACAGATCCGGTAGTGACTCGTGAAGTGAAAGATTTGGGCAGATTTGGGCAGATCGGGTTTGGTCGATCCGGTCCTAGATCAGTCCGTACGCTGAAATTTGCGCGCCGTCCGTTGTACTTGAATTTTCAAGGGAAACGAATGTTGCCTCTTTCGGTAATGCAATGTACCATTCGCCGCCGCGGCTCCCTTCCCGGTGGCCGCCGCTACCTCGGGCACGTCTTGGGTGCCATGGCTCGCGGATGCTGCCTGCCCCGAAGGTGGCGGTGATCCCGCAGCCGCACCACCCGCTGCCTCAAGAGTAGGCGTAAAGCCCACAGTCTTGCGAGTACACACCTGAACCTGCAGCCTGGCCTGCTGCCCGAAATGGGTCTCATATGCGTCAAATATGCGCTCGCCTCCCATCACCTTAATGCACTCCGTCCGCAACTGATCTTGAGTCTTCCTGTCTTGCTCAGTGGCATCAGACCCCGTCGGTGGCTCTACCTGCTGACAGTAGGACTTATACTGTTCCTGTATTTTCCGGAATTGGTCTTTAACGGTTTTCCCGGTTGTATCTTGAGGCAGCTTCCCGTAGCCCCGCTTGTCGGGCTCATTGCGCATTCGCTCGTTGATTGCGTCGGCGACCCAGTCCGCCTGTTTACCACCCGCAAGAGCGAACTTCATCGTGTTGCCGACGTCCAGGTGATGCCATACTCGTCGGTAGTAATCTGGGGGCTCGCCTTGGTCCTTTGCGGCTTGGGCGTCCTGCGTACAAGGCCCAAAGTCACAAGCAAGACACGCAGTTCGGTTATCTAATGTACAACTCAATTATTTATTCCAACAGCATGACCTTAGCTTGCACTTTTACGACAATTTACACGATGGTGCAACGCGGTATGCATACCTGCCAGTTGGCCTTCCACATCTCCAGGTCAGCGAAGGTCTCGACAATTTCAGTCTTGAACCACTCAGGGTACCGAACGCCTTTGCCTCCCTTGTTGCTGGCCTTAGGCGGCTTGCCCATGGCCGCATCCTTAGTTAGGTCGACAATGGCATCTTTCCGGGTTGGATGATTCTCTCCTTGCTCCTCGTCGGCATGCTCCCTCTCGCCAACCCAACTCTCCGGCTCGTCCTGTTCATCGCCGGCATCGCCGAAGGCAAAATCCGCACCCAGGTCGCGGGCTAAGCTGAGCCCTTCTGTAGCCGTGGGGCTCTGCGCGTTTGCGGTATTAGCTTCAGAAACTGGGTTCGGGACACCCTTCGCGAGGGAGGCATGTTCCGCTTTCCATTGCTGGAAAAGCCTGAGCTGGTCAGCCATGGCTGGCGACCTCGAAGGCGCCCTACCTACCTCTCGTTCCGAATGTATGATGAGGGTCGACGGCTCCTTTATTATTGGTTCCCACGCGTCGCCATGGCCGTGACCATTATTTTCAACTTTTTCATTATTGACTTGCGACTCCCGAGCACCTGCCACCTTCCCGCGCATGTTGCACGTCTGGCATTTTCATGGGCTTGTTTCGCGCCAACGCACGCTGTCCACCACAAGTTCACAAAGAGTTCACGAGGAGTTCACGGGGAGTTCACCGGGAGTTCACAACTTTGGATTTCGGGGAGATTGTGAACTCGAGGAGTTCACTCGTGAACTCCTCGGGACCCAAAATTAGCTCGGCCCCGGTCGGCCCAGTTCACAAAAGAGTTCACAAGGAGTTCACCGCCTCATGTGAGTCGTGCCTAACACTCTTTCGAACGGCTTTCGGCTCCAGCCACTCAGCGGCGCGACTTACAGTCCGCTTGACGAATGAGCTGCGCGAAATTTCGTTGCGACCAATCACGAAAAGGTCAAACCACGGCGTCCATATTATGAGGGTTTTTGTGCGTTACATCCAGATGAGCCATTTGGCAGAGGTCCGTATGCCCAGATGGCTCCTACTAGAAAACTCTGCGATTTCCTGTGTTCGCGAGCTCCAGATATAACCGTCGCAAACTTTTGGGCTGTTGGACCAAACTTTCCATTAACGAAATCCCGTTACAAACGCGCGGGAAGCTCACACGTGGATTTTCCTCTGCTCCACCGCTTGTAAGCGATTTCCCCCTGCTGTCTGCGGGTTTGGCGAGGTCACTCATCCCCGCGCGCATCGCGCTCCCGTGCAGGGGTAGCAGTCAATCTGGAGCTTGAACTCCGCAAGTAGTTCGCGAGCTCCGTCCACTGCGCGGTTGCGCAGTTTGTCCCTTTTTAGCAATGTACATATTGTGCAACTTCTACCAGAATTGTTTACGAGACTTCAGGCGCCAAGGCACACCTCACCATACGATTAGATGCGCATGACGTACCGGGTTCGAACCTTCATAGGCCTTCCATTGCATTTCGGATTTTTTTCCTTCACCCTTTTGCCAAACTCCATGAATCTTGTGGTCGAAACTCTAAAGCTAGCGCGCGCTCCTTGGCGGGACTAGTGCCACTTGGCACTCGACGGAGGTACGTGGTGACTCACATCTCCCTAGCCGGGGCTCCCTGGCCGGGGACCGGCCACAAAAAGTACAAGCTCTAATGTCGCGGGCGAAGCCCGCAAAACTTGTTTTCATCCCCTATTCCTATGTTTTCTCACGTGTACGGCCTTATCTGGCGGAGCCAATTTTCGGAAGAACCGTTAGGTTCGCCAGAATTGGCGAAGCTTATCAAGTAACGTGCGTGTTTGCAACTTGCCCGTTGAAACTCTACGGCGGAGCCAATTTTCGGAAGAACCTCACCCTTATGCTTGCAAATTCGGGACAAATTCGGTGGATGTATGTATGTATGGATGGATGGATTGACGGATTTTCATCCCCTATTCCTATGTTTTCTCACGTGTACGGCCTTATAAGCTTCGCCAATTCTGGCGAACCTAACGGTTCTTCCGAAAATTGGCTCCGCCAGATAAGGCCGTACACGTGAGAAAACATAGGAATAGGGGATGAAAATCCGACAATCCATCCATCCATCCATGATCCATCCACCGAATTTGTCCCGAATTTGCAAGCACAAGGGTGAGGGTCTTCCGAAAATTGGCTCCGCCGTAGAGTTTCAACGGGCAAGTTGCAAACACGCACGTTACTTGATTTAGAAGGATATGATTATTCCAACTGATTTATTTTAGAAGAATATGACTATTCCAACTAGGGCTTTTGACAGATCTGTAAAGTTAGGGCCCGAAAAATACAGATGGCTAGGCGTATATGCAGATCTGTTTTTTTATTCCAGATCTGTACGTAAACTCCGACGTAATGCCCTTACGTCTTCGGGGGTCGAGGTGCAGGCCGTGTTCACTTGTTCAGTACCTGGAAGCAAAATTCAGCCATGGCTACTGTACGAAAGCTAGAGGAATGTCAGCCGTATGACCTGCACACGAGGGTAATTAAGAAATCAAGCCGAAGTTAATCCTGCATCTTAGCGAGCAGAATAATTGCAAACACAACAGCAATTGTGCGACAGACCAAACAATAATGCCGCGTGCACTAGGCTCTGTATTCTGGTCACACCCATGTGCATTTGCTGCATTGGATTAGGCGCCATTACGAACTGAGTCGAGGGAAAACGCGAGGAGCGCCATCTAAGCAGTTGCTTGTCATGTCTATACGCCCGGGCATCTTATTATCTGTCTACCATGCACGCATTTTCCTTGGACGAATCAAACAGCTTTTGACATTTTAATGGCGACATTGAAGTCCGGCCACGACAATATAGCGCTGCTCAGAGCTTCGTTGCCGAGAAAGATGTGCTTTGTCCGGGCCGATAATGTAACTCTGCATAGACCCCGGTAGCTTTCAGCATGCGCATATTGCTTGAGGTAAGCGAGCCACGACGCCTGCAGGTGCTCCTGCCGAGGTGGAGACCTCCGAGAGCACGTGGATTAGGCTCATGCGTCAAAGCAGCATCGACCTTCATTCTCCTGGTGTGGAAGGTCACTTTTCAGGATTAACATATCTGAATGTTGATGGCCTGTGCATTTTCTGTCAATTGAGCAGCGATTGAAACCATGAGCCATGCAAGTGTAAGGTGCAGAATTCAGTTGATGAACCCAAGCCGGTAATGTGCAGAATTGATGAACCCAAGTTATATGTGCAGATGTTTCGTCCCATTGGCTGTGTGCTAGTGCATGAACCGTCTAGGCCCTTGGCGTGTACTCACTTGCTGCAACCGTGCCCACAGCTGCTTGTCAATACACGCGGCAGGCACAATGACTTTTGCCGCGAGGTGAAACATTGAACTCCCCCACACCTTGCATTTTTCACTCTTTGTTTTCCCTATCCATCCTACCCCCCAGCACACACACATGCACACACACACACGCCCACATACTGCACATGCACACAAATGTTCACACACACACGCCCACATACTACACATGCACACAAATGTTCACACACACATGCACACACGCACACACATACACACATGCACACATGCACACATGCACACATGCACGCATGCACACACGCACACACACACACATGCACACACGCACGCATACACACATGCACACATACACACATGCACACACGCACACATGCACACATGCACACACGCACACACGCACACACGCACACACGCACACACGCACACACGCACACACGCACACACGCACACACGCACACACGCACACACGCACACACGCACACACGCACACACGCACACACGCACACACGCACACACGCACACACGCACACACGCACACACGCACACACGCACACACGCACACACGCACACACGCACACACGCACACACGCACACACGCACACACGCACACACGCACACACGCACACACGCACACACGCACACACGCACACACGCACACACGCACACACGCACACATGCACACATGCACACACGCACACACGCACACATGCACACATGCACACATGCACACACCCACGTGCGCACATGCACGCTAACACATGCGCACACACTAACACACACATCGTCGTCAGAACACACATGCACACAAATGTGCACACACCCACGAGCACACGTGCACATGCATACAATCCCACACAAACACAGGCAGACTTGCACACATGCGCCACATACATTAATCCATCACCAATAAACTGGTTGCTTGGACCCAACGACCTTCTTACTCGCCTGTCCACCCAACGTTCTGCCCATCCTCCCGCCTGCCCGCCTGCATGTCTGCCACCCGCCTACTGCCCACCCATCTGTCAGCCTGTCTGCCTGCTTGTGTGCATGCCTGCGGGCCTGCATGTGCACCTGCGCCCATGCACCTGTTATGCCCCCATGGCACGTATATGCAGCCTAGCTAGTTGAGTGTCTCTTTGCACGCGCACATGGGTGGCTACATGGGCATTTGCCTGTGTCTTGGGCTGGGGGGTTGGGCTGATTAGTTCAAGAGTGGGCGGGAAGACGGTGGTATAATTGGGTGGGTAGGGACGGAGTGGATGGATGATTGGGGGGGCTGGATGCGGGTGGGACTCAAGTTCGTGTAAAGTCCAAAGTTGCCTGTAGCATCAGCAAAAATAAGCGAGAAAGCAGCCTAAATTCAAGGAGCCTACTTGTTGTAACATGTGCCAAACTGCAATTAATGGTTGCAGGCTCACAAGCTGCCAGCTTCATAACGCAAATGGAATGAATTGCATGGTTACAGGACAAGCGTGTGGTTGGAAATCTTACAATGCCTGGCAACGTCTCTTTCATGTGCCCACTGAGAACCGCTGTTCAACACAGGAAGGCTTTGGCAAGCAACGAGCTTCGGCCAGGGCCTTCATTGCAAGGAAGCGTGTGTGAAGCAATAACGTCAGGATTTACAAGCAGAAACTATACCTAACTTTGCGACCTTCATGCAGTATGTCATGTGCATGGCTATGTAGTATGTGCCAACAATCACAACGAAAAAGTGCGAAATTGCAAACATTGCCATGGAAGGGCAGGAGCCACGCACGCAGCAAATTAAAACGGTTCGTGAACCAATCTGTCGGGCATAAAGGCAGCAAAGTCTGGCCAGCAATAATGCAGTGCGATGCGAGAAAAACTCGGTAACTATGGGCAGGCAGGCGCAGCTCGTCCTCAGCAGTGCTATCTAACGTGACGGCGCCTTATTTCCGCGTGCACGGTGCCGAACATGGCACTGGCCTGATTCCAGTTGCAGCAACGCCAGATGCCTTCCCGTCATAGAGCAGAGGCTTCACGTACGTCGACATCGTTGCCTACCAATCGTAATGCTTCCCGTGATAATGCACTCGCGTCCGAACAAAATGTCGAGAAAGCAAACAGTCTACACGCGATAAAACTGGGCTGCTAGCTTTTCAGGACTGGTTTTACCATGCCTTAAAATTCCATTAGCTTACTTTTAAAACCATGGCTGACTAATTTTGGCTAATTTTCAGGTATTTGTGCCGCACCGCCCGCATGCATGGCCCGGGACGAGTCTCGAAGACGTAAGGGCATTACGTCGGAGTTTACGTACAGATCTGGAATAAAAAAACAGATCTGCATATACGCCTAGCCATCTGTATTTTTCGGGCCCTAACTTTTCAGATCTGTCAAAAGCTCTTCCAACTAATCATAGTGAATATCCTTTCCCTTTTAATTTAGAAGACCGTGTAACTTGAGGCCGCGAAACGGCGTCGCGACGCGTCGGTGCAGTGCATG
This sequence comes from Mesostigma viride, assembly GCA_009746045.1. Classification (NCBI taxonomy): domain Eukaryota; kingdom Viridiplantae; phylum Streptophyta; class Mesostigmatophyceae; order Mesostigmatales; family Mesostigmataceae; genus Mesostigma; species Mesostigma viride. Next base: position 313,941 of record RPFO01000229.1, read on the forward strand.
CTGAATTCCACTGCACGAGCTAAGCCACTTTAAAAGGCAGTGCGGAATCGGAGCAAGCGTTTCCTGCCACGCGGAGAAATCGTCACCAAGCTCCGTGGCGTAATAAACCGCATTCACGCCCTGTCATGACAGCCGGGTACAGCTGGACGGCCCCAAATCCTGCACTGCGGAAGTTGCGCACAGCCGTTGTGCGTGCACTCAACTGCACTGGGCAGCCTCGCTCTATACAAACGTTCCGTCTTAAATGTTGACATGGGGGCAGAACCGCAGGAATTCTGTGGACATATCGAATCTGCTCAGTCGGAGAGAATCTTTGGTATCACGGTTTGCGCGGTGGCAGGGCAGAAACGGTCGAGGTCGTGGCATACACTTGTACTCTTGACTTTCGGCAGTCAACCATCTGCAACGTGCAATAGATTGAACTACGCAGATTTGGGCATTAGCGAATAATGGTTTGCGCTTCACGTGGTGTCTAATATGACGACAAGTGCCCAATTCGTTTTCAAAACTTGGTCAAGGTATCCAGTGATTCACATCATGACGAATATTCGCTCTGCGTGTGCTGGGCCCGGGTTCACGCGCACGCGACCGAGTCACCGAGATTCATCATTCATGCATTCGCGGTGCTGACCACGACCAGGCCTTGTCCGCGCAGCGCCAGGCCGGCACATGCTGATCGTAACGAAATCTGTTCAAAATGTCGTCATCCAGGTGGTTGGTCACGGACACCCTCTGAAGCGCGTTGGAATCCAACGTCCGACGGTTTCTGCGAGCAAGAATCTGTGTCAGGATACCTGCGCCCACAAGGAGAACCCAAAGTGCCTTTAAAAACGATTCCGAGCACGAGCATTCGCCCCAAGTGTCAGCTCTGCGTTTCGATGTCAGCGGGGACGATTGTATCAGATAACAAGTTTCACCAATCAGATTAGATACTTGTGCGGCGGGGAATCTTACTGAGACCGGATTCGGTGGCAGCAAACAGTCAGTTCGTGAACAGCTCCGCCGGACCACGAATCATCAGAATGATGGAAGCGACGAAACCTTGATGCCGACGGGGATGGTGTTCGGCGGTTAGGCTTCGCATTCCCACAAGATCCTCCACCCGTACCGCCTCGTAATTTCGAAACTGGCTCTCGATCACGAGCGGAGGGCGACATGATTGCTTTACTGGTCGGGTATATCCCCACGTTGGGAAACACTTCGCGTGAGAATCTGTAGGTAAAGGCACGACTACCGAGGCATCCAGGCGCGTTGGGTGCCGTTGACTTCTTCGTTTGCTCCCATGCCGACACCCGAATGTAATCCCTGAGTTTGGCATGGTGGTGTCGATGTCTCCCAGGTTTACGCCGTGGACCGGTGGGGCCAATGGCATTAATCCTGCAATTCAGGACGCCGGATGTGCTGCCGGTGCTCCATCGGTAGAAGACCTGCATGTTTACTGGCGGGAAATTCTCGCAGAGCGGCAGAAAGTAGAGGCTTTTAGAAGGGAGCTACCTCACACGATCGCAATTCTTGATAGGGGTACGTGTCGCGCATGTTGAAGCAAATATTCCAATTCTGGGACTGCCATCCTATAATTTCCCGTCCTTCCTTATATCCTTTGCTGTCCACGGTAGCAGGAATGCTCGATTTCGTTACGTCGGTAGCCTTGCAACGGCCAAAATTGCCCTCGGATCCCACGTTCACTCGTCCCCCTCCGTTGCATTCCCATCCGGCGCTGCTGCCGGCTCGGCTGCCGCCGCCCAATTGCCCCAGGTCCGTTTTCCTTACCTGCAGTGCATGACATGCCTCTCCTTCCTTGCCTGCCCTCCCTCCCCCCTCTCCCCTCTGCAGAAATTTTCCGTCTCCGTCTCCCCTTGGAGACCGCCGAGGCGTCCGGCCACTGCGGTGACGAAGCTGTGACCGGCGAAGTGCCCGCCTACCGGCCTGCGTACCTCCCCGCAAAGGACGCGGCCACGGCCGGTCCCAAGACAGGCTCTCAAGCCGACCCGCAACCCCACTATGCCTCGGCGGAGGCCCCCACGAAGAAGCTCATGGAGGCCGGGGTGGGCGTCCTCGAGGGGCTCATGGAGAAGAGCTCCGGCGCGGTGACAAGTGGCAGCAGCGGCGGTCCCAACCGGTACTCATCCGAGGAGGTCAAGCGCCAGCTGCGGATGTCCACCGAGGCGATGCTCGCCAAGAAGGCCCCGCGCGACGCCGCGACGCCTAGTTGCAGTGTGAGCAACGGGGATGGCGGCAAGCAATCCCTCGAGCGCCGCGAGACAGACGCCGCGTCGGGCAATCCCCGTTCTTCGTCCCGTCACAAGGGCTCAGCCCAGGAGGGGGATGCCCAGGGGGGCGTGTCCCCAGGGTCCCAGCGGCCCCCAATCAAGAAACGTGGCGACGGCGGCGACGTGGACGCCCGGTCAAGGGAGGACAGCGATGGCGGCGACAACACCAGCGGGGGGGGAGCTCGCAGGGACACCCAGCGGGGGCGAAAGGAGCGAGGGGACGAGGAGGAGCGTGCGGCGCACGAGAACAGCAGCGGGGGGGATCTGCACGCCCGCTCCCGGTTGAGTGGGCGGGGCCTTCGTAAGACCGGGTCGGCGAGCCTCGGTGACGGCGTGGCCAACACCAGCATCAACAACGCACCCAACAGGAGCCCCCCGGGTGAAGGGATGGTCGCCCCCGAGCCCATGTACCCCCCGGGGGCAATCCCTGGGGTGCCCCTGCCCCCACCGGCTGTTCCCCCTGGCAGCATGGCGGATGCCAGTGCCCACGCGGCATACTTCCAGGCCGCGGCGGCAGCCGCGGCAGCAGCGGCGGCGGCGGCCGCGGCAGCTGGCCGGCCGATGCCCCCCCTCCCGGGGGCACCCCCCCCCATGCCCCCCATGGACATGGGTCACCCGCACGCATGGCCGTCACCCTACGGGCCTCGCCCGGGGGATCCCATGGACCAATGGGGGGCCGGCTTCTCCAAGGACCAGTTTGCCAAGATGCCCTACCACCTCCAGCAGCAGATGTACCAGCAATCCGAGGTCGCGGCCCGTGCGGCAGCCGCGGCAGCGGCCGCCGCGTCGATGCCCATCCCCGGGGTAGGCCCCCCGCCCCCTGTCCCGCCGCCCCCTGGCATGCCCGAGATGGGCCCCCATGGCATGATGGTGCGGCACGGTAGCGGATGGTCCGACGTGAGCGCGGGCGGCGCCGGCGACATGCCCCGCCTGTCCCGCTCCAAGACCTGGTCGCCCGAGAAAACCCTGGGCATCGGCGGGCCAGGGACCTCCGCGGCCACGATCTCCCGTCTTCCCTCGGATGGCGCCCAGCGGACGATCCCTTTGCGGCTCGCCGGCCCACTCAGCCCCACGGGGTCGGGTGGCGAGAGCGGCGACCGTGGCCTCAAGCGCAAGGCTTCGGGCGGCCTCTCGCGTGAGAACTCGGGCGTCACAGGGGACATGTTCATGAATGCGGCCGACCGTATGATGCACGCCGCCGCGGCAGCTGCGGCGGCCGGGTGCGGGCCACCGCCACCAGGTACCATGGAGCGCATGCCGTCGGCCGATCTCAACATGTTGATGGGGCGCCCGGGGGGGATGATGCCCCCACTGTTCAGCAACCCGCCACCCCCTCCTTACCCTGGTGTCCCTGGGGGCGCGCCCAACCCTGGCCGCATGATGCCCCCGTACAGCGTGGTTCCGCCCGCGCCACCGCCGGGCATGCCCCCCTACGGTGTCCCGCCGCCGCCTGTCGGTTTGGACCCGAGGCATTACAACGACGCCTGGCAACGGGCGGCGGCGGCAGCGGCGGGCGCGCCGTCAGGGTCCCCTCTCGGCATGGACATGGCCTCGCGCATGCGGGGCGTGCACCCGGACCAGCAGGCGCACATGGATCAGTGGGGGATGGCCATGCGGGGGATGGCGGCCCCGTCGGCGAATGGCGGGCCGCCACTTGGTGCGCCGCCGCCGATGGGTATCCCGGACGGCTACAGCGCGATGGGCATGCGAGGGCCTCTCCCGCCGCACCGCCCGCAGCCGCAGCCGCATAGGGACGCGGCGGGGGTGGCGGGGGTGGGTGGCGCCCCGCCCCCAGGAGGGCTCCGTAAGGAGGGGGAGTACGGTGACGCGGGGGGCGGCGGGGGCATCCCAGGGGGCGGCTCTGGGGTGGGAGGAGGGCGTTCGGCGCGCAAGATGCGGCGCTGCTGGGGCACAGAGCTTCACAACCAGTTCCTAGCCGCGCTGGAGCAGCTGGGCGGTTGCCAAGGTGGGCACATTACTGTTGCCTGGGTCGCCTGTTTGCCCCCTGTCGAGCACTCATGACTTGTATCTTGCTTGCAAGTCTTCATGCGCACCCGTTGCTGACAACCTATGCGTCGCCCTCTCTCTCTCTCTCTCTCTCTCTCTCTCTCTCTCTCTCTCTCTCTCTCTCTCTCTCTCTGTGTGTGTGTGTGTGTGTGTGTGTGTGTGTGTGTGTGTGTGTGTGTGTGTGTGTGTGTGTGTGTGTGTGTGTGTGTCTGTGTGTGTCTGTGTGTGTGTGTGTGTGTCTGTGTGTCTGTGTGTGTGTGCGTTGATTTATCTTGTATTCTATCCTGCCGCCCATCAGTAGCCACCCCCAAGATGATCAAGGAGCTGATGGACGTGCCAGGCCTCACCAACGATGAAGTCAAGAGCCACCTGCAGGTAGGCAGCGGGGCGAACGCCGGTATGGTTAAGTGGACTGAAACAATGTTGTTCAAAACAAATTTGTATGTGTGGAAGGGTAGTTTGTTGAGCGAGCGCTCCAAGCCTTTATACGAGTACTCCAAGAACTTGTGAAGGGTAGAAAGACACCAGATCATTCAGCTGACCTGTTAAAGGTCATGTTTGGAATATTTGGAGCTCCTGTTTTAGGTGGGCCACAGGCACTTGTGCCGTACGCGACGCTTTCGCTGGGACATAGCGAGGCTAGTGGCGTGCAGACGAGTAAGCACAACTCCGTCTGATGCACCGCTTGTTCGGCTCGAAATGTCTATCACCCATGTAGTTGGTGGCTGTAATTGCGCTCATACTTGGTGGCTGTAATTGCGCTCGTACTTGGTGGCTGTAATAGCCTACGCACTTTGTGGCTGAGTAGCGCTCATACTTGGTGGCTGTTTTAGCGTACACACTTTGTGGCTGAGTAGCGCTCATACTTGGTGGCTGTAATAGCGTACGCACTTTGTGGCTGAGTAGCGCTCATACTTGGTGGCTGTAATAGCCTACGCACTTTGTGGCTGAGTAGCGCTCATACTTGGTGGCTGTTATAGCGTACACACTTTGTGGCTGAGTAGCGCTCATACTTGGTGGCTGTTATAGCGTACGCACTTTGTGGCTGAGTAGCGCTCATACTTGGTGGCTGTAATAGCGTACGCACTTTGTGGCTGAGTAGCGCTCATACTTGGTGGCTGTTATAGCGTACACACTTTGTGGCTGAGTAGCGCTCATACTTGGTGGCTGTTATAGCGTACGCACTTTGTGGCTGAGTAGCGCTCATACTTGGTGGCTGTAATAGCGTACGCACTTTGTGGCTGAGTAGCGCTCATACTTGGTGGCTGTAATAGCCTACGCACTTTGTGGCTGAGTAGCGCTCATACTTGGTGGCTGTAATAGCGTACACACTTTGTGGCTGAGTAGCGCTCATACTTGGTGGCTGTAATAGCATACACACTTTGTGGCTGAGTAGCGCTCGTACTTGGTGGCTGTAATTGGGCACGTACTTGGTGGCTGTTAGGTAGAATAGGTAGACATGTCTTGGGTGCCAGTATACATTTTCCTGTTGCGGGCCATGTCAATTCATCACAAAATTCCATGTATTTACATTATTGCATGTGCCCTCATCTCCGTCGTTGCTACCTGGCCTTGACACTCGACCCTCGCAGAAGCACCGGCTCAACCGCAAGGACAAGCAGGCGGGCGACGCAGGCGCGGCAGGCGAGGACGCCAAGGAGAAGAGCAAGGGAAATGACAACGACAACGACGATGACAATGACACGGATGCCGGGAGTGACTCCAAGAGCGAGGATGAGGGTGACGCATGATGAATGGGAGACATGAGATAAAGCGAGGGTGGAGGGGAGACATGAGGGCGAGGCCAAAGCATTGCGTTGGTCTCGCACGGGCTGGGGTACGTTATAATTTTCTCAGTGATGTAATCGGGGGGCTATGTTACATTCGGAATTCAGGAGCGGTGCGTTGGGAAGAGGAGGGATCTCCGGGGTGGGGGGTGGGGTGGGGGGGCGCTTTCGCCGTGCGATTTGCAGCTGGCAAAAGGGTGGGGAATCCCAGCCTTGGTTGAGGCGAGGCAAGCAGCGGTGATGTTCACTTCTCTCAAGACCGTGGGCAGGGTCTCGTGATCTGCACCCTGTGGGGAATCGCAGGATTGACCAGTGAGAAGTCTCGTGGTCAGTCGCAGATGTTTGTGGGGTGAGAATCTGCTTTTCCATTTTCTCGGATCATGCAGCAATGGGCTGTCGTTGGTGCGCAGCGGGCGAGAACAGGCACGGCATTTTGAAATTTTGACAAATTTTGAGATCGAACAGGGGACTTGCCAGCTGGAGGGTCTGTGCTTCTATGTTGGGCAGGTCACCGGCTTGTTTTGGTGATGTGAGTTGGGAAAGGGAGCAGACATGTCCCTACCTTGTACACTTTCTATATTTGTCCATGATGGGTGTGATAGAGTTGTTTGGCTTGAAATATAAATTTAGGTACGAGCTTGTTTACTAGGAGAGCCAGCCCGCGTCTGGTAGCTTGCATCGCATGTGGTGACAGCGCAAAGACCGGGGGACACTCGCATTTATTTAAAAATTTCCATGGGTGCTCATGGCGCCTCTGGAAACCTAATTCTTTTCTCTCCAGGCATGGGCTTGCTTGGGGGATTGTGTGCAACTTCCGGTGCTGCAAAGGGTGTTACAATAATAGGTGAGACAACCAATACTGGATTACGGCACGTCAACAGATATTGGCCTATCATGCAGCCTATGGCTAGCAGTTGCTGGCCTGCAGCTTCTATCTATTTTGCGTGTATTTGTGCGATGACTTTGTATGTTTTTTTTTTTTAATATATAGAACGCGATATACTGCGTTGTAAGCTATTTATAGAACACGTCATAACATCTAGGGATTTTTTTTTCAAAGTCATGCGTATACTTCCCATAAATCAAAGGATTTTTTGAGCTACTCAGACCTACAAAATGCTTATTCATTAGAGAGATTAATTAATTTTATTAGGAACATAACTCCGTTGGGAGTATGTGTAGCACATAGCCCAGAAGCCTTATAAGTCTTAGAGGCCATATAAAATTCCGGCCACGAGGTAGCCATGGCTGTCGGAGCTCATAACTTTCACGTTTGAGCACCGAATTTAGCCGTGAATATCACTATCGCTTCGTCTTTCTAAGACGCACATGCTGATATAATTTTCCGAATCTAAAACGCAATATATGGCGCACAAACGCGCCTCGACGCAACGCAGCCTGGCGGCTGCGCTCGGCAATGAAAATTCTGCAGCTCAGGCTGCAGCTTCGCCTTCAGGTCCGGCAGGCGGCGATGACACTAGTCGTGCACTGGTGGTCGTCCAGCAACCCCCCGGGCTTAACGCCTCGCCATCTGCATCGCCTGACCCCAAGCGCACCCGCCCAGCCGACGACACAGGAGGGTCTTCACGCCCAGAACCGAGCTTTCGGCCCCGGCCTTTCAAGGTCGCAGATTACGACTGGGCCACCATTTCTCCGACCGATGCTCTGCGCTGCATCTTCTTCGGGGATTACGCTTCGCTTTACGACCTGTGCCTCCATTTCCACTCCATCAATCGCCTCCTCGCCCCGGACGGCAGCCGCTGGGCCAACATCTACGGGCTGTCCGGCTGCGTCCGCCCCCATCTCCAGCACGCCATCCTCAACTCCCTTCTCCAGCGCTCTGACGGCGAGATCTGGGCTCCACCCCTTTCCGTCCCCACCCTCCGCTCCATCCTCACGGAAGCCTTTCAGCAGCACGTGACCCCCCTTGCTGCCGACATAGCAGCAATCGGCGGCACGCTGACTGCTGAACTTCCTCACATTTCCACCGCCGCCGCCTCCACCTCCACGGCCATTTCCGCCTCCACTGCCGACATCAAAGCCCAGCTCCTCGACCTCGACCAACGCCTTCAAGCCACCGCCAACGCCCTTGAGAGCTTGCATGACACCGCCGGCCTCACCGCCCAGGCGGTGAAGGACATCGCCGCCCAGCCGGCGCCTGCTGGCTCGGCCGGCGATGCTCCCTCCACCTGGGCGGACTTGCTTAAGCAGCACACCACCTCCACCACCTCCACCATCTCGGCACAACTCAAGCAACAAGCCCTCGACCTTCGCGAGGAAGCCGACATCGCCCGGCGCAGCCACAATGTCATCGTCAAGCACTTCGACCAGCAGGCAGGTGAGACCTCCACGAGCCTTCTTGAGGCATTTAAGCGCGCCATTCTTGCCCCCATGTTACTCACTGGTGAGCTGGACATGTCGGCTGTCCGCCTCCCCGCGCGCGGGGGAAGGCTGGCCCGGCCCCCGTGCTCCTCACCTTTAAGTACATGGCGGACAAGCTGGCGTTCCTTAAATGCCGCAAGAAGCTCTCGGAGACTCGCTTCACGCTGGACGACGACTTGACCCTGGCCCAGCAACAACGGCGACGCGAGCTATGGCCGGCCTACCTTCAGCTCCGGCAGAGCGCAAGGGGGAAGCCGGTATACTGGAGGGGGGCGGTCATCCACGTTGACCACAAGCCCTGGCAGCCCCCTCCTGCCACCTCAGACTAGGAATATATATACCAGTAGTGTAGATTAGTAAGGCTTAGCCTAGCATGTGGCCCACGCGCATGTGCGCCCATAATGGCCCCCATTAAAAAATTAAATTAAATTATAACATGCCTCCGTGGGGAGGTCATGTAGCACATATTTCATGATGGATGGGGTGGAGGAAGCCGCGTGATCGAACTATCCTAACTCTATCTAGAAAAGCCTAACTACACTACTCATCAAAACGCCTCCTCCGCTTGGGGGGAGGTGGCTTGCCCACAGGGTCGGGCGTGTGTGCCTTGACAATCTTCTTCCACCGCTCCTTGTCCTGCATGGCAGTCCAAAGACGGGAGAGAGAGTGGATGCGGTACTCAAACTGGGCTGGGACCACTAGGTCGTCCAGCAACATCTGGGTATAGGTCATGGCATGTTTCCCTACCTTTTTAGGAATGTTCTTGGGGCCAGGCCAGGTCAAAATGTGCCGCCCCGGTTGGCCGAGCCGCTGGGGACCGGCCAGACCAAGGGCGGTGTCGACCTGGCTGGTGCGAGCAAGATGTCCTACAAATGCTATCCTACGCTGTCTAATCTCGTCCGAAATACGCGGCATACCGTGATACAAAGACTCTAAGGACCTACGCTGAGAAAACCCGACATTCAGGACCTGTCGGAGCATCCGGGTTACCGTGCCGTCTAGCTTGGCTGCCAGTGTTGCCGTGAGTGTCCATGCCTCGGCGCCATACGTGAGCACCGTGAGGACGAGGACCTTGAAGAGCATGCGCTTGCGGTGCTCGTCCAGGCCCTTGGAGCGCCAGTAGGTGTTGAGCGAACGGAGCTTGGCCCAGGAAAGGCCGATGCGGGTGTCCACATCGTCGGCAGTGTCCGGAAGCCAACTCCCCAACAGCTTGAAGCGGTCGCGGAGTGGGACCTCCGTCCCGTCTAGCAGGCGCGGCAGCGGTGGGCGACTGGAGGCCCCAATCACCATCGCCTCAGTTTTGACACTAATCTCCAACCCCACCGCCCTCGCCTCCAGGCCCAGACAGTCCAGCCAGGTCTGAATGTGCTCGGGGCGCGCGATGAGGGTGGTGTCGTCCGCGTAAATCAGGTCAGCCAGGCGGTAACCCGTGCTAACCCCGCCGTGCCCACGCTCGTTAAGGATGTCCAAGCCTGGCTCGAACCCCTTAAGAGCAGTAAAGCGCGCACGTGCCTGGCGCATGACGTGGTCCACGACAATAATGAACAGGTATGGAGACAGGACACAACCTTGCCACACCCCGTGGTGAAGGGGGAATGGTGGGGTGGTGCCTTCCGCAGTCCGCACTACTGCCTGTGAGCCCTCATACAGTCGGCGAATGGCAGCAATAAACGCTGGTGGCACGCGGTCCAGAGCTAGGATGGCCCAAAGAGCCTCCCAGAGGACCGTGTCAAAGGCCTTGATATAGTCAACAAAAATGAGGACCAGCGGCAAACTGTCAGGGGGAAGGCGACGCACCTCCTCCATCAACCGGCGCGCGACAAACACAGCCATGACAGTGTTACGACCACTACGGAAACCCATCTGAGACTCACCCAGGTGTGGGTCCAGCGCGGCGCGGAGCCTGTGCAGCATCATGCGCATGAAGACCTTCAGCGCGGCGCTCTGGAGGCAGACACCCCGGTAGTTACCGGGGTCAGCAGCAGAGCCCTTCTTGTACAGCATGACGCGGATGGCCGTCTGCCACTCAGCAGGCGGAGGCTCGTCAGAGAGCAGGACACGGTTGCAGAACGCCAGCAGAAGATCCCTAACCGCCAGATCAGGGGTCTTCAGCAGCTCAGCAGAAAGGTGGTCGGCCCCGACCGCCGCATCGTACCGCAGGCGAGCAAGGGCGCCGTCCAATTCCTCCAAAGTGAAGGGGTGGACGACGTCGTTGGTGGCAAGGCAGCCCTCCTTCAAGGCGGGGACTTGGTAGTCCGCGGCCGAGGAGGGGGGCGCTGGCGGCGGCGGGGGTCCGGCGACCCCGAGGCGGGCGGCCGTCTCGGGGTGAAGCGGCGGGGGGGGGCGCGAGCCCCACCGGTCAAGGAAACATTGTGGGCCAACCAGCGGTCAAGGCTTACCGGCGCCGTGCCGTCCCCCGTGTGCTCCACCGGGGTGCGCTGCCGCCGGCCGCCGAGCCGGTCGAGGTGGTACCACATGTCCTTGCCCTGGTTGCGAGCCTGGCAGGCCTTGGCATCCGCGATGCACTGGGCCGCCTCCGCGTCCTGAGCATGCTCGTAGGCCTCCACAAGGGCGGCCTTGAGCAATGGTTTCTGCAGCGGGTCCCGGTTACGCTTGAGGCGGTGCCGGGCGGCCAAGACCTTGGGGTCCTGGCGGTAGAGCGGGCCGGGGCGGCGGCGGGGCATGACCGGCAGGTGCCGGGCCGCCAGCAACGGGGCACGGGCCGCAAAGCCCGCAAAAATGGCTGCGTTGGGGGCACCCTTGTCCAGCTCGTCGACGTCCGCCCGGGCGTCCAGTGCCGACAGGTACTTCCGTCGGCACCAGTTCCGCTCGTGCTCGGCGTCCGTCCAGTCCTCAGGATCTCCCTTGACCGGACGTAGAGCAGACCAGTCAGGGCGGACCACTGGGGCGCGGCGCGCGGGGACGTGGAACCGGAGCCGAAGGGTCGCGCGCACCAACCGGTGGTCAGAGCACACCGTGGGCGTGTCAAACACTCGGGTGTCCAGAACCGAGGTACACCTGGGCTGCCGTACCACCACGTAGTCCAGACAGGCCTGACGGCCGTTAGGGCCACGAAAAGTGACCAAGTCCTGGGAGGGACGTTGGAAGTGGCAGTTGACAGCAACCATCCCGCTATCCCGCAAAAAGGCAGAAAACAGGGGAGTGTTGTCATTAGCAGCAGTGTCAGCAGGCGCAAAGCGACTGCCAGCAGTACCCACGGGGAGCGTGGCATTGGCGTCTAGCAGCATAACCAAAAAGTGGCGGGCCGGGGTGGCCCCCTCAAGGCTATGCAAGTCCTCGAAGAACTTCTGGCGTTCCAACGCAGGTAGACCACTATGGGGTGCGTAGCCCACCCCCACCGTGAGGTGGTGTTTAGACCGCCCCTCGACGGAGGTGAAGTGTGCTACCATAAGGCGTGGCGTTAGAAACTTAAGCGTGCTGAGGCTAGCAACTGCCAGCGGCGAACACAAAAGACCAACACCACCTTGGCCAGACGTACCGCTGCCAGCGAAGAAAAACCGCCAGCCACCCGCCAAGCGATCAGTGCTCACCATGCCAAGTGGCACCGTGCGGCGGTGTTCCTGGACGCCTAATATAGACACACGATGCTCAATGCAGAATGCGACTAGCTCCTCTACCCGGCAGCTATGGTCGTCATCTAGCAATGTGCGGGTGTTAAAAGTGGCAAGGGCCAAGGATGCCTGCTGGCCCACCAGGGGAGGACGACGATGGGTGATGGGGGTGGATGCGGCGGGGGGTGGAGGTGGGGGTGAAACGGAGGGGGGAAGGGAAGCGGTAGAAATAGTGCTTTTCATCGCATTTATTTTGTCCTGCAAGCGTAGGATGCGAGCCTGCCGCCTGCTCTGGGTATTCGGGGATGCTTGCGCAACGCAGAGGCGTAGGAAATCTAGCATGCGTTGGGTGTTGCTAATCTTGCTGCTGAGAGCTGTCGTTCTGGCCCGAGATACCGGCACCACCATGTGTCTCAGTCGACTGTTAGGTCGATGCATGGGTGGAACGGGACTGTTTAGAGGCTGTCCCCGAAGCCTGTTAGCCGCGAGCCGACGAGGAAGGTTGTCTACCTACTGTCTACCAACAGAGGCAGCACCCTTCTGGCTAGACACCTGACGAGACTCCGCTCCGGGGGTGTTAATCTGAACACCTTTAATCTGCTTTCCATCAAAGAATGCGGCAAAGCAGCCATCCGGAAGCAGACGCATCTTAACGCGCTTACCCGGTGCCTGGTGCTTCCGAGCCTCCAGGACTGCAGGGCTGTCCACACCGCGCTCCTCGCCTTCAGTTGGGCCGGCGTGTAGTCCTCGTCGATGCTGAAGTCGTTAGGCTGGAGGAGACGACGTGCTCCCAGCACGAGGCGTTTGTCATGCATGGAGGCCATGGTGACGACGACCAGGCCCAGTGGGCCGGGCAGCCGAATGGCTCGTTCAATGCTAACACGGTTCTGGAGCTGCAGCTTCCCCAGAAACGCCGGGCCTCGCAGCGCCTCGGTAAGTGAGTGGGCTGTCTCCTGGGCCTCGCCTTTCTGGAATTTCTTGATTACCATATTGCGTTGGCGTTGCTGCATTGCATTCTGGGTGACCGCAGCGGTAGCGGCAGACTTGGCCGCCTGTTGAACAATGGTGGTCAGCTGCTTGCCGGTAACGTCGGCAAACGTGGTTGTTTTGGCGGGGGCTGCCAGGGCTTTCTTCAGCTCCAGCAATTGTGCTGTTGCAGCTGCAGACGCCTCCGTCAGGACCTTGATTTCGCCCTGCACGGTCGTAAAAGACTGTGCGAGGTCCTGCAGTTGCCCGGTAATATCGGGCGCGGGGGCTGTCCCGGCGATGGCTGTCGCCGGCAGCTCGACAAGCGTAGGGCAGCACGAAATAAGACAGGCAAGCTGGCGCTGGTCCGCCTCCCAATCACGCCACTCATCCGAAAAAGCTTCCAATATCATGCCTGTGTAAGGGTGGCGAATCGGGGCTTCGTGGTCGCTGCGGAGCTTCAGCACGTTGAATACGGCGGCGTCGTTGTAGGCGAGAAGGGTAGCGAGGTTGGCCAGGCTCAAACGCTGTTCGGGAATGTAGAATGCTGAGGGGATGGCTTCCGGCAAGGAGGTTTCAGTATCTATCGGAGTTGCTTCCGAAGTCTTGGGCCGCTTTTGAGCGGCGTTCTCGGCGGCGACATGGCTGTCGTTGGCGATTTTGTTTGCAGCAAGCTGGGCATCAGTAGACTCGGCGACAGAAGCTGAAGGCGATGCGGGGGCCTCCATATCTACGTTTAATCACTCCTAGACGATGGCAGGGGGCGCAGGTACACGGCTCACGGGCGTGGTGCCGCCATAACGTGCAGAAAAATAGCGATATCTGCTGGGCAGGCCGCTGGCGATAACTTGCGAAATCCTGGGCGATGGCGGCCAAAAATTAGATCAGCGTGTTCGTCATCAAAAAGCGAGTCTGTTGGAATTTACCCGACCAAATTTCATGCCCGGAGTCAAAAGTTATGAGCATTCTCGGCAGCCATAGCTCGGCACACCGTAAACGACATGGCATCGATTGAGATTAGCATAGTACTGGCCCCCATGGATGATGCCTTCAACATTTAGCCATGCTTTGTCTATAATGGGACCCCCATGGATGTTGCATTAAGAACTTAGCCATGCTATGCCATGCAGAGAGATGCTCTCTGTCGAGAAGCCATGCCCTAGCCCTTGCATAGCCATGATGATCTTCCTCCCCCGTGCCAGGATCCCCTTAGCTGGGTTGAACCTGAGACAGCATGGTGGTGCCGGTGCCCTTGCGGCACCTAGAGCAAGTGTTGCTTACATTCCCACCCTTGCATGAAGTAGCCTAGGATGTATTTAAAGCCATATGCCCCTTCTCAGGGATATGTGCTACATTGACTCCCAACGGAGTGATGTTGATAATTAATTAATTAATAGCCCAGAGAAGGGGCATATGAGCCTACAGGAGGAAAAAATGGTTTCGACTTAGGACTTAGGTTTTTTGCAAAACTTAGCCATGACCGGGAGAAGACAAGTCTGCGGCCTGCGGGGGCTGAGATTAAATAAGAGGTACCTTGAAATTAAATAAGAGGCGTGCATCTATGAATATATAGTTTTGGAGGCGAGTTTCTGTTGGCGTTAAGTCGTAGTATTGTACGATTCATCTATCATCGATCTTTACGACCAAGGTCGCCTCATCGGCAGCAACGGCTGCCGCTGGCAAACCCACGGCGCCCTGCTTGGCTGCCCCCGCCCCCAGCTCCAGCACACCATCCTCAACTCCCTTCTCGAGCGCTCTGACGACGAGATCTGGGCTCCATCCATCTCCGCCCCCACCCTCCGTTCCATCCTCACGGAAGCCTTTCAGCAGCACGTGACCCCCCTTGCTGCTGACGTCGCAGCAATGGGTGGCACGCTGGCTGCTGAACTTCCTCACATTTCCGCCGCTGCCGCCTCCACCTCCACTGCCATTTCCGCCTCCACTGCCGACATCAAAGCCCAGCTCCTCGACCTCGACCAACGCCTTCAAGCCACCGCCAACGCCCTTGAGAGCTTGCATGACACCGCCGGCCTCACCGCCCAGGCGGTGAAGGACATCGCCGCCCAGCCGGCGTCTGCTGGCCCGGCCGGCGATGCTCCCTCCACCTGGGCGGACTTGCTTAAGCAGCACACCACCTCCACCACCTCCACCATCTCGGCACAACTCAAGCAACAAGCCCTCGACCTTCGCGAGGAAACCGACATCGCCCGGCGCAGCCACAATGTCATCGTCAAGCACTTCGACCAGCCGGCAGGTGAGACCTCCACGACCCTTCTTGAGGCATTTAAGCGCGACATTCTTGCCCCCATGCTACTCACTGGTGAGCTGGACATGTCGGCTGTCCGCCTCCCCCGCGCGCGGGGGAAGGCTGGCCCGGCACCCGTGCTCCTCACCTTTAAGTACATGGCGGACAAGCTGTCGTTCCTTAAATGCCGCAAGAAGCTCTCGAGGACTCGCTTCACGCTGGACGACGACTTGACCCTGGCCCAGCAACAGCGGCGACGCGAGCTATGGCCGGCCTACCTTCAGCTCCGGCACAGCGCAGGGGGGAAGCCGGTATACTGGAGGGGGCGGTCATCCACGTTGACCACAAGCCCTGGCAGCCCCCTCCTGCCACCCCAGACTAGGGAATTCATACCAGTAGTGTAGATTAGTCAGGCTTAGCCTAGCATGTGGCCCACGCGCATGTGCGCCCATAATGGCCCCCATGGATGTTGTCTACAGGATTTAGCCAAGCCCTGCCTATAACGGGACCCCCATGGATGTTGCATTAAGAATTTCGCCATGCTATGCCATGCAGAGAGATGCTCTCTGTAGAGAAGCCATGTCCTAGCTCTTGTATAGCCATGATGATCTTCCCCACCTATGACAGGCTCCCCTTCGCTGGGTGTTGCCTGAAACTCTGGGTGGTGCAGGTGCCCTAGTGCACCTAGAGCAAGTGTTGTTTACATTCCCACCCTTGCAGGAAGTAGCTTAGAATGTATGATAGGCCATATGCCCCTTCTCTGGGCTATGTGCTACATATACTCCCAACGGAGTTATGTTACAATTCAATTCAATTCAATTCAATTGTACGATTGATAGATTGGTAGTGCACTGGTGGTACTGCACAACGGTATTGGACGGAGTTCCCGGAATCCCGGTCTGGCAAGCGGATTTTGCATCTCACGGGTACATCTCAATGCACAAGGATACACATTTCCATCACCATTCATCTTCATCATCCTGAACGACTCGAAAACGCGGAAAAGATAACGGCAGGCTCGAGCTACCATGGTCCGGATTCTCCCGATTTCTGGCCTGCGCTGGTTGTCTCTTTGACATCTAGCACGGGTACATCTCACGGGTACACGACGCGGCACGAAAATGGCTCGCAGAAAAGCTAGGAACCTAGGCGACTACCTATTTGGCGCCGCGTCGGTCGTGACGTTGTTTACTCCGTTGGATCTGCATCTACGGCGTTCGTGGGTTGTTTCGAAACCCGGTCGATGAGATTTTGCGAAGAAGTCGGGTATAAAAATGATCCTTTTTGGACAACTTCGAGAAAATGTTAAAGTCGAAAGGAATTAAACGGCTTGACATGTTGTCGACTTGCCGTCCAACAGGCGGAAAAAATGGTTATAATACATTCTAAGCGACTTCCTGCAAGGGTGGGAATGTAAACAACACTTGATCAGAAAACACTTGCTCTAGGTGCACCAAGGCACCTGCACCCTCATGATGTATCGCGCTATGCCCAGTTAACCCGTGTTTTTTTAATTAGAACGCGATATATCGCGTTGTAAGCTTTTTTTAGAACGCGTATAGCACCTAAGGAAAATTTTTTTTCATGGTCATGTATATACTTTCCTGAAAGCCCATAATTCAAAGGATTTTTTGAGCTACTCAGACCTACAAAATGCTAATTCATTAGAGAGATACACTGGTTTGAATACAGGGGGGTCTGACCATGACCGCGATTTCTTGACCCTAGGTCACAAGTCATGTGCTTATTCACAAATGGTTCATGCAAAAAATCTGGCTTCTTGCACGAGCTATGGGCAACATATGCAGGCTCTGTGAAACAAAACTCAGGCCCATTGGGCCACTGGAGCTATTTTTCATTAGCATCACAATTACAACGCAGTACAACGCAGTGGGAAACATGAGAGCCCTTCACAACATTACGAAACGACACGAGCCCCATAAACGGGGCCATAGTGAGCTTGGAGGGTCAAAACGTTGAAAATAGGTGTTGTATAAGTTATACAGCATCAAACATGCATCAAACATCATGACTGGATGACCTAATATGACTGAATCAGGCAGCCATAGCCAAAGCATCATCCACTCTCACAACGTGTTGAGCACATGCCTCGTGGGAACGGAGGTGCTGGGTTTTCATTCCATAACGCGTGCAATACTGAAAGAAAGAGGCACGTGTAATGCAAGGCTTGGATAGGTTGAGTGATCCATGAGCTTACATGCAGGCAAAGATGACGCTGGAATGCATGCTAGCAAATGGTGGCAAGATGCTAACAACACATGATTATACACCATGATTATGGGCACCTAGCTGGTCTTCTTGCACAATCAACGCAGTATAAACCATCAACATCCAATCCTCACGATATATGCACGGCTTGACGACGTATACAGCACCTAAATACTGCACAACTGCAACCTGCTATGGCTGACATGCAAGCAACGTCGAGTAGGATGGCGGTCTTAGAGAGGCTGGGCAGAGGTCGGTAGAAATAAGTGGAAAACTGGCAGAAACTAGGTAGAAACACGATATACTTACGCCTGCAAGCACTATTGAGCCGGTGGCAGAGGCCATTTCCAGGAAAATACAGCATACCGTAGCAATAGCCACGGTCACGCCTTACGCTATTTGCAGGCACCATCATGCCCGGCGCTACCCAATAAAAGTCTGCACAATTCTCGGTTTAGCCGAGAGTCCGGACGTTCGGAATGAATAAACATGTGTTAAGAAGTCGAAACACCATGGAAATACCAAGCATGGTGCCGCAGCAGATCCGAGTCTTGACGTAATAATATGTATGCCGGTTTCCAGGGTTTCCGCATGAAAGTTGGGTGAGAAACTGGAAAAAACTACGTTTCCTTTGCCCCAGTACCTCAACAAACTCGTAGAAACCTAATTATCAACCTTTGAACGCATCATCATGGTCGTGCCACCCAACAGCCACTGAAATTCGCGCGAAAACTGGCGAGATCTACCTGCCGCCATCGCCGTCGTCTTCACCTTCGTCCCGCGAAAATGCCTGATTTCAGTGGTACATATTTGTTTGCAGCTGTCACAAAAAAAATACCAAAAATACCAGGATTTTTTCTTGAATTCTATGAGATGTTTCTGACCTATCTTGAAAGTTTCAGACCAAAAATCGCATGTTTAATAGGTTTGCCACGTGTCAGATTACAACGCGATACATCGCGTTCTAACCCTACAACGCGATGTATCGCGTTGTAAAAAAACACGGGTTAAGGGGGAGCGTGGCATGTGGGGGAAGATCATCATGGCTATCAATTAACCCATAGTCCGCTGACCCATTTTTGGCACTTTCATACCCCTGAAAATGAAAAAAATCATAACTCACAGGCCACAACTCCAAATACCCCCAACCAAGATGCTAGGAGTATCTACACTTCAAGGGCTTTCAGAATATGCAATAATACCTTGGCTTTATCAAAGCATTTGGATGATAGCTCCAGTCAAAGTTGGCCAAAAGACGATCTTTTTTCCCCAAGGAAAAGTCTACCCCACCCTAACTTCCCAGGGAGGGCAGGGAATCTCAATACCAACATTGGACAACTTAGTTGGATAGTCCAATGGTGGTTTCCTTGGGTCAGACCACCCGGATAACCCATTACCCCTATATAACGTGCTCATACATGTGTGTGGGTTACGCGCGTGTAAACAGCTATCTATGACATGCAACACAATAATGCATTATAACAAGCTATCAAAGGCTGCCAAAAGTGCTGGAATACAAACACGTTGCCTACCGGCACTGACGGAGTGGTATACTCCAAAGAAATGCCAAAAACTGGGCACTTTCAGGGCTAATACCACTCTTTACAACAGGCATGGAACTTGCTGAAATATGCATGGATAAAATCGTCATTTATAATGCATGGGATACGTATTCCGCTGCAAACAACACGCAAATACGTTGTCGTACCTGGCTCGTTCATGCCCTACCCGGATTCCGCTGGCCGGGACCCTCATATCTCACACATACTGATGCTCTACATGCAAAGGCCGCCATAGCCGCATACTTCATGATCCGCCATGACTACCAGGTCGATGTTCCGTGCAAAGATGGCTACTAAACTAGTCCGCATTCTCAGCAAACGCTGCAGCTGACGTCCCATACCCAAACTGGATGCCCGGGCTGGCGCAGATTGCCCGGCCATAGGGAGGAAATCGACCTATGATAAGCTATGACTCATCTGGAACTGACGACCAGGAAAGTTATATTTTCCTACCTGTATTTTCCCAACCCTATAAATCTGGCCGTGCCTGACCTACGAAAATCATGCATCGTCATTCTGAGCAACATTCTGAACCGTTTCAAGCCGTGAGACGCAAACATTTCGTAACAGCGGCACGTTGGCAGCCATATCTCATTACGCGCGCGCGCGAGCGAAAATTTCCCGCCAAAGTCACGTGATACATTCTCAATGCACGTTGTAATTACCAGGCTATGGCGAATATTACCCCCAAACCTATGCATCACCTTCGTCCCTAAGTGTTCCCGGACCCACCGGACCACTGACATCCGTCACAAGTGGCGCGGCGCTCTCGGCGCGGCGCGAAATTCGACCGTTAGTCAAACCCCCCGACAGGTCGGGGGGTTAACGGACTAAGGGTTAATTAACCCGTGTTTTTTTAATTAGAACGCGCTATATCGCGTTGTAAGCTTTTTTTAGAACGCGTATAGCACCTAAGGAAAATTTTTTTTCATGGTCATGTATATTAATTAATTAATTAAAATCATAGCTCCGTTGGGAGCATATGTAACACATAGCCCTGAGAAAGGGGCATCTATGGGTTTGTAATACAATCAGGGCTACAACCTGCAGGTGGAGGATGTACAACTATCACCTGCTCTGGGTGCACAAGGTGCACCTGCACCGCCATGAGGGTTCATGCCTCCTTACCAAGCACAGGCACCCAGGGGGGGCTTGAGGAGAGGGCCTAGAAGGCCTGCATGACATATGGGGTGGAAGGTATATGTGGCTAGGCTATAGCTGGTGTACACATGGCATCTCAGCAGAGAGTAACTCCCTGCATAGGCATGGCGTGGCTAAATTCTTAATGCATCATCCATGGGAGGTCCCGTTGTAGGCTGGGCGCGGCTAAATAGTGAAAGCATCATCCATGGGGGCCATTATGGGTGCACATCATGCGCGTGGGCCTTACTGGTGAGATCGAGCTGGCCGCCCACCGCCTTCCCCGCGCGCGGGGTAAGGCAGGGCCGCCCCCGCTCCTTCTCACCTTTAAGACCCCGGCGGACAAGATTTCTTTTCTCAGACGCCGCAAGCGGCTCGAGAAGACTCTCTTCACCCTTGATGACGACCTGACCCTGGCGCAGCAACAACGGCGACGGGAGCTATGGCCGACCTACCTCAAGCTCCGGCAGACCAAGGCGGGGCAGCCGGTGTACTGGAAGGGGGCGGCCATCTACGTCGGCCACAAGCCCTGGCAGGCGACCCCCGCGGCCCCAGCGACTCCAGGCGCCCCAGCTTAGGGGAATACAGCAGTAGTGTAGATTAGATAGACCGTGGCCATGTACATGTACGCCTCCTAGAGGCCCTATCCCAGCTAAGCCACGCGCTTTATTTAATCATGTACATGTGTGCCTATGATGAGCCACACTCCAGATGATGCCTAGCTTTATTTAGTTATGTTGTGCCCACGCAGGGAGTAACTCTCTGCTGAGACGCCATGCCCTAGCTTTTTGTATAGCTATGCTGATCTTCCCCCCCATGACAGGCTCCCCCTTCGCTGGGCATAGCTTGAAGATCATGGGGATGCACGTGCCCTGGTGCACCTAGAGCAAGGGTCCTTTACATCCCCACCCTTGCAGGAAGTAGCTTAGGATGTATGATAGGCCATATGCCCCCTCTCAAGGGCTATGTGCTACATATACTCCCAACGGAGTTATGTTACAATTCAATTCAATTCAATGCGCGTGGGCCACATGCTAGGCTAGGCCTGACTAATCTACACTACTGGTATAGGTTCCCTAGTCTGGGGTGGCAGGGGGGGCCTGCCATGGCTTGTGGTCAACGTGGATGACCGCCCCCCTCCAGTACACCGGCTTCCCCCCTGCGCGCTGCCGGAGCTGAAGGTAGGTCGGCCATAGCTCGCGTCGCCGCTGTTGCTGGGCCAGGGTCAAGTCGTCGTCCAGCGTGAAGCGAGTCTCCGAGAGCTTCTTGCGGCATTTAAGGAACGCCAGCTTGTCCCCCATGGACTTAAAGGTGAGAAGCACGGGTGCCGGGCCAGCCTTACCCCGCGCGCGGGGGAGGCGGACAGCCGACATGTCCGGCAGCTCACCAGTGAGTTGCATGGGGGCAAGAATGTCGCGCTTAAGTGCCGTGAGAAGGCTCATCGGGGTCTCACCTGCCGGCTGGTCGAGGTGCTTGACGATGACGTTGTGGCTGCGCTTGTCGATCTCGAAAAACAAAGGTTCCCCTGACGACCCCGCCAACTACAGAGGAGTCTGCATCCAGAGCGCCGCACTTAAGTTGTTCATGCGCATGATCCTCAACCGCCTTCGTTCTGCTCTCGACTGTCACCTTGGGGAAAGTCAAATGGGCTTCCGTCCTGGGCGCAACACCGTCATGGCCATCTTCGTCGCGCGTCGCCTCTTCGAGGAAATCGCTCTCCTGCAACCTGGTGAGTTTCCCGCAATCCTGATCTTCGTCGACTTCATCAAGGCTTTTGATTCTGTCCTCTGGGACGCTCTATGGGCTGTACTTGCTCGCGCTCGCGTCCCCACTCCCCTGATTACCGTCATCCGCACGCTGTATGAGGGGTCCACCACTTCGGTGCGCACTCAACACGGCATTACCCCGCCATGCCCACTGCAGACCGGCGTCTGGCAGGGTTGCGTCCTGCATGTCGCCGTACCTGTTTATTATTGTAGTGGATTATGTTATGCGCCAGGCACGTGCTCGCTTTGCTAGCATTGCAGGCCGTGCCCCTGGCCTAGCGATCACGAACGAGCTTGGGGAAGGGGGGCCGACTAACAAGCAGAATTTACTAGCTGACCTCATTTATGCCGACGACATCACGCTCATCGAGAAGCCGGAGTCTGCCCAACTTTGGCTGGACTGCCTGGCGCTCGAGGCTCGGGCGGTTGGTCCAGAAATCAGCCCCAAAACGGAGGCCCTGGCCCTCGGCATGGCAGGGCCCCCACCCACACTCCGCCTCTTAGACGATGCCGAGGTCAACTACCCTCCTTCAGGCCGCTTCAAGCTGCTCGGCAGTTGGCTTCCCGACTGCGAGGACGACATGACGACACGGATCGGCATGGCGTGGGCGCACCTCCATGACCACCGCCGCTGGTGGAGCAACCCCGCCCTACCCCGGATCGTCAAGCGTGACCTCTTCAAGGTCGTCATTCTGACGATCCTGACCTACGGCGCCGAGACGTGGACACTGATGCAGGAGCTGGAGCAACGACTCGACGGCGCCGTCACCAAGATGCTGCGCAAGGCCCTTAACATCCCCTTTGGTTTGCACATTAGTAATGAGGATTTGTACGCTGATTTGCCCTATGTTTCCCACATTATTAGGCACAGGTGCCTGGGCCTAGCCGGGCACCTGGCCCGCACAGATCAGGTAGATACCTCAGATAGACTAGCTGGCACCAAGCCCGCCCAGCCTGGGCGATATGTCCTCACCTGGCGTGCCCCCGGCCGCGCGCGGCAGGGCCGCCACCCGTGGACTTTTCGTGATAGACTCGGCATGGACATGTGCTACACTAGACGTGACGGGCTCACCCCCGGGCAGCCTCCTGGTTTGTCTGTAATATGGAGGCAGATGGTGCGCAAGGATAGATGGCAAGTAGTGATGAAGGAGACCACCCCCAAGCCTGTGGGGGCTCCGCGTGTGACCAAGTATGGCATTCATAGCGATTCGGGCCGCGGTGCCCACACCCCTGTAACTAGGACCTAGATAGCTTATACCATCCATTCCATGCTTAACCCTTCAATTGTGTCAACTGGAACCACCAGAACGGACTGAGTATGGGCATCTTAGTAAGTATGAGAGTATCTAGCCAAATAACATTTTCTGGCCCACCCTTGGAACCAAGGATGCTTTTATATCAAATAACTTTGGGGTCATGTCATTGGTCACATATCTATGCCCCACAGCTGCTATAAATAGCACCCCCCCCAAGGGGGTACGGTGCAGATGGGGTTCAAGAGATATATAATGCAATATGGACCATTTCTCAAAATCTGCCGACCCTGGCCCTTTGAGGGGAGTTTAAGATAATCACAGGCATGCCATAGATGCATTCATAACATGACATGCCATAGAACTGCACAGGCTAGCTAGCATACAGCCCAAAATAGCTCAGACCGTTATAACGGGTGCAGTTATTTTGGGGTGTTTTGCTAGCACTACCGTATGGGCATTCAATTCCAACGTGGCACAAAACATCATAGATGGCCACACATGGATTCCCAAACACATTTCCAGCTTAAAAATCACAACAGCATGCTATACAACAAGTATAAAGCTTGTGCCAAGGCCCAAACCAAGCGTATAACGGGTTCACAAGGAGCTACATTATCAATGCATCCAACACACTATAAAGCAATTCCAATGATTGGCAATGATAGAAAAAACAAAAGAACTAACCTGGTTATGCTTCCATGCAAGCAGGCCCTGGCCATTCATGTTTCTTGCATGCATTATGGACGCACAAGCAGAAGGATAACTTGGGCCAGCAAACCAAGAAGCAATGCCTAGAGCTGGCCAGAAAACCACTTGTCTCGCTATGTCTGTGCAGGGAAAAGCATCCCGTTATCAAGCCCACCATGTTTAGAGACAATACCAAACGCTACTTCACTGGTTTCGTTGAAGCCTCAGCTAATAGCAATCAAATCTGGTCCAAAATCTGCGTGACATAGTGGTATTCCCCAACCATCACAAGCGAACGCGTACAAGCACTAAAGCAACAAAACGACAAGCAAAAACCATCGATTACATGTCTACAACTAGTTTATAAACGATAGGACGACTTGGTACTGTAATGTATAAACGCTAACATGTTAATACGTACCAGGTCGAAACCGCAGATTACCTGCTGTGCGGGAGCCATCACTCCCACCTCACGGACATAGCCTCGAACCTTTCCTGGCCGTCATCGCTAATAAAACATGTCAAGAATAACGTAACAAGTCTATCCACGCGCAAATATATGGACGTTTGCTGCCGAACAACAGGTAGCATACGCACTGTCACCGCCTGACCGCTGACAGGATCTGCCGCACCGATTAGAACCTAGAGACATACTTGCGCACATCCAGACGCTTCACGGCCAGAGATATAACCTTTATAACACTCAAGGATAATTACTACAAGATTTGAGTTCAAAATTCCAAGCCATGCTCTCGTACCAGTCATTTGCCTGCACCGCCATAGCCGCGGAAGTCAATTATTTTCATTCACGTCGGTCCCGTTTGACCATGGTACCCCCCCAACTTTGATTGAGTATATCTCCCTGGCCAGTTGTCCAAAGTACGGTCTGAATAGTGCCAGGCATAGCTTACGTCTAGATCTTTCGATCCCCCCAGGTTTGACCGTTGAATTATTTTTGGCGCGGCGCCTGGTTCTGCCACAAACTCAGTCCGTTAGAGTGGCGCGAGTTCAACTGGCGCCACGAAAACGGACTCAGTACAAATTAAGGGTTAAGCAGCACGCCACCTCCACCACCTCCGCCGTCGCCGCCCAGCTTTAGCAGCAGACGCTGGACCTCCGCGAGGATCGAGGCCGAGCTCGCCAAGCGCAGCCTTAACGTCATAGTCAAGCACTTCGACCCGCTGCAGGACGAGACCTCCGAGACCCTTGCCCTGGCGTTTGAGAACAAAATCCTTGTCCCCATGGCTATCACTGGTAAGGGCACACTACAATACGGTTCGTAGGAGACGCGAAATGAGTGAGAATGTTACCCGAGCGGTAACGAGGATTCGCACCGTCGATTTTAACATATGTTTCTTTTTTTGCGCCATTTGGCGAGCATCGACTGGAGCCTGAACCTAGCGGGGGGAATCGTGCGGGGGAATCTTGCGGGGGAATCTTGCGGGGAAAAATTCCGAACGTGAATTTAGCGAAGTCCTACTACATTTTGCTTGGGTTCACGGTACTACAGTTTCGTCACTGAAAATTTTCTGTAGTTGCGTTGGTGTTTCGTACGTTTCGCTGAAATTTTCGTGTTCAGTGCCCAGATCACAATTTGATCCGGGCGCAAAATGATTGGCTGTACGGTACGAACCAAAAACGAAATTTTAGTATCTAAGTTCCGCAGCGCTTGCTGAATTTGCCCCGGAAGCCCGGGGGCACTTTCCCCGCTGAAAAAGGTGTCCGCGGAAGCGTATTGTAGTGCAAGCCGCGGGGGGTGACCCGCCTTCCCCGCTCGCGGGGTAAGGCCGGCCCCTCCCCCTTGCTCCTCACCTTTGACACCATGGCGGATAAGATGGAGTTCCTCAAGTGTCGCAAGCGGCTTGGGGGGACCGCCTACACGCTGGACGACGACTTGACCTTGACGCAGCAACAACGGCGACGGGAGCTATGGCCGACCTACCTCCAGCTTCGGCAGAAGGCGGGGCAGAAGCCGGTCTACTGGAAGGGGGCGGACATCTACGTCGCCCACAAGCCCTGGCAGGCGACCCCTGCCGCCCCAGCCACCCCAGCCACCCCAGCCTAGGGAATATATAGCAGTTTGGTGCCATGGGGCCCCTGACCTCCGCCTTCTTCAAGGAGTGTTGCCGGCTCCGGGAGGACCGGCTGGACCTGGAGGGCCAGCGGGCCCCATGGTCGGCGCGGACCTGGACGTCATATTGGCGTCAGCGCTTGTCGGTGGCGCTGACTCGGGCCATGGCTGACATCATGCTCCGCCGTACGCGGGCTGATTTTGCGGTGCAGCAGGGCTATTAGGTTCCTCCCGTTAGGCGTTTCCATTGGTCTTATCGTAGTATAGAGCTTTGACATGGCTCTGTATATAGGTTTATAGCTGGGCGTTTGCTTTGGTTTGAGTGATTTCACTCTGCTGTAAGTAATTATATTTTTAAAATATATAGCAGTAGTGTAGCCTAGAAAGCTTAGTGACGTGGCCATGTATGCCTACGTGACGAGCCCACACCCGCCCTTGCAATAGCCGTAGCAATTTCGAGTCATGCTTTGCCCAAGCAGGGAGTTACTCTCTGCTGAGAGGCCATGTGTACCCCAGCTATAGCCTAGCCCAATACCTTCCACCCCATATGTCATGCAGGCCTTCTAGGCCCTCTCCTCAAGCCCCCCCTGGGTGCCTGTGCTTGTTTAGGAGGCATGAACCACCATGGAGGTGCAGGTGCACCTAGTGCACCCAGAGCAGGTGATAGTTGTACATCCTACACCTGCAGGTTGTCGCCCTGATTGTATTACAAACCCATAGATGCCCCTTTCTCAGGGCTATGTGTTACATATGCTCCCCACGGAGCTATGATTTTAATTAATTAATTAATTAATCCATTCCATCCGGACTAGGGAACCTATACCAGTAGTGTAGATTAGTCAGGCCTAGCCTAGCATGTGGCCCACGCGCATGTGCGCCCATAATGGCCCCCATGGATGATGCTTTCACTATTTAGCCGCGCCCAGCCTACAACGGGACCTCCCATGGATGATGCATTAAGAATTTAGCCACGCCATGCCTATGCAGGGAGTTACTCTCTGCTGAGATGCCATGTGTACACCAGCTATAGCCTAGCCACATATACCTTCCACCCCATATGTCATGCAGGCCTTCTAGGCCCTCTCCTCAAGCCCCCCCTGGGTGCCTGTGCTTGGTAAGGAGGCATGAACCCGGTCATGGCGGTGCAGGTGCACCTAGTGCACCCAGAGCAGGCGATAGTTGTACATCCTACACCTGCAGGTTGTAGCCCTGATTGTATTACAAACCCATAGATGCCCCTTTCTCAGGGCTATGTGTTACATATGCTCCCAACGGAGCTATGATTTTAATTAATTAATTAATCCATTCCATCCCATGTTCCCCTCCCACTGAGGACTTATGCTCACGTGACGCAGTCACGTGTCTATTAATTAATTAATTGTCGATCTCGGCCTCCTCGCGAAGGTCGAGGGCTTGTTGCTTGAGTTGTGCCGCGATGGTGGAGGTGGTGGAGGTGGTATGATGCTTAAGCAAGTCCGCCCAGGTGGAGGGAACATCACTGGCCGGGCCAGCAGGTGCCGGCTGGGCAGCGATTTCCTGCACCGCTTGGGCGGTGAGGCCGGCGGTGTCATGCAAGCTCTCAAGGGCGGTGGCGGTGGCTTGAAGGCGTTGGTCGAGGTCGAGGAGCTGGGCTTTGATGTCGGCAGTGAAGGCGGAAACGGCGGTGGAAGTGGAGGCGGCGGCGGTGGAAATGTGAGGAAGTTCAGCAGTCAGCGTGCCGCCGATTGCTGATATGTCGGCAGCAAGGGGGGTCACGTGCTGCTGGAAGGCTTCCGTCAGGATGGAACGGAGTGTGGGGGCGGAGATGGATGGAGCCCAGATCTCGCCATCGGAGCGCTTGAGGAGGGAATTGAGAAGGGTATGCTGGAGTTGGGGGCGGGTGGTCCCGAAAAGCAGGTGGATGTTAACCCAGCGGATGCCGTTCGGGGTGAGGAGGCGATCGGTGTCGTGGAGATGGAGGCACAGGCCGTAAAGCGAAGCGTAGTCCCCGTAGAAGATGCATGTCATAGCATCGGACGGAGGCATGTTGTCCTGCAGTCGTAATCATCGACCTGGAAAGGCCGGGGCCGAAAGCGCGGTTCTGAGGGGCGTGAAGACCCTCCTGTTTGTCGGGCGCGTTTAGGGTCAGGCGATGCTGAGGGCGAGGCGTTGAGCCCGGGAGGTTGCTGGGCGACCACCAGTGCACGACTAGGGTCACTGCTGCCTGCCGGACCTGGCGAAGCTGCAGCCTGAGCTGCAGACGGATTTTCATGGCCGAGCGCATCCGCCAAACTGCGTTGCGTCGGGGGGCGTTTGCTCGTCATATATTGCGTTTTAGATTCGGAAAATTATATATGCAGCATTAAATTAAATTAAATTAAATTATAACATGCCTCCGTGGGGAGGTCATGTAGCACATATTTCATGATGGATGGGGTGGAGGAAGCCGCGTGATCGAACTATCCTAACTCTATCTAGAAAATCCTAACTGCACTACTCATCAAAACGCCTCCTCCGCTTGGGGGGAGGTGGCTTGCCCACAGGGTCGGGCGTGTGCGCCTTGACAATCTTCTTCCACCGCGTCTTGTCCTGCATGGCAGTCCAAAGACGGGAGAGAGAGTGGATGCGGTGCTCAAACTGGGCTGGGACCACGAGGTCGTCCAGCAGCATCTGAACGTAGTTGGTGACAGGTTTCCCTACCCTTTTGGGAATGTCCTTGGGGCCAGGCCAGGTCAGAATGTGCCGCCCTGGCTGTCCAAGCCGCTGGGGGCCGGCCAGACCAAGGGTGGTGTCGACCTGGCTGGTGCGGGCAAGGTGTCCTACAAATGCTATCCTACGCTGTCTAATCTCGTCCGAAACACGAGGCATGCCATGATACAGAGACTCTGATGACGGACGCTCGGAAAAACCTACATTAAGGACCTAGCTGCCGGAGCATCCTGTAAACTGTGCCGTCGAGCCGAGCTGCCAGTTTATATCAGCATGTGCGTCTTAGAAAGACGAAGCGATAGTGATATTCACGGCTAAATTCGGTGCTCAAACGTGAAAGTTATGAGCTCCGACAGCCATGGCTACCTCGTCATGTATATATACTTTCCTGAAAGCCCATAAATCAAAGGATTTTTTGAGCTACTCAGACCTACAAAATGCTCCGATTCATTAGAGAGATGTTGGGGAGCTGGCTTCCTGACACCGCCGACGATGTGGACACCCGCATCGGCCTTGCCTGCATGGGCCAAGCTCCGTTCGCTCACACCCTACTGGCGCTCGAAGGGCCTGGACGGGCACCGCAAGCGCATGCTCTTCAAGGTCCTCGTCCTCACGGTGCTCACGTATGGCGCCGAGGCGTGGACCCTCCCACCCAAACTGGCAGCTCGGCTCGACGGCACAGTTTACAGGATGCTCCGGCAGGTCCTTAATGTAGGTTTTTCCGAGCGTCCGTCATCAGAGTCTTTGTATCATGGCATGCCTCGTGTTTCGGACGAGATTAGGCAGCGTAGGATAGCATTTGTAGGACACCTTGCCCGCACCAGCCAGGTCGACACCACCCTAGGTCTGGCCGGCCCCCAGCGGCTTGGACAGCCAGGGCGGCACATTCTGACCTGGCCTGGCCCCAAGGACATTCCCAAAAGGGTAGGGAAACCTGTCACCAACTACGTTCAGATGTTGCTGGACGACCTAGTGGTCCCAGCCCAGTTTGAGCACCGCATCCACTCTCTTGTTGCATTAAGAATTTAGCCATGCTATGCCATGCAGAGAGATGCTCTGTGTCGAGAAGCCATGTCCTAGCTCTTGTATAGCCATGATGATCTTCCTCCCTCACAGGCATGCTCCCCCCTTACCCGGGCATAGCGTGATAGACCATGAGGGTGCAGGTGCCTTGGTGCACCTAGAGCAGGGGTAGCTTACATTCCCACCCTTGCATGAAGTAGCCTAGAATGTATTAAAAGCCATATGCCCCTTCTCAGGGCTATGTGCTACTACATCTACTCCCAACGGAGTGATGTTGATAATTAATTAATTAATTAATCCACTCTCTCTCCCGTCTTTGGACTGCCATGCAGGACAAGACGCGGTGGAAGAAGATTGTCAAGGCGCACACGCCCGACCCTGTGGGCAAGCCACCTCCCCCCAAGCGGAGGAGGCGTTTTGATGAGTAGTGTAGTTAGGATTTTCTAGATAGAGTTAGGATAGTTCGATCACGCGGCTTCCTCCACCCCATCCATCATGAAATATGTGCTACATGACCTCCCCACGGAGGCATGTTATAATTTAATTTTATTTAATTTTTAATTAGAGAGATACACTGGTTTGAATACAGGGGGGTCTGACCATGACCGCGATTTCTTGACCCTAGGTCACAAGTCATGTGCTTATTCACAAATGGTTCATGCAAAAAATCTGGCTTCTTGCACGAGCTATGGGCAACATATGCAGGCTCTGTGAAACAAAACTCAGGCCCATTGGGCCACTGGAGCTATTTTTCATTAGCATCACAATTACAACGCAGTACAACGCAGTGGGAAACATGAGAGCCCTTCACAACATTACGAAACGACACGAGCCCCATAAACGGGGCCATAGTGAGCTTGGAGGGTCAAAACGTTGAAAATAGGTGTTGTATAAGTTATACAGCATCAAACATGCATCAAACATCATGACTGGATGACCTACATAATATGACTGAATCAGGCAGCCATAGCCAAAGCATCATCCACTCTCACAACGTGTTGAGCACATGCCTCGTGGGAACGGAGGTGGTGGGTTGTCATTCCATAACTCATGCAATACTGAAAGAAAGAGGCACGTGTAATGCAAGGCTTGGATAGGTTGAGTGATCCATGAGCTTACATGCAGGCAAAGATGACGCTGGAATGCATGCTAGCAAATGGTGGCAAGATGCTAACAACACATGATTATACACCAGGATTATGGGCACCTAGCTGATCTTCTTGCACAATCAACGCAGTATAAACCATCAACATCCAATCCTCACGATATATGCACGGCTTGACGACGTATACAGCACCTAAATACTGCACAACTGCAACCTGCTATGGCTGACATGCAAGCAACGTCGAGTAGGATGGCGGTCTTAGAGAGGCTGGGCAGAGGTCGGTAGAAATAAGTGGAAAACTGGCAGAAACTAGGTAGAAACACGATATACTTACGCCTGCAAGCACTATTGAGCCGGTGGCAGAGGCCATTTCCAGGAAAATACAGCATACCGTAGCAATAGCCACGGTCACGCCTTACGCTATTTGCAGGCACCATCATGCCCGGAGCTACCCAATAAAAGTCTGCACAAATCTCGGTTTAGCCGAGAGTCCGGGCGTTCGGAATGAATAAACATGTGTTAAGAAGTCGAAACACCATGGAAATACCAAGCATGGTGCCGCAGCAGACCCGAGTCTTGACGTAATAATATGTATGCCGGTTTCCAGGGTTTCCGCATGAAAGTTGGGTGAGAAACTGGAAAAAACTACGTTTCCTTTGCCCCAGTACCTCAACAAACTCGTAGAAACCTAATTATCAACCTTTGAACGCATCATCATGGTCGTGCCACCCAACAGCCACTGAAATTCGCGCGAAAACTGGCGAGATCTACCTGCCGCCATCGCCGTCGTCTTCACCTTCGTCCCGCGAAAATGCCTGATTTCAGTGGTACATATTTGTTTGCAGCTGTCACAAAAAAAATACCAAAAATACCAGGATTTTTTCTTGAATTCTATGAGATGTTTCTGACCTATGTTGAAAGTTTCAGACCAAAAATCGCATGTTTAATAGGTTTGCCACGTGTCAGATTACAACGCGATACATCGCGTTCTAACCCTACAACGCGATGAATCGCGTTGTAAAAAAACACGGGTTAAAATCATAGCTCCGTGGGGAGCATATGTAACACATAGCCCTGAGAAAGGGGCATCTATTATGGGTTTGCCGGTAATACAATTAAGGCGACAACCTGCAGGTGTAGGATGTACGACTATCACCTGCTCTGGGTGCACTAGGTGCACCTGCACCTCCATGATGGTTCATGCCTCCTAAACAAGCACAGGCACCCAGGGGGGGCTTGAGGAGAGGGCCTAGAAGGCCTGCATGACATGTGGGGCATGACATCATGGCTATACAAGAGCTATGGCATGGCTTCTCAGCAGAGAGTGACTCCCTGCATGGGCACAGCATAACTAAATAGAGCTAGGCATCATCTGGAGTGTGGCACATCATAGGAAAACATGTACATGGCTAAAGGAGACTCGTGAGTCAGCTGGTATGGAGCCTGTAATTAATTAATTAATTAAACTCGTGCTCCCGTTGGGGAGTCACGGAGCACCGAAGTGCTTTTAATCCCTGTGTGTGCACTACAGGAGAAAGGGCAGAGACCCCCAGTCTCCTTCATGCCAAAGGCATGCCACAGCTGCAATCGGGCGCGGCTAGCTAAAAGGACAGGCTAACGATCCGGCAAACTGTGGGTGCAATAAGACCCATGTGAGCATATCATAGCAAGGAGCGTGGGCAAGTAATCTGAACATAGCCAGGGCGTAGCATGGCTGTACTAGGACTAGGCTATGGCTGGTTGTGTACCGTGCGTTGGCGGCACGTGACTAGGTGTGTTGGCACAGCTAGGCAACATTCTAGGCATGGCTGCCTTAGCGGCCTGTAGGAGGCTTACATGTACATTAATTAATTAATTAATTAGTTAATTAATTAATTAATTAATAAATTAATTAATTAATTAATTAATTAATTAGGAACATAACTCCGTTGGGAGTATTAATTAATTAATGAATTAGACTCGTGCTCCCATTGGGGAGTCACGGAGCATTAACCCCGATGGATGGATGGATGGGTGCAAACATTCCTACCGGTCTAATCTATCTACATTGGCTACATCTACGTTGGCTATATCTACGTTGGGAGTATATGTAGCACATAGCCCAGAGAAGGGGCATATGGCCTATCATACGTACATTCTAAGCTACTTCCTGCAAGGGTGGGAATGTAAAGGACCCTTGCTCTAGGTGCACCAGGGCACTTGCATCCCCATGATCTTCAAGCTATGCCCAGCGAAGGGGGAGCCTGTCATGGGGGGGAAGATCAGCATAGCTATACAAAAAGCTAGGGCATGGCGTCTCAGCAGAGAGTGACTCCCTGCATGGGCACAACATAACTAAATAAAGCTAGGCATCATCTGGAGGGTGGCTCATCATAGGCACACATGTACATGATTAAATAAAAGCGCGTGGCTTAGCTGACCAGTATAGTGCCTCTAGGAGGCGTACATGTACATGGCCACGGTCTATCTATTCTACACTACTGCTGTATTCCCCTAAGCTGGGGCGTCTGGAGTCGTTGGGGCCGCGGGGGTCGCCTGCCAGGGCTTGTGGCCGACGTAGATGGCCGCCCCCTTCCAGTACACCGGCTGCCCCGCCTTGGTCTGCCGGAGCTGGAGGTAGGTCGGCCATAGCTCCCGTCGCCGTTGTTGCTGCGCCAGGGTCAAGTCGTCGTCAAGGGTGAAGAGAGTCTTCGCGAGCCGCTTGCGGCGTCTGAGAAACGAAAGCTTGTCCGCTGGGGTCTGAAAGGTGAGAAGGAGCGGGGGCGCCCCTGCCTTACCCCGCGCGCGGGGAAGGCGGTGGGCGACCAGCTCGATCTCACCGTTAAGGCCCATGCGACCAAGGATTTCTCTCTCAAACGCACGCGTAAGCTTCTCGGAATTCTCACCTTCCTCCATGGTGAAGTTCTTGACAATGACGTTGAGGCTGCGCTTGGCAAGCTCGGCCTCCTCGCGGAGGTCAAGCGTCTGCCGTTGGAGTTTGGCTGCGACGGCGGAGGTGGTGGAGGTGGTATGTTGCTTCAGCATGTCCGCCCAGGTGGTGATGGGGGGAGCATCGCCGGCCAGGCCAGCCGGGGCTGGCTTGGCGGCAATGTCCTTCACTGCCTGGGCGGCGAGGCCTGCGGTGTTCTGCAGAACCTCGATAGCGATGGCGTTGTCCTTAAGACGCTGGTCGATGTCGCGGAGCTGGGCGGTGATGGCGTCGGAGGTGGAGGTGGTGGCGGTGGAGGAGGCGAGGAGGGTGGAGGTGGCGGTGGAGATGGTGGAGGTGGCGGTGGAGAGGAGGGGACGCTCGGCAGTCAGCGTGCCGCCTATGGCCGCCACATCTGCAGCAATGGGGGCCACGTGCTGCTCGAGGGCCTCCTTAAGGAGTGAGCGGATGGAGGATTCGGTTAAGGTGGTGGTGAGGGGCTTGGGGGGCCAAAGCTCCCCGATGGAGCGTCCAAGGAGGGAAAAGAGAGCGAATTGCTGGAGGTGGGGGCGGTGGAGGCTGGGGAAGGGGTCGAAAGAGGGGATACGATTCCGGCGAGGGTCAAAGAGGCGACCTTGGGTGAAGAGCTGCTTGCATAGTGCAAGAAGCGAGGCGTGCGTTCCATAAAACACGCAGACCAGGATGCGTTCCTCGGTAAGCGCGTCAAGGAAGCCGGGCTGGCTGGCTTCGGCGACAAAGTAGAGCTCTACCCAACTTGGCTCGGCAGAGCGGCTACGCTTGGCTTCAGGCGACGCTGCTGGCGAGGCGGGCGCAGCAGGGGGCTGGACGACCGCTAGAGCTTGGCTAGTGGCGCCGTTGCCTTCTGGGCCGGTGGGCGAAGCTGCAGCCGGAGCTGCAGACGTATTTTCATTGCTGAGCGCAGCCGCCAGGCTGCGTTGCGTCGAGAGGCGTTTGCTCATCGTATATTGCGTAATAGCTTCGGAAAATTATATCAGCATGTGATATTGCGTAATAGCTTCGGAAAATTATATCAGCATGTGCGTCGCAAAAAGACGCGTTGATTGTGATATTCACGGCTAAATTCGGTGCTCAAACGTGAAAGTTATGAGCTCCGCCGTCAGCCATGGCTACCTCGTGGCTCGTTTTTCCTGATATATAAGTGATAATCTCATGGTAGGTCGGCCATAGCTCCCGTCGCCGTTGTTGCTGCGCCAGGGTCAAGTCGTCGTCAAGGGTGAAGAGAGTCTTCGCGAGCCGCTTGCGGCGTCGGAGAAAAGAAAGCTTGTCCGCCGGGGTCTTAAAGGTGAGAAGGAGCGGGGGCGCCCCTGCCTTACCCCGCGCGCGGGGAAGGCGGTGGGCGACCAGCTCGATCTCACCAGTAAGGCCCATGCGACTAAGAATTTCTCTCTCAAACGCACGTGCAAGCTTCTCGGAATTCTCACCTTCCTCCATGTCGAGGTTCTTGACAAATTATGACGTTAAGGCTGCGCTTGGCGAGCTCGGCCTCCTCGCGGAGGTCAAGCGTCTGCGGCCGCTGCATGGAGCTGGGCTGCGACGGCGGAGGTGGTGGAGGTGGTATGCTGCTTATTAGAGAGATACACTGGTTTGAATACAGGGGGGTCTGCATGACCATGACCGCGATTTGTTGACCCTAGGTCACAAGTCATGTGCTGAAACGACTAAAAATGATCATCCATAGTCCAAATATGAAAGATCTTTTACCTGGGTTGCCTTCTTAATTAATAAATTAATTAATTAATTAAAATCATAGCTCCCTGTCTGTAGTTATCAAAAAACGCTACGAGCCACGAGGTAGCCATGGCTGACGGCGGAGCTCATAACTTTCACGTTTGAGCACCGAATTTAGTCGTGAATATCACAATCGCTTCGTCTACGCACATGCTGATATAATTTTCCGACGCTATTACGCAATATACGATGAGCAAACGCCCATCGACGCAACGCAGCCTGACGGCTGCGCTCTGCAATGAAAATTCTGCAGCTCCGGCTGCAGCTTCGCCATCAGGGCCGGAAGGCAATGGTGACACTAGTCGCGCACTGGTGGTCGCCCAGAACCCTCCCGGGCTTTCCTCGCCCTCTGCATCGCCCGACCCAAAGCGCAGTCGCCCAGGCGAACCTGGCTGGTCTGAGCGTGATTTTGACGTTGATAGGCTCTTTACCACCTTCGACGTCAACAGGCCTGCCTTTTTCGACATGCCACCCATCAAGATACTGGAGCTCGTATTTTACGGGTCACACGCCTCACTGCTGGCCCTGTGCCAGCAACTCCATCTCAACACCCAGTCTTTCCGCAACGGAGCTGACGGCCGGTATTCCCATCGCGTCTCAGACTCGTCGACCAACCTGGCCGGCTGGTCTCGCCCCCGCCTTCAGCTCGCGGCTCTCTTTACCCTCACTAAGCGCTCGGCCGATGACCTTCTGCACCCCGCCCCCATTACCGAATCCACCTTCGTCCACCACCTCCACGCCGCCCTCTCACAGCACGTGACGCCCATTGCTGCAGATGTGGCAGCTGTGGGTCGCACGCTGGCTGCTGAGCTCCCCACCATCCCCACGGCCGCCACCGCCACCCTCCTCGCCTCCACCCCCCCCCCCCTTCGCCTCCACCGATTCCATCACCGCCCAGCTCCGCGACATCGACCAGCGTCTTAAGGACAATGCCATCGCTATCGAGGTCCTGCAGAACACCGCAGGCCTCACCGCCCAGGCGGTGAAGGACATTGCCGCCAAGCCAGCCCCTGCTGGCCTGGCCGGCGATGCTCCTCCCATCACGACCTGGGCGGATCGACATGCGCTTAAGCAGCATACCACCTCCACCACCTCCGCCGTCGCAGCCCAGCTCCAGCGGCAGACGCTTGACCTCCGCGAGGAGGCCGAGCTTGCCAAGCGCAGCCTTAACGTCATTGTCAAGAACTTCACCATGGAGGAAGGTGAGAATTCCGAGCTTGCACGTGCGTTTGAGAGAGAAATTCTTAGTCGCATGGGCCTTACTGGTGAGATCGAGCTGGTCGCCCACCGCCTTCCCCGCGCGCGGGGTAAGGCAGGGGCGCCCCCGCTCCTTCTCACCTTTAAGACCCCGGCGGACAAGCTTTCTTTTCTCCGACGCCGCAAGCGGCTCGCGAAGACTCTCTTCACCCTTGACGACGACTTGACCCGGCTGGCGCAGCAACAACGGCGACGGGAGCTATGGCCGACCTACCTCCAGCTCCGGCAGACCAAGGCGGGGCAGCGCGCGCCGGGGTACTGGAAGGGGGCGGCCATCTACGTCGGCCACAAGCCCTGGCAGGCGACCCCCGCGGCCCCAACGACTCCAGACGCCCCAGCTTAGGGGAATACAGCAGTAGTAGTGCAGAATAGATAGACCGTGGCCATGTACATGTAAGCCTCCTACAGGCTCTATACCAGCTGACTCACGAGTCTCCTCTAGCCATGTACATGTGTGCCTATGATGTGCCACACTCCAGATGATGCCTAGCTCTATTTAGTTATGCTGTGCCCATGCAGGGAGTCACTCTCTGCTGAGAAGTCATGCCATAGCTCTTCTATAGCCATGATGATCTTCCCCCACATGCCACGCTCCCCCTTAACTGGGCATAGCGCGATACATCATGAGGGTGCAGGTGCCTTGGTGCACCTAGAGCAAGTGTTGTTTACATTCCCACCCTTGCAGGAAGTCGCTTAGAATGTATTATAGGCTCATATGCCCCGGCTTCTCTGGGCTATGTGCTACATATACTCCCAACGGAGTTATGTTCCTAATTAATTAATTAATTAATAGCTTCGTGGGGAGCATATGTAACACATAGCCCTGAGAAAGGGGCATCTACTATGGGTTTGTAATACAATCAGGGCGACAACCTGCAGGTGTAGGATGTACAACTATCACCTGCTCTGGGTGCACAAGGTGCACCTGCACCGCCATGATGGTTCATGCCTCCTATAAAAAAGCACAAGCACACAGGGCGGCTTGAGGAGAGGGCCTAGAAGGCCTGCATGACCTATGGGGTGGAAGGTATTAGATGAAATAAAATTAAATTATACTGACATGCCTCCGTTGCCGGGAGATCATGTAGTAGCACATATTCCATGATGGACTGTGGGTGGGGTGGAGGAAGCCGCGTAATCGAACTATTCTAACTCTAAGCATATAGTCTAGAAAATCCTAACTACACTACTCATCAAAACGCCTCCTCCTCTTGGGGGGAGCCGGGGAGGGGGCTTGCCCACAGGGTCGGGCGTGTGCGCCTTGACAATCTTCTGCCACCGCGTCTTGTCCTGCATGGCAGTCCAAAGACGGGAGAGAGAGTGGATGCGGTGCTCAAACTGGGCTGGGACCACTAGGTCGTCCAGCAACATCTGGAAGGTATGTGGCTAGGCTATAGCTGGTGTACACATGGCATCTCAGCAGAGAGTAACTCCCTGCATAGGCATAGCATGGCTAAATTCTTAATGCAACATCCATGGGAGGTCCCATTATTATAGGCATGGCGTAGCTAAATACTGAAGGCATCATCCATGGGGGCCATGCGCGTGGCGGCCACATGCTAGGCTAAGCCTGACTAATCTACACTACTGGTATATGTTCCCTAGTCTGAGGTGGCAGGAGGTGCCTGCCAGGGCTTGTGGTCAACGTGGATGACCGCCCCCCTCCAGTATACCGGCTTCCCCCCTAGCTGCTTTCTGCCGGAGCTGAAGGTAGCTCGGCCATAGCTCGCGTCGCCGCTGTTGCTGGGCCAGGGTCAAGTCGTCGTCCAGCGTGAAGCGAGTCTCCGAGAGCTTCTTGCGGCATTTAAGGAACGCCAGCTTGTCCGCCATGGACTTAAAGGTGAGAAGCACGGGTGCCGGGCCAGCCTTACCCCGCGCGCGGGGGAGGCGGACAGCCGACATCCGCAGCTCACCAGTGACTTGCATGGGGGCAAGAATGTCGCGCTTAAATGCCGTGAGAAGGCTCGTCGCCTTCTTGGGTCACAGAACTTCAAGTATCCAGGCAACGTTGAGATGGAGATTCCACAGTGACGTGATTGAAGGAACCACAACCCCTTGTAGACGCAAAGACAAGCTCGTGCCCTAGACGTCTTCTGTGGAACTGCAAGTAGTCTAGTACCAAAGGGTTTTACGAATGGAAAACAATTAATTCATTTGAACATTAATTAATTGATTAATTGATTAATTAATTGATTGATTAATTAATTGATTAATCAATTAATTAATTAATTATAGGAACATAACTCCGAACTGGGAGTACCGTAGTTTTCTGATTTGGCACGCCGCAAAGGTGAAAACCATTTGCGTTCAGTGCCGGTCCGCGGAAAACGCGGAAAAACGCGATCTGCAAATGAATCCATACCGGAATCGAACTGGGGACCTCTCGCACCCACTTTTGCTGACTATAGGACGGACGTCTCCTGATCCTAAGGCATCGCCAGTCAACCGCAAAAGTTCTCCTTTCCGGGGAGTGATGCAAGCCATTCGGATTTGGTACTAGATAAATCATTCGAGATCTGTGTGTGTAGGAGTACTACACACGTGTCCACTCGAGACTTGTTCAGTCTCGACACCGTAGTGGCTTTAATCAAATTGCGAATAATTGTTTTTTTGAGGGTTTTTTTGCATGGATTTGACACTTTACGGGGAACTTTAGTTCAGCCCGGGTTAGGTAAATTTCAAGCCCGGGAGCTTGTGTATATGGCAGTAGTCAGGGTGCCTAGTTCAGTGTGACAGTGTCTGACTTGAATTCTAACCTATCGAGTACATTAATCAGGCCGGGAGCCAATTTTCGGAAGAACTGTTAGGTTCGTCAGAATTGGCGAAGCTTATTAGGCCGTACACGTGAGAAAACATAGGAAGAGGGGATGAAAATCCGTCAATCCATCCATCCATCCATCGATCCATCCATCCGCGGCTAACAGGCTTCGGGGACAGCCTCTAAATAGTCCCCCGTTCCACTACCATGCATCGACCTACCAGTCGACTGCATGAGACACATGGTGGTGCCGGTATCTCGGGCTAGAACGACAGCTCTCAGCAGCCAGATTAGCAACACCCAACGCATGCTAGATTTTCTACGCCTCTGCGTTGCACAAGCATCCCCGAATACCCAGAGCAGGCGGCAGGCTCGCATCCTACGCCTGCAGGACAAAATCAATGCGATGAAAAGCACTATTTCCTCCGCTTCCCTTCCCCCCTCCGTTCCACCCCCACCTCCACCCCCCGCCGCATCCACCCCCATCATCCATCGCCGTTCTCCCCTGGTGGGCCAGCAGGCATCCTTGGCCCTTGCCACTTTCAACACACGCACATTGCTAGCAGATGACGACCATAGCTGCCGGGTAGAGGAGCTTGCCACCGCCCTTGAGAGCTTGCATGACACCGCCGGCCTCACCGCCCAAGCGGTGCAGGAAATCGCTGCCCAGCCGGCACCTGCTGGCCCGGCCAGTGATGTTCCCTCCACCTGGGCGGACTTGCTTAAGCATCATACCACCTCCACCACCTCCACCATCGCGGCACAACTCAAGCAACAAGCCCTCGACCTTCGCGAGGAGGCCGAGATCAACAAGCGCAGCCACAACGTCATCGTCAAGCACCTCGACCAGCCGGCAGGTGAGACCCCGACGAGCCTTCTCACGGCACTTAAGCGCGACATTCTTGCCCCCATGCAACTCACTGGTGAGCTGCCGGACATGTCGGCTGTCCGCCTCCCCCGCGCGCGGGGTAAGGCTGGCCCGGCACCCGTGCTTAATTCTCACCTTTAAGTCCATGGGGGACAAGCTGGCGTTCCTTAAATGCCGCAAGAAGCTCTCGGAGACTCGCTTCACGCTGGACGACGACTTGACCCTGGCCCGGCCAGCAACAGCGGCGACGCGAGCCGACCTACCTTCAGCTCCGGCATGCAGCGCGCAGGAGGGAAGCCGGTGTACTGGAGGGGGGCGGTCATCCACGTTGACCACAAGCCATGGCATGCAGGCCCCCCCTGCCACCCCAGACTAGGGAACCTATACCAGTAGTGTAGATTAGTCAGGCCTAGCCTAGCATGTGGCCCACGCGCATGTGCGCCCATAATGGCCCCCATTGATGATGCTTTCACTATTTAGCCGCGCCCAGCCTACAACGGGACCTCCCATGGATGATTTAGCCACGCCATGCCTATGCAGGGAGTTACTCTCTGCTGAGATGCCATGTGTACACCAGCTATAGCCTAGCCACATATACCTTCCACCCCATGTGTCATGCAGGCCTTCTAGGCCCTCTCCTCAAGCCCCCCCTGGGTGCCTGTGCTTGGTAAGGAGGCATGAACCCTCATGGCGGTGCAGTTGCACCTTGTCGGCACCCAGAGCAGGTGATAGTTGTACATCCTCCACCTGCAGGTTGTAGCCCTGATTGTATTACAAACCCATAGATGCCCCTTTCTCAGGGCTATGTGTTACATATGCTCCCAACGGAGCTATGATTTTAATTAATTAATTAGAGGAGCTTGTCGCATTTTGCATTGCACATCGTGTATCTATCCTAGGCGTGCAGGAGCACCGTCGCCAGGTGCCATTTGGCACGGTGAGCACTATAACCGCCTTACAGGCGGTTGGCGTTTCTACTAATTCGCTGGAAGTGGGACGCCAGGCCAAGGTGGTGTTGGTCTTTTGTGTTCGCTGTTGGCAGTTGCTAGCCTCAGTACGCTTAAGTTTCTAACACCACGCCTTATGGTACCACATTTCACCTCCGTCGAGGGGCGGTCTAAACACCACCTCACGGTAGGGGTGGGAGTTGGTGGCCGTAAGTTTGCTCAGTTGGACAAGGATTCTAAGTGAGCAAACTTTCGGCGCGCAACGCGCGGCTTGTTCAGGAAGTACGGCAAATCGAAAAATGCCTAGGCACTTTTGGATTCGACTAGGCATTTTTTTTCCAGGACTAGATCTGACAGAAAAATGCCTAGGCAATGCCTAGGCATTTTTCTGTCAGATCTAGTCCTGAAAAAAAAATGCCTAGGCATTTTTTTGTCAGATCTAGTCGGTCGCAACTACCGTAGTAGCGAGGCATTTTATGCGAGCTCGACTGCTCGGCATTTTGGGTTTAACGGACTGCACTGCACTTCGAATTTGAATGAAAGCAACGTTGAACACGTTTTAAGGTGAGCTCAGTGGGTGAGAACAAGCGGAAATGGCTGCCACAATGGGCACCGAAACCATGCAATTATGCGGGGGTGGTTGCAAAAACATGGTTGGCCCAGTCCACAAGTGCACGTGCGGCAAGTGGATGCATGTTTTTTGTGGCGTCGGCGTGGGAGAAGAGGGTTTTGGACAGACAATTCTGTGCAAGGAATGCTGCGGCGATACGAAGGTCGCCAGGAAAGTCGCTCCGGATGACCCGGGCAATCAGCTTGACAGGGATAGCGCGAAAGGAATCGACAAGAGGGCTGATGACAAAGAAGCCCACGCTGATGGGGAAGAAGATGCTGAGGAGGCTGAGGATAGGGCCCTTCTAGCTGGGGAGGAGGCCAGATTGGAAAGAACTGACCTTGACGAACTGGACCGTGCCCTTTTATGTGGGCGAAAGGAGGCCATGACAAGTGAGCAGGTACAGGGCGAAGTATTTTTGAAATCATGACAGGCTGCCTGCTGCGGACTTTCGTTTTGCGGTATATAGCGGTCATGCATTCGCGGGAACTCGCAGGTTTCGAAATGTTTCTTTGTCGCTGCATGTTTATATGTGCATGACGTATGTGCATTCATGCATTATGTGCAACATTCATTGGTGCTGCCGGAACGCGTTACTTGTTACAGGGATGTGCCAGCCGGATTTGAACAAGGCGACAGAGATGCCGACACCAAGGTCGATGGTAGCGGCGATCACGTTGATGGTCAAACCGATGCCGATGCCAGTGACGATGGCCGTGCCCACGGCGATGCCAAGGGCGATGAACATGGCCATCAACATGCCCATGGCAGTGGCCAGGTAGTGGCTGGTGATACACTGCTGCGTTCAGCTGACATCAGCCGGGATTGTTCTGGGACAGCACCTACCATCGAGCGCGGCTCCATCTTTGCAAGTGCACGACCCCAAGCGACATACGTAGTCGTTTCAGTGGTTGAAGGTGCAGGCTTCTTGATGGCCAAAACCACAGTCTCCAACCTGAAGGGCCTTAAGCAACGCTCGAGTCAGCGCCCCATCATTGAAGGAATTTGCCCTTTTGTGTTTGTCAAGCTCCCCCTTGATGGCAAAGGCATGCCTTTCACCCAAGCTCTTGACGCAAACGGCAAGCCCTACGCGATGCCACCTGGGCCAGCTAGGGATGCCACCTTGGCAGTTGGTGAACGTCTCTTGGCCACGCTTGATGTGCAGCAGTTCTCCAAGTATCCGGCTGCGTTCTGCCGTGTGGGCAATGATTCAGCCCCTTTTCCTTTCGATGAGGCACCGGGATGGCAGTCTTCTCGCCCTGCAAAGGTGCCCAAGCTGGCATCACCCGTGCCAGCATCTCCAGCTGCCAGGCGTGCATCACTCTCGCCAGGAAAGCCAGCTGCCCACAGGCGTGCATCCCTCGTGCCAGAATCGCCTGCCAAGCGTGCTTCACTCACACCGGAACTGCCAACTGCCAAGCATGCCCGCAAGGATAGAAAAGCATTCGTGGATCTTACGAACACAGAGACGCAATCCAAGCCTACAAAAAAGCCTAAATCAGAAGACTCACTTGGTGGCATGGGCGACGACATCATGGGCAAGGGCAAGGGTAGCGAGGGCAAGGGCATGGGCTGCACTGGCACGCAGGATGCAAACATGGGCATGTTTGGCATGCAGGGCATGAATTATAGCATGGGCACAGATGACACGAGTATGGTTGGCATGGGTATGAATGGCACGGGAATGGGTGGCATGGGCGGCATGGGCAGCATGGGTGGCATGGGCATGGGCATGGGCATGGGCATGGGCATGGGCATGGGCATGGGCATGGGCATGGGCATGGGCATGGGCATGGGCATGGGCATGGGCATGGGCATGGGCATGGGCATGGGCATGGGCATGGGCATGGGCATGGGCATGGGCATGGGCATGGGCATGGGCTTGGGCATGGGCATGGGCATGCATGGGCATGGGCATGGGCATGGGCATGGGCATGGGCATGGGCATGGGCATGGGCATGGGCATGCCAGGCATGCCAGGCATGCCAGGCATGGGGGGAATGGGGGGCATGGGGGGCATGGGGGGCATGGGGGGCATGGGGGGTATGGGGGGAATGGCAGGCATGGGGCTGGGCATGGGGGGAATATTAATGGGCATGGCAAACTGCAAATTAAAGGAAAATTAAGAATGGCATTACAAAAGTGCTTACGATATGTATCATGCAAATGGTGTGAGCTTGCATGAATTATTACTTGTTTCACTGAAATTATTGCAAGGAGTTGTTACAACTGGCATGGCATTTGTTTACAATCAACGGCTGCCTCCCAAGCTCAGGCAGCCAGGAATTCAGGCTTTTGTACTAGACCAGCGGGAATAAGGGGGGGGGGGGGGGGGGGGGGGGGGGCGGGGTTTGACGGAATAATTGAATGGGCTAGGCCAAAAGGCTAATTGTATGCAGTTATTTCGTTGATTTTACGTTACTTTGTGAGTTTGGCACCCAAGTGAGCAAACTCTTGGCCAACTGAGCAAACTCTCGGCCAGAGTCCAGACGGCCACCGACTCTGGGCTATGCACCCCATAGTGGTCTACCTGAGTCGGAACGCAAGGAGTTCTTCGAGTCCTAATTGCATAGCCTTGAGGGGGTCACTCCGGCCCGCCACTTTTTGGTTATGCTGCTCGACGCCAATGCCACGCTCCCCGTGGGCACTGCTGGCAGTCGCTTTGCGCCTGCTGACACTACTGCTAACGACAACACTCCCCTGTTTTCTGCCTTTTTGCGGGATAGCGGGATGGTTGCTGT
This sequence comes from Mesostigma viride, assembly GCA_009746045.1. Taxonomy (NCBI): domain Eukaryota; kingdom Viridiplantae; phylum Streptophyta; class Mesostigmatophyceae; order Mesostigmatales; family Mesostigmataceae; genus Mesostigma; species Mesostigma viride. Next base: position 358,556 of record RPFO01000229.1, read on the forward strand.
CAACTGCCACTTCCAACGTCCCTCACAGGACTTGGTCACTTTTCGTGGCCCTAACGGCCGTCAGGCCTGTTTGGACTACGTGGTGGTACGGCAGTCAAGGTGCACCTCGGTCCTGGACACCTGAGTGTTTGACACGCCCACGGTGTGCATGCTCTGCATGACCATGCACCGGTTGGTGCGCGCGACCATTCGGCTCCGGTTCCACGTCCCCGTGCGCCGCGCCCCATTGGTCCGCCCTGACTGGTCTGCTCTACGTCCGGTCAAGGGAGATCCTGAGGACATGGACGGACGCGCCGAACACGAGCGGAACCGGTGCCGACGGGAGTACCTGTCGGCCCTGGGCGCCCGGGCGGATGTCGACGAGCTGGACAAGGGTGCCCCCAACGCCGCCATTTTTGCGGGCTTTGCGGCCCGTGCCCCGTTGCTGGCGGCCCGGCACCTGCCGGCCATGCCCCGCCGCCGCCCCGGCCCGCTCTATGTACCGCCAGGACCCCAAGGTCTTGGCCGCCCGGCCGCACCGCGCGCCTCAAGCGTAACCGGGACCCGCTGCAGAAACCAGTGCTCAAGGCCGCCCTCGTGGAGGCCTACGAGCACGCTCAGGACGCGGAGGCGGCCCAGTGCATCGCGGATGCCAAGGCCTGCCAGGCTCGCAACCAGGGCAAGGACATGTGGTATACCACCTCGACCGGCTCGGCGGCCGGCGGCAGCGCACCCCGGTGGAGCACACGGGGGACGGCACGGCGCCGGTCAGCCTTGACCGCTGGTTGCATGGCCCACAATGTTTCCTTGACCGGTGGGGCTCGCGCCCCCCCCCCCGCCGCTTCACCCCGGCCCCGAGATCGACGGCCGCCCGCCTCGGGGTTGCCGGACCCCCGCCGCCGCCAGCGCCCCCCTCCTCGGCCGGCCGCGGACTACCATTGTCGGCAACTTGAAGTCCCCGCCTTGCAGGAGGGCTGCCTTGCCACTGACAACGTCGTCCCCCCCTTCACTTAATTTGAAGGAATTGGACGTCCGGCGCACTTGCTCGCCTGCGGTACGATGCGGCGGTCGGTGCATGCCGACCACCTTTCTGCTGAGCTGCTGAAGACCCCTGATCCGGCGGTTAGGGATCTTCTGCTGGAGTTAGCATTTTGGGCAACCAATATGCTAAGTGGATGCAGTTTGGAAAGACCTTTCCAACGCCGTGCTGACCGCCTGAAACAGACAAGGGACGAGAAAGATATGAGGTCCCGAAGTCCTAGCCGTCCGTGGCCGACTAGGGTACAGTCCTCTGGTATAGTGGACAGGACACGTGGCAGGCCGTGCCTGCACAGGCTTAGCCTGACTATCACGTGACTGTGGTCCACGTAGACCAGAGGAGCAGCAGCCTGTGGCTGGTGGAATACAGGACTGGCACAGGTCTGCAAGGATACTAGGCCTTGCAGGCTTGTGACAGGTCCTGTACTTCCTAGGTTGCAGAGTCTAGGCAAATCCAGTTCGTCCTGGCTCTGCACTGATGCCAGTGGACGTTGAGGATTTGCTTGCCTGCCTGCACGTGCCTCGTCACGCCGATGGGAACGAGGAACAACGCAAAGGATATAGCTTGGTCATGGGGGATGACCAGCTATCTTGGCAAGCACGAACCGAGGCTCCCACATTGGACGTGGAACCGCTCACCGTGGTCGTGGCTTGGTGCACGGGTTAAAAGGTTGCTGCCTTGCAACTTTGGCTCATCCCGTTGTGTGGCGTGAGAGACCAGGAACTCACAGTTCTGGCTGCTCGCTAACTCGTACTATTGCATTTCTGTTTGCAAGGTTTCATGTCGGCCGAGGCTCGGGTTGAGACACCTGAGTCATCTCCCAGGCGCGAAGCAGCTCCAGAGTTGCCGGCGCGCGAAACGCATTCTACCCCTATAATCACCCATCCAACGCTTCTACATTTGTGCAAGCGGCCTACGTTGCGAGGGGCCTTGCGGAAGGAGGTTGGGTCGCTGTGTTCGGTAACGCAGCAGGGCCGTCGGCAAACGACCCTGTGGTGATGAGGATTCGGGCGACGACGTCGCCAGGGGAAACAGGGCGGGTCTGCACGGAGCGCCTCGTCGCCATTCGCGACGAAATTGCTTCGTTGATCTACAGTTTAGAAGTTGCGTACCAGGGCGGGCACGTAACCATCCAGGCGCTGGACTTAGCGCGTGAGACGCTGGGCCAACTGGTGGCCATCTGTTTAGGTGGAACCAGATTGTATAATCACTGGGTGGCGACAAGCTCGCTGGGGGAGGGGACCGACGCGTCACATCATACGGGACGCGCAGACGCGCGAGGCCGATAGCCCGTGGGATTCGGCCGAGGTGGTGGCTCAAACGTGTGAGCACCTGGTCAACATTCTGATCCAAGAGGCGCGTGGTCACGCCGATCACTGGGTGATCACTACGCGTCCGCCGGGCATTTGGTCGACCTTGGACACTCCGAGGTTGCAGAGCAGGCCAGGGGCGACTGGGCCGACGGTGACAGTCATCACCGGTCGGGACGTCTCCGACGAGGAGTTCCACGAGCAGTTCGTGGACCGACCAACGGGCATCATAGCCCGTCGTCACAACAGATTGACGAGGGTGACGGCACAAACGAGGGATACTCAGCTCGGCGTAGGGCAGAGTTAAACATACCCTTTGAGCCGGAACACGATTTTGCTGAGATTGGTCGGGGTCGCGGAACGACCGGCGAGGTGGTGGTAGTCGGTGGGTCAGAAATCTTCAGTGGTATCGCCGTGGCAGTGCGCCTAGACTGCCGGTAGAGCAGACAGCAGCCGGGAGGCCGGTGAGCCGTGTGCTAGGTCCTTACAACGCGGAGGAGGTCCGCTCAGTTCCACGCGTGGGGACACCGGTGGCACGCACAGCGCAGGAGCGTGAGGAGGAGGCAGTAGCTGGAGAGCAGCCAGCGGCTTCTTCAGGCAGCACCAGCGCTTGAGCCTGTTTTCCTTGTCTATCGCCTGTTTTGTTTTGCCATCCCACTGTATATAATGCCTCGTGGCAAACCGGGAGACGGCGACAAGGGCGAGATGGAGGCACCGGCTGGGCAAGCCAGGAGCCTCGGCAAGACAAGGAGCAGCTGGTGGGGGAGGCGATCCCAGCCAGCGACGGCGATGGGGGAAAGAGACCAGGCAGCAAGAGACGGCACGAAGACTCGGTGGAGGAGGCGCGCAAGGCGCGGGCGCTAGGGCATCTGATGCAATAACGGTGGCGAATGGGCAACCTGCCGTGGAGAAGCGTAAGAGGGACACCTCCGCTGACGGCAATGGTAAGAGGCCTCACGTGGATGTGCTCTCCCCTGTGCTTGCTGGCCCAAGTGGCGTTGTTGCTGTGACACCCACTGTGGTGGAGCCGGTGAAGCGCTGCCAGGGTCGAGACCTCACATGAGTGCAGTCACGCTTATGAATGGACAAAAGCCTCTTAACCCACCACTAGCACAGGAAGCTCTAGACAAGTGGCTAGAGGACATGGAGCTGGTTGTGCTCTCCGTGGACCCCACTGTCAACCTAGTGCAAGTGTTTCACTCGTCCACGTGCAACAGGGACTCGTCAGAGCGTGTCAGGGAAAAGGCTAGGACTGGTGTCAAGGATAAGCTAACCTGGGCACAGTTCCTGGATGGGTTGAGGGAGGAGTTCTCTGACAAGGTTCTCAACCTCACCAACTACTATAAACATCAGTATGACACCTTTGAGATAGTGGGTCCTGTGGCAGAGGAATGGGCTAGGCTCAACCGTATCAGGGACAAGGGGGCCAAGTATGGCTTCCTGGTCACAGATAGGGCCTTGGCAGACTATTTCCTGGACCGTATGGGTTTGAGTGTGGATGGGAGGAACAGTGCCCGCATGTTTCTTAACCAGACTGATGGCTCCTTGCGTGCTCTGGAGCTTGTAATCCTCAGCATAAGGAAGCCAGATCCTGCCTGCAAAGCTATCCAGTCCCATGGCAGCAATGCCACCTCCGCTGTGCAGGGCCAAGGTGATGTCCCCGGGTACCCAGCCCGTGATGGGGCAAGGCCCAACAAGCGTAAGCGCTTCAGGCGCCAGAGGCAGGGGGCTCAGGGTGGCAAGGGTGCAGGTTCCCAAGGAGGGGTTGGGAGCCAGCAAGCTGGTGGTCAGCAGGGTAAGGGTGGCCAAGGGCAAGGCAAGGGCCAAGCTCAAGGCAACCAGGGCAAGCAGGGTGGACAGTCTCAGGGAGGCCAGGGAAGCCTGGCAAGGGTGGGGCTGGGTCTGGGAAGAAGGGTGGAGCATGCTTTGTGTGTGGCAAGGAAGGTCACTGGCGTCGTGAGTGTCCTGACAGGAAGGCCAAGCCTGCTGGGGCAGGGGGCCAGTCTGGGCAGCAGTGACTAGCTACATCATCCCCTGTAAATAGTCAATCACCCCTTGGGGAAGGTGTGTTGGATGTACATAAGGATGGGGGTGTGCCCCTTGTGCAGCACCAAGGGTGTAAAGATGTTGTTCTTCCACTGGATTGCAATAACAATGCTGCAGCTGAATTCCCTATGCCTCATGCAGGTGGTGGGTCTCCAGCAGGTGCTGGCCTGGAGGGCCAAGGACCTTGCTGGAAGGGCCTGGAGCGGTCCAGGGTGCAGGACCTGGCTTGGGGCGTCAGGATGGCCTGCAGGGAAGCCCTGGAACCTCAGGAGTGGATCATGTGTCCCCACACACGGTTCAGACGTCTCGCCAGGTCAGTACTGACAGAGTGCTGAGCTATGCTGAGGCTGGCCATAGATTGCATCATATGTTTGGGCATTCTGGGCAGGCAGCAATGTTTGCTTGGAAGCTAGGTAGGGAGCCTTTGTGGGAGGCATGCCAGGCTGCTGCTGAGAACTGTGGTTGCCAGGAGAATGCTGTTCACCCACCTCAGTCCCATGCTAGGGAGCCTGCTAGGGAGCGTGGCGACATCCAGATGGATATCCAGCATATCAGGGGCTTGTATATATTGGTGGGGTGGACAGGTTCAGCAGATACAGGCTGATAGACGTTCTGCCTGGTATGCAGGAGCACCACTTGTTGTTGGGTATGAAGGCCCTGATCCCAGGCTTTGGGGTGTGCAAGAGTGTGCAGGCAGACTTGCAGTTTGACTGTTTGCTCAAGCATCAGGACCAGCTGCCTTGTAAGCTGGTAGTAGTCCCCAGGGAGAGTCATGGGCAGCAAGGGGCTGTAGAGAGATCCATACGTGAAGTGAAGACAGTGGTGCTAGCAGCAGAGTCAGTGCCACTTGTGGCATCTGCCTTAGAGAGGGCAGCCTGGTGTAAGGGGATAGAAGAGCAGCTGAACCACAGGGTTAACTATTACTTTGATGGTGTGGCTGTCTCTCCCCTGGCCCTGCAGTATAGCTTGTTGCCTGAGAACGTGGTGCAGGCCAGTCTTAGGAAGGCAGATAGGTTATTTGCCCAGCTGAGACGTAAGGACAAGAACTGGAATGTGCTGAGGCCTCAGGTGGGGCTGAAGGTCAGGATGTGGAAGGAACCATCTATTCCAGGCAAGCGGGGGAAGTGGCAGGATGGGGTTGTCACTCGTGTGGAAGAAGCTAACAGATCTTGCCTGGTGGCTTTGGAAAAGGATCCAAGGCACGTGTACAGGTTGTCCTGGGCTCATGTCAAGGAAAGAAGGCCACATGCAATCTGGCCTGCAGACGGGCCAGGCCCTCCCAGCTGGGTTGAGGAGCCAGGCCAGAGCCAGGCAGCAGCAGCTAACAATCCTCTGGTGGTGGATGATGGTCTGTCCCTGCTGGAAGATGACGAGCAGGAGGAGGCTGCTGAAGCAACTGTCACAAGGCCAGAGGGGACGGGGCAGCCACCTAAGGCCCGGGGGCCTCTCATGGCGGACGTCATCCGAGCACTCATGCGCAGCAAACATGATCCCAAGGTATCCAAGCTCACGGGGTGGGGGTCGTGCTGGGCAGCTACAATGGAGGTAGATACCAACTCACAGGTGTCTGTCATCAGGGAAGAGGATGCTGTAGGCTTACAGATGTCCCATCCCAGTTGCCTTGCTGTGTCTGATTTCTCAGGAAAGGTGTCCATGAAGATCCTTGGGGAAGTGAGTGTGCCTATCTTAGGGGTGCCCACCACGTTCTGTGTGGTAGAGGGCTATAAGGGGCCTGCCATTCTGGGACAGAACTTCTTGTGCATGCCAGGGGTTACTTTGACCTCTGATGAGTTGGCACTAGAAGGCAGGGGCAGCCTCCCCCTTGAAAGATATCACTATTCCCAGGGTCTTGCAGTGGCGGTGAAGGCTGTTAGGAGTCAGCCAGCTGAGGGTCCTCAGGTCAGGAGCCCATAGCTGAGGACTTGTTGATAATCCCAACCACCTTTGATCCAAGGCAGTTAGGGGTAAACAGGTACCAGATAGCTGCTCACAGTCCTATTCCCTGGCGCCAGCTAGTCGAGATGATGCAAGCCCCAAGATGGCTAAGGCATGGACTCTTGGCTTTGTTGCTTCTGGGCATGAGTGGATAGTTTCCAACTGTGCAGAACCTGTGGATGAGCTGCCAGAAGTTCACCAGCTGCTCAGATTGATGTTTGTCCTCAAGCTCAAGGAGGTTGATGGTGTCCAGGTGCCACATGTCAGACCAGTTGTAACCGAGTATCATGGCACTGGCCAGTTGTTAGATGAGGAGCTCTATACTCCAGGGATGCTGCATGACACGTGGAGGATTCTGCTGTGTATATTTCTGTCTTTTCTGGTTAAGGGTGTGCCCTATAGCTCTGTGCTGATTGATTTCAAGAGGGCTTTTCTCAAGGGTGACCAAGATCAGGCTAGGCAGACTTGGAGAGATATCCCTCCTTTCTTTGTGACTGTACCTGCTGTATGGAGAGCAGAGATAAAGGCCAGGTACCTGAGAATTCTGAAAGGGTTGGAAGGTCTCAGGTCCAGTCCCATTATCTGGAGAAAGAGCCTAGAGAAATTCTTGAAGAATACTTGTGGGTTTTCTGTGTCTCCAGTGGATCCCTGTTTGTTCCAAGGGTCCACAATGGCCTTCCTGTCTTTGCCTCACTGCATGGTGATGACCTGCATCTCATAGGTCCACCAGACTGGGTTGAGGCTGTCTTGGCTAAGATCCAGAAGCGGTTTGAGCTGGGTAAGATACAGCACATGGTGGAGAATGAGCCTATGGTCTTCTGTGGCATGCAGGCTACGTTGTTCCAAGCCAAGGGCTCGTGGTTCATCAGGATGGAGGGTGGTAAGGACTACCCACAGCAGATTGTAGATGCATTGCAGGAGCCCATCACGCAGGCTAGGTGTGCTACCATCAGGGGCATGCTGGCATGGCTTGCAAGTATATGTGCCCCTGACTTGCTGGTTCTGAGTCGACTTACTGATTCCCAGCTGGTTGAGGTGGGTGCTGAGAGTGTGGTGCAGGCTGTCATGATGTCTCCCCCTCTCATACTGGGTCCTGTGGATTTGTACAAGCCCCTTGACATGGTTCTCTATGTAGACAGTTCTATGGATAATAGGAAGGTCACAGAGGTCAGGGGCAGGGCAGCAGCATTAGTTACCCTGGAGCAAGATCACACCTCACTTGTTACCTGGTACAGTCGGTTGCAGAACAGGGTTACACCCAGCAGTGATATTGCTGAGTGCAGGGCAATCTGTGAAGGGCTGCATACTGCTCTTTACTTGAGGGAGCTCTTCTACCAGCTATGTCAAGTGGCTTCCTGTAGGTTGCAGCTGCACACACTGGTGAGGACTGATAGCATGGGCATGGTGCAATTTGTGCACAGGCAGCTGGCCAGGAGCAGGGACCTTGACTACTTGTTGCTCAAGGAGATGTCCTACCTAGCTCACATTGAACATGTGCCTGGTGTGGACAACCCTGCAGATGCCCTCACCAAGCTGGAGGAGAAGGCGGAGAGGCAGTACCCCCTGCTCCGTGGGCTCATGGACCCCTTACACGGGCGGCCATAGAGACCAGGCCTTGCTTCAGCTTGGGTGCCCCCAGTGGGCTGCTTGACCAAAGTACCAAGTGGTGACTGGTGCTTACTGGTTGACAGCCGGTCCTTCAGGGTTAGGTACACCCTCCTGGACAGGAGTTGGTGTGGAATGTCACTCCTACCAGCTGAGAATCATGCCTGGCCCTCCCCATGGGGTTCAGAAGAGTCGCCAGGACTTAAGTCGACGCCTTTGGCCTCAAACAGTTAGGCCATGCAAGGGCAACCCGAATGTTGGTTCTTACAGGTTGCTGTATATATGTTTTCTAGTGCTTGTTTCCAACCTGTTGCTAATAAAGAACCTGGTTGTGTGACCATGTGGAACATGGTTGCCAGGGGGCCACATTCTGGGTTATATAATGCTTGAATAAAACATAATCATGTCATGTCATTCTCATGTTGTTCTCATGGTTGTAATGTTTCTCTTGTGTAAAGTTCCAGGTCACCTATAAACCTGGAGGTTGGGGTGGGGTTCAATTCCCCAGCAGAGCCACAGCCTGGCATGAGTGATTCCTGGGCTTAACACCCAGTGAAGACATGGGCTCCCCAATAAGGCAGTATTTGTATAGGTGCTACCTGAGTCTCTTTGAGCATAAAAGGGAAAGGCTGGCCAAGGCGGGCGCCATAAGAACGGGCGCCTGTGATAACTGTGAAAGATCAGGAACTCACAATAGTACGTTCTTGGCATCCTGTAATCCCAGCCATTGGACTAGGTAATGTGCCTTGACTTTAATCTAGCACCAAGTTCCCAAGGAAAGGTTGGGAGCTGACCAAGGGGTCAGGGGATAACCTGGGGTGACCTCTGATTCACTGGCCAGTACACCTAGCCTGGTCCAAGGGCAGATATGTTGTTACCCAAAGGAGGCAGGAACCTGGGCCCTCAAAGGTCTGATCAACCTCAAGGGACCAAGCGGTCTGTGGCTGAGTGGGCACAAGCAAGGTTAGGCTTGTTTCAAGCTGGTCCAGCTCCAAAAGAAGAAAGGGTTGGAGTTAGCATTTTGGGCAACCAATATGCTAAGTGGATGCAGTTTGGAAAGACCTTTCCAACGCCGTGCTGACCGCCTGAAACAGACAAGGGACGAGAAAGATATGAGGTCCCGAAGTCCTAGCCGTCCGTGGCCGACTAGGGTACAGTCCTCTGGTATAGTGGACAGGACACGTGGCAGGCCGTGCCTGCACAGGCTTAGCCTGACTATCACGTGACTGTGGTCCACGTAGACCAGAGGAGCAGCAGCCTGTGGCTGGTGGAATACAGGACTGGCACAGGTCTGCAAGGATACTAGGCCTTGCAGGCTTGTGATAGGTCCTGTACTTCCTAGGTTGCAGAGTCTAGGCAAATCCAGTTCGTCCTGGCTCTGCACTGATGCCAGTAGACGTTGAGGATTTGCCTGCCTGCCTGCACGTGCCTCGTCACGCCGATGGGAACGAGGAACAACGCAAAGGATATAGCTTGGTCATGGGGGATGACCAGCTATCTTGGCAAGCACGAACCGAGGCTCCCACATTGGACGTGGAACCGCTCACCGTGGTCGTGGCTTGGTGCACGGGTTAAAAGGTTGCTGCCTCGCAACTTTGGCTCATCCCGTTGTGTGCGTGAGAAACCAGGAACTCACAGTTCTGGCTGCTCGCTAACTGCTGGCGTTCTGCAACCGTGTTCTGCTTTCTGACGAGCCTCCGCCTGCTGAGTGGCAGACGGCCATCCGCGTCATGCTGTACAAAAAGGGCTCTGCTGCTGACCCCGGTAACTACAGGGGTGTCTGCCTCCAGAGCGCCGCGCTGAAGGTCTTCATGCGCATGATGCATGCTGCACAGGCTCCGCGCCGCGCTGGACCCACACCTGGGTGAGTCTCATGCAGATGGGTTTCCGTCGTGGTCGTAAAACACTGTCATGGCTGTGTTTGTCGCGCGCCGGTTGATGGAGGAGGTGCGTCGCCTTCCCCCTGACAGTTTGCCGCTGGTCTTCATTTTTGTTGACTATATCAAGGCCTTTGACACGGTCCTATGGGAGGCTCTTTGGGCCATCCTAGCTCTGGATCGAGTGCCACCTGCGTTTATTGCTGCCATTCGCCGACTGTATGAGGGCTCACAGGCAGTAGTGCGGACTGCGGAAGGCACCACCCCACCATTCCCCCTTAATTCACCACGGGGTGTGGCAAGGTTGTGTCCTGTCCCCATACCTGTTCATTATTGTCGTGGATCACGTCATGCGCCGGGCACGTGCGCGCTTTACTGCTCTTAAGGGGTTCGAGCCAGGCTTGGACATCCTTAACGTGAAAGAGCACGGCGGGGTTAGACCTGGTTACCGCCTTGCCGACCTGATTTATGCGGATGACACCACCCTCATCGAGAGCCCCGAGCACATTCAGACCTGGCTGGACTGTCTGGGCCTGGAGGCGCGGGCGGTGGGGTTGGAGATTATAGTGTCAAAACTGAGGCGATGGTGATTGCATGGGGCCTCCAGTACACCACCGCTGCATGCCGCGCCTGCTCGACGGGAAGGAGGTCCCGTTCCGCGACCGCTTCAAGCTGTTGGGGAGTTGGCTTCCTGACACTGCCGACGATGTGGACACCCGCATCGGCCTTGCCTGGGCCAAGCTCCGTTCGCTCAACACGGTCCTACTGGCGCTCGAAGGGCCTGGGCGAGCACCGCAAGCGCATGCTCTTCAAGGTCCTCGTCCTCACAGTGCTCACGTATATGGCACCGAGGCGTGGACCATCCCACCCAAACTGGCAGCTCGGCTACTAAGACGGCACGGTTTACAGTGTACAGGATGCTCCGACAGGTCCTTAACGTATAGGGTTTTCCGAGCGTCCGTCATCAGAGTCTTTGTATCATGGCCTGCCTCGTATTTCGGACGAGATTAGGCAGCGTAGGATAGCATTTGTAGGACACCTTGCTCGCACCAGCCAGGTCGACACCGCCCTTGGTCTGGCCGGCCCCCAGCGGCTTGGCCAGCCAGGGCGCCACATTCTGACCTGGCCTGGCCCCGAGGGCATTCCCAAAAGGGTAGGGAAACCTGTCACCAACTACATCCAGATGTTGCTGGACGACCTAGTGGTCCCAGCCCAGTTTGAGCACCGCGTCCACTCTCTCTTCCGTCTTTGGACTGCCATGCAGGACAAGACGCGGTGGAAGAGGATATTCAAGGCGCACACGGGCAACCCTGTGGCCAAGCCCGGCCCCTCCCCCCAAGCGGAGGCGGCGTTTTGATGAGTAGTGTAGTTAGGATTTTCTAGACTAGATAGCTTAGAGTTAGGATGGTTCGATTACGCGGCTTCCTCCACCCCATCCATCATGGAATATGTGCTACAGTGATCTCCCAACGGAGGCATGTTATAAGTTAATTTAATTTAATTTTAATCCATCCATCCATCCACCGAATTTGTCCCGAATTTGCAAGCATAAGGGTGAGGCTCTTCCGAAAATTGGCTCCGCCGTAGAGTTTCAACGGGCAAGTTGCAAACACGCACGTTACTTGATATAAAACTACTAATGCGGACGGTGTACAGTCCTGTAGTTCGGAGAACTATTCGGTGATTGCCCACCAAGCGCAGTTCCTACAATCTGACAATTAAGTGAGTACCAGTATGACATGATCCACTCAAGCCACGAGCCACGAGGTAGCCATGGCTGACGGCGGAGATCATAACTTTCACGTTTGAGCACCGAATTTAGCCATGAATATCACAATCGACGCGTCTTTCTACGACGCACATGCTGATATAATTTTCCGAAGCTATTACGCATGCAATATATGGTGAGCAAACGCCCCTCGACGCACCGCAGCCTGGCGGCTGCGCTCGGCAATAAAAATCCGTCTGCCGCTCAGGCTGCAGCTTTGCCCACCGGCCCAGAAGGCAGCGGCGCCACTAGCCACTTGCTCTAGTGGTCGCCCAGCCCCCCGCTGAGCTCGAGCCCGCCTTGCCAGCAGCGTCGCCTGAACCCAAGCGCAGTCGCCCTGACGAGCTTTTGGACGAGTACGACTTTGACGCCAGCCAGCCCGGCTTTTTTGACAAGCTCACACACGATCGCATTCTGGCCTACGTGTTTTTCGGGACGCACGCCTCTCTTCTAGAACTGCATGTGCAAGCAGCTGTCCCACCAAGGTCGCCTCGTCAATGCCTTCCTCCAGAGGCGCTATTTCGTGCAATTACAAGGCCGTCGTTGTAAGGCCGTCTTCAACGCCCGCCGCCCCCACCTTCAGCAATTCGCTCTTTTCTCCCTCCTTGGCCGCTCCATCGAGGAGCTCTGGCCCCTCAAGCCCCTCACCACCCTCCATCCGCTCACTTCTTAAGGAGGCCCTCGAGCAGCACGTGGCCCCCATCGCTGCAGAATTGTGGCGGCCATGGGCAGCACGCTGACTGCCGAGCTCTCCCTCCTCTCCATGCACCATCTCCACCGCCACCTCCACCCTCCTCGCCTCCTCCACCGCCACCATCCCCTCCTCCGCCGCCATCACCGCCCAGCTCCGCGACATCGACCAGCGCCTCAAGGACAATGCCATCGCTATCGAGGTCCTGCAGAACACCGCAGGCCTAGCTCACCGCTCAGGCGGTGAAGGACATTGCCGCCAAGCCAGCCCCTGCTGGCCTGGCCGGCGATGCTCCTCCCATCACGACCTGGGCGGACATGCTTAAGCAACATACCACCTCCACCGCAACAAAGCAAATTCCTTTTATTCGTTACCCCGATATTCAGTCTCCTTTCCCACACAGCAAAATATGGTGTTGTTCTTTCTCAGTTACATCCCGTCTTTGTTCTTATCGTGTCGATTTCATCACGACTCTTGTTGAACTCTTGCATCGTTTATTGGTCAAAGACTATGACCGAGACATTATGCTCCGTCAAGTCCGGTGTTTTTTGCAACGTCACCCACATGTGTTCGGTGCATGCTGCCCCTTGGCACAAGCTCTACAGACAGGTCGTGGACCGGCTGGATCGCATAGTATCAGTCTCCGCACATCTGAACCCTGTGATGCCAGATCTCCTTTGCGGCCGTTCCGAGCTTGGCACTGGATTCGTTGTCCACATCGTCGCGTCGCTGCAGCAACACGATGTTTTCTGGCATACGCGGGCTTTTGGTTCCCGCCGCACATTTGAAAGTGCTGTCCTCCGGCTTTTTGCCTTTGCACCGTGTGCAGTTCTTGGACGTTTGGAATTAATCATGGCATGCATGGCTAACGTGATGACTGACTAGCTAGACCTTTTCAGTGGTTTTCCATTTGCGGGTATTTCCTCGTAAATGGTGGGAGAGCGATCGCAGCAATGGTGCTCACCACTAGACACTCCCGGCCAGTTAGGCTCGAAACACACGCCCTGATCAAGCATGCTGTTTCCGGCCCCGCCGTCTAGGTCATCTAGTCGCTCTGCACGTAAGCCAGCCATAATTTCAATGCACACGGATTAATTAATTAAACACATGCTCCCGTTGGGGAGTCACGGAGCACCGAAGTGCTTTTAATCCCTGTGTGTGCACAACAGGAGAAAGGGCAGAGACCCCCAGTCTCCTTCATGCCATGAAGGCATGCCACAGCTGCATTCGGGCGCGCTAGCTATAAAAGGACATGCTATACCGATCCGGCAAACTGTGGGTGCAATATAAGACCCATGTGAGCGTGGCATAACAAGGAGCGTGGGCAAGTAATCTGACCATACCCAGGGCGTAGCATGGCTGTACTAGGACTACTGCTGAGGCTATGGCTGGTTGTGTACTGTGCGTTGGCGGCACGTGTGTGACTAGGTATGTTGGCACAGCTAGGCAAACATTCTAAGCATGGCTGCCTTAGCGGCAGGGACTACCAATGGATACAATCTAGGGCTATTGCTAATATAGCCCGCTGGGGGCGACCACATCTTGTGGTTGATCAGTCAGGTCCCCGCCCCTCCAGTGCACCTTGGGCTTCTGGGGGTCCTGCTTATGGCGGAGGTATTCCGGCCACAGGTCGCGTCGCTGCTGTTGCTGAGCGGGGGTCAGGTCGTCATCCAGCGTCCATGCAAGTGAGGTCGTGCAACCTCTTGCGACGAGAGAGGAACCGCTGCTTATCCTCAGGGGAGGGGAAGGTGAGCAGGACTGGTGGGGGAGCCGCCTTGTCCCGTGAGCGGGGAATTAAGGCGGTGGCACCCACGCAGTTCTAACTCACCTACCAGGCCCATGATGAGGGTAAGAAGCTGGTTCTTGAGCTCGTCAGCAAGGGAGGTTGACGTCTCACTGCTGGCTTCTGGGGGAAGCGACGTAGCACCACCCGGCACTCGCAGTGAGCGCGGTCGGTGACCTCCCGTTGCTGGGCCTGGCGGTGGTCCTCCAGCTCCTGGAGCTTCGTGGCGATGGCGTCGGTGGTGGAGGCGGTCGCTGACCGCAGCAGGTCCGCGTAGGAGAGCGGCGGGAGGTCACCAGCATCCTGCCGGGGTGGCTGGGATATGCAATGGTGGCCGTCTGCTCCGCTATCTTGGGGACCTGTGTGGCCAGGGCCTCGGTGTGGGCGGTGATGGCCTCAAGCTTCTTCATGAGCACGCCGCACTTGCCCTCCACCTGGTCAAGGCGAGAGACAAGTGCAGCATGGGTTTCCGAAGCTTGCGCCGCGGTGTGCAGCGTCGTGAACTGGGGCTGGAGCTTGTGGACGACCTTGGTTTCCACATTGGAGACCCGGGCCTCCACCGTGTTGAGCGTGCTGTTCAGCGATCGATGTCAGCTTCTCGGCCAGCGGCCAGGTCACGTGGTCCTCCAGCATGCACTGCGCGGATGTCATCCTTAATTGCAGAGGGAGGGAGCCGATCGATGGGGCAGCCGGCTGTGCAGGGCTGGCGTTGAGCGCTCGGCTGCAATGTCGCCGCAGCTGCGCTGGTATAGTGGCTGGTCAAGATAAACAGGCGTTGGCTTGGTTCGTCAAAGGTGTAGAGCCAGCACGTGTCGCGGTAGTCGATAGCCGCCCCCGCCTTCTGGGTCACGAAGAGCTTCCGTTCCTGTACGAGGAACTGGAGAACCTCGACGCATCGATCCTGCGGCGACAGTCTCTGCCACTCGACGAGGGAGAACATTCCGTCGCCGGGCAAGAATTGGCTCCATTTGTGGCGATCGTGGCATGGTTTCTTGGGTTCAGGCGAGGCGCTTGGCGAGGTTTTGGCGGGTAAGCCTGTCGGCTGAACAATTTTGGCGATCGAGGGCGAGAGGGTTGGGCTGGGCGCTGGGAAGCTGTGCCAGCTCCTTTTCCAGCCCTCGTTTGGCTTTGGTAGTCGTCATAGCTGGTCACGTGCGTAACTTTGTCTATACATACTGCGTGGCAGCCGTAACCGTTTATACTGGCAAGTGCGTCTTAGAAAGGCGCATCGAATGCAATTGCATGGTCTGACCGAATTTTGGGGCTCAGACGCAAAAGATCTGAACTCCGCCGTCAGTCATACCGCCGTCAGCCATTCTCGACCGCCGCATACACATTGAGCTAATGCACACGGATACACATTTCCATCACCATTCATCTTCATCATCCTGAACGACTCGAACACGCGGACAAGATAACGGCAGGCTCGAGCTACCATGGTCCGGATTCTCCCGATTTCTGGCCTCAGTGCGCTGGTTAGTCTCCTTGATACCACCTCCACCACCTCCGCCGTCGCAGCCCAGCTCCAGCGGCAGACGCTTGACCTCCGAGAGGAGGCCAAGCTCGATCGCCAAGCGCAGCCTCAACGCCATACTCAAGAACTTCGACATGGAGAAAGGTGAGAATTCCGAGAAGCTTGCACGTGCGTCTGAGAACAATTTAATCCTTGCACTCATGGGCCTTTTTGGTGAGATTAAGCTGACCGCCCACCGCCTCCCCCGCGCGCGGGGTAAGGCAGGGGCGCCTGCAGCACCCCATTACACCCATCCATGCATGCCAGCACCCCATTACACTCGTGCATGCATGCCAGCACCCCATTACACCCATCCATGCATGCCAGCACCCCACTACACTCGTGCATGCATGCCAGCACCCCATTACACCCATCCATGCATGCATGCCAGCACCCCATTACACCCATCCACGCATGCCAGCACCCCACTACACCCATCCATGCATGCCAGCACCCCATTACACTCGTGCATGCATGCCAGCACCCCATTACACCCATCCATGCATGCCAGCACCCCATTACACCCATCCATGCATGCCAGCACCCCATTACACCCATCCACGCATGCCAGCACCCCATTACACCCATCCATGCATGCCAGCACCACACGACACCCATCCACGCATGCCACAGATTGAGTGCTGAGAGAAAGCGGGTTACGCATTGAGTCATTCATGCAGTATCAGCAAAGAGGACAGCCGATATTCGCATGTGCTGTGCCTAACATTCCATCCACCAGCAGGGAGAGAAAGCACAGGCCACATTTTGCTGTCACATATGAATAAGTAATCAACGCGCTGTTCCCATATGCAAATAAAGATTGTCGTCAACATGTTGCATGCAACAAGCAATCACACAGTCGCCTACCTGAGCAGACAGTGCCATGTGTGCCAGCATGCGCGGCCCGAAGGAGCCCTCCCCCGCATTAACCAACGCAGCCGCCACGTGGGGCAACGACGCCACTGCGCGGTCGCAGATCATCTGACACAACGCCGCGGCCTAGCTGCATGACAAGTGCATCCCCCGGCGGTCCCGACAACCCTTCTTCAGGTACAGCTGCCGCCTGCGAGCACGCACCCACTGGGTCCTGCATCTCCTTCAGACACTTGCCGCTCCAATAACGGACCGCCCGCGTTAGTTGCCTCCTCTGCACACATGTCAAGGATATGCACAAATCAGCACAGCCACGGTTTACAGCAACAACACATGAGAAGAACAGTCCACACATGTCCAGCATTGCCGTTCATGCTTCCTCTAACTTCGTAGTACTATACAAACATCCATGTACACGTGCAGCACATGAAGAAGCAAAGGGGAACTCACCGCAACCAAATACGGTGACTCCTTCACATTCTTCTTCTTCTTCTTCTCACCGCTGACCGCCTGAGCAACCTCTCCCTCGCCCTCATCACTCTCCTCGGTCCCCGCCACCTCTCCGGGCTTCTCCATGTCCTCATTATACCAGCTGTGACATGCTTAAAAAAAGTAGCCCCACGGCCCTGCAATGCGTCTAGCATGAACTTTGATACCCCCAGTCTCTCCCAGTTGGATGTGCTCTCACACCCTTTGGACGCTTGAGCGAATTGCTCGGGCCGCTCATACTGTTGCGCCTGCGGTGCAAGGGCAGAGACGCACAGCGACACACACGCAGGCAACCGCTCGACAAACCCAGGACCGTTCAGTTATGATGGTCACGCGCCATCATTAGCACTGCGATCAAAGACAGTCTGTAACCATCGATTTATTGGTCGGCAGCAGATACCCCGCGACCCATTACGCTTCCAAGGGGACATTCTTACCCATGAGATACATATACCCGCCGATGAATCACAAGCAAGACTACAATGTGAGTATACTCATGAAGGAACTTACCTACACGTCGAAATTCCTGCGCGCATATTCCATCGCGGCTCCAAACTGTTGTGACTCCCAAACGGGTCGAGAATCTTTAGCGGCCATTGCTACGGTTGCGTACTGCCTGCAAGATAATTACCGTTAACGTGAATCCTATGATAAGCTCAGGGTCACGTGATCGGGTGTACAGATATTGATACCTCATTACCTCTGCCTGTACTGCTGTCACTGCACTGTAAAACCATTCGCGTGTGCCCCAACCTAAATACATCATACATGATGCATCTTACAATTGCCAGCATGGCACCCGATCGCTCGAGTGCGTGTACCACCTGTACGGTATTTGTGTACCACCCCCCTCCTTCCCACGGCAGGTACGCAGCGACTCGCTGTTGTGCTGGCTGCAGTTGTGTACCACCTGTACGGTATTTGTGTACCACCCCCATCCTTCCCACGGCAGGTACGCAGCGACTCGCTGTTGTGCTGGCTGCAGTTGTGTACCACCTGTACGGTATTTGTGTACCACCCCCCTCCTTCCCACGGCAGGTACGCAGTTAACGCCAAGCGCATTGGCGTGATCCTGATTCGGCATTTCTCTGCGATTCCAGCGGCACCGGAACGAGTTCATTCCGACAAGTATCAAGAAAGTTATGGCGTTCCGACTTCCCGGTCGCGCGCGAGCGCGAGCCGGCTGTTCTTCTAAGTCGGACGTGAATATTTGCCGACGACATATGAGGTCGACAGTAATTCCTGGGCTGACAGGAATTAGGTGCTGAACCTACGACGGTATTGGGTTAATACGTCGTACGCAGGAAATAGGAACCTTAACTTAGAAGAACAGCCGGCTCGCGCTCGCGCGCGACCGGGAAGTCGGAACGCCATAACTTTCTTGATACTTGTCGGAATGAACTCGTTCCGGTGCCGCTGGAATCGCAGAGAAATGCCGAATCAGGATCACGCCAATGCGCTTGGCGTTAACTCCAATCCTTTCTTTTCTTGAGCTGTAGCAGCTCACACAAGTCTACATACAAACAGACAGCATGGGTATGGTCCAGTTTGTTCACAAGCAGCTGGCCAGAAGCCGGGACCTGGATTATTTGTTGCTGAAGGAGTTGGCCAGTTTGGTTGACTTGAAGCATATC
The DNA here is from genome assembly GCA_009746045.1 of Mesostigma viride. NCBI lineage: Eukaryota > Viridiplantae > Streptophyta > Mesostigmatophyceae > Mesostigmatales > Mesostigmataceae > Mesostigma > Mesostigma viride. The sequence goes on from RPFO01000229.1 coordinate 377,098, forward strand.
CCTGGCGAGGAGAACCCTGCTGATGCATTGACAAAGCTGCCACACAAGGCCCCAGCCCAGTACAATGTACTGAGGAAGCTCATGAATGCTGACTGTCAAGTCGGTCTATCTGTCTAAAAGCTGAGAGCTGGGTGCTTAAGGGGACATGACACCCCAAAAGGGCACTTTTCTGGAAACCATACCTAGGCATGTGATAAAAATCCAGTTATGATGGGGGACCATAAATATGATTAAAAAAAAAATTTCCAACCACTTGGGGGTGTACTACCCCCCACCATGTGACCGTTATGTGCTAAAAATAGAAAAAGACGCTATTTTTGGCCGATTTTCCCTAGGACAATGGGCAAACCCATTGTGGCCAAATCATATATTCCCATCTAATTGCAACCCTTGCCATTAATTCCAGCTAGTTTGCAGGTCAGAATAAGCATGTTTAGACACATTGAAATAATTTACCCCAAAACACGTATTTTTTGGTGCCTAAAAAAATATATCAAATCATAGACACATGCAATGGGGTCAAATCATATAATCAAAATTGGCCCAGGGTTGCAATCACACAGCCCCAAAGTTTCAGCTCGTTCTGACCACGTTTACTCACATTGAAATATGGTCATGTGCAAAAAAAAAATGATCGCTTTTTGTGGTTTGGAGCTCAAACACCACCACAAAGACACCCTTGCCCACCACAAACTGGGCCAAAACAACAGCCATTAGTTTATTTATGATGTTAGGAAGCTTGCTATGAAATCCCAGGTCATTCTGAGCTAGTATGGCCATGTTACATCATATTATAGCTGCCACGCTGCGTTCCTGGTACAACATGGCATGAGGGGGCACACATGCATATGACCCACCCAAGCAAGTCCCATCATGTCTTATGATGGCCAAATAATACAAGCACTGTCCTGCCACCTTGATAACACACAGGAAGGCTTTAGCCCTCGTCGGAATCGCCGTCCCCCATGCAGTTGGGGCAATACCAGGCACCCACCGGCATGGTTTTCTTTGTCAGGCCAAGGCAGAGCATGTGGGCACCCTTGCCCACCACAAACTGGGCCAAAACAAGTGCAATTAATTAAATTAATGTATCACGAAGCTTGCCACCAAATTACAGGTCATTCTGACCTAGTTTGCCCATATTACATCTTGTTATAGCTGCCAGCCTGCATGCTTGGTGCACCATGACATGAGGCAATACCATGAGCACATTCGCTCGTGGCCTTTGCATGACGGGCAAGAGGATTTCAGCCGTGGGCAACCAAGCACACATGTCGTCGGGCTAGTCCGACGAGTGCGCACGTGAACCGGCACTCCCGGTCACACACGACACCATAGAGATAGTCAGCTGCACCGCCTCATGTCGGCGAAACCCATAGTTCCATCGGAATCGTTTCAGCGGCCGGCATTTCCTCTCCGCGTTTCCTCAACCTCGTTTTCAGGATCATACTCATCGTTCCTGCATTTTCCTCTTCCACGCAGGTTGTGGCTTTTTTGAAAGCCACGAATGTACCCGGGGATGGGACGCTTCGGCTGCCTCAATGCCTACACATTCAATACGATGTCCCCCTCTCACCTTCCTCCATCATTCCGCTCACATTGCACTACGTGTCTGTGTTTTGTTCTTTTTCTTGTTCTCGTTTGTTTTGCTGTTCTTGTCCTTTTTCTTTTACTTTTACTGAGGGAGCTAGGCTGGGCTGCGCGCTGTGTGTGCTACTCTCGTGTTTTTCTGTGGGCACTTGAGAGACTAACCAAGGATCGGGCCCCCCACACGGCAATATCAGCCTTTGCTTTTGTTTACCCTCCCATATCTCTTTACAAACGCCAAAAAAACACAAAGGCAGGAGCACGGTGACTCATCTGGAACATGAAGAAGGGAAATCTTTTCGTTACAGGAAAGAGGTGTCAAGTATGACAATTGGAAGGCCCCCCCACTGGGAATCCACATGTTCCGAGTCCATTCAGCTGTGTTGTTAGCCACATCCTGCCCCGGGGAGATGCATCATGGACCACCGCTATCGCGTAACGGGTGTTACGCAGTGAATATTGACTTACCTCAATATGCTCCGCTCTGGTTCTGTTTGATGTCTTAGCTCTCAGTGCATCTGAATCATCATGAAACACCTTATGACTTTCTGGCATGCTCTTACCCTCCACAGAATACGGCAATCCAGTGGCATTGATTACCGGAAGTACACTGCTATTTCTCGGCAGTTCCCCTATCGTATCTCCTCACAGGCATGGCGGAAGCGTTGTCGCATCAACACGCGCCATAACCATCACTGCAAGGATGACCATACTCTACGTCGCCTCCGGCGCTTACAGCGCACGCATTTGTCGCTTACCAACTCCACTCGCCCACACCCCGTAAGCACCCATCGCGTCATTTATGCCATTTACAACCGCAGGTACCCTCAGCGTATCTACGTTGGCCAGACGCAACGGGATGCCTGGACGCGTTTTCAGGAACATGTCCGAGCGGCACGCCGCCTTCATATTGGCCGCCCTGCCGCCAACGACGACACCCCCCTACATGGCGCCATGGCCCAATACGGGTGGTGGGATTGGCGAGTCGTCCCCTTGGAACATGTCCCCGGCACCTTTACCGGCGCCGCTTTTCGCAAAGCCGCAGGGCATCGGGAAACGTTTTGGAAACGAATGTTACATGCATTTCTGCCCCACGGTTTTTGCATTGAAGGCAAGAGTTTCAAAGCTCGGTCTCGCCGCCGCCCGCCTCCCCTCCGTCCCCGCCCTCTTATGTTCATCCGTGCCTGGCGTCTGAAGCACAATCTCCACCCATATCGCCCCTATCCCCCCAGCGTCACCCCGGCCCCTCCACCTTCCACACATGTGTCCACCGATCCTTCCCTTTACTCCACCAGTCTCCGCTGCTTACGTCACATGTCTCGGCTTATGCAACGCGGCAACTTTCATGCATCCTATCTCGAAGCCTGCAGCTTGAAGAAGCTTACCAGCTTACACATTGCCGTCGGGTCGTGCTCCCCAGCTGATCTGCAAGTCCCCCGCTCCCATGCCACTAGTCTGCGAGGCCTTCTCTCACGTATCATTCGGCACCGTGTCAATGGGAATGCAGATGCACTGCGTCCGCGCCGTTTGCTGATCTCACCTTTCATTCATGCTGCGATGGATGAGCTGTGTTTGCCACACATTCTGCATTTGCCGCAAGTGCAGGCTGCGATGCCGCTCGTGGTGCGCAACACTTTCGGCACTCCCATTGCTGCCTGGCATTACTCTCCCACCTTGGGACAAATGGTTTTCAGCAACGGGAAGGTCAGCCGCGATACAACGCCCACCGAGCTGGCCACCATCTTGGCAGGGCCCTGCCCCTGCCAACAACAACGGTATTTCAAGTACCTTGATCCCACCTCACAGCACGTCATGACCGCTGACCTCAGCATCCTGCCGAGCCACACGCTTGTAGACCTTTTTGCCAAAGGCACCAAGTTTCGGCCGTGGGTCCAGCGCACGTGTGCCAAAGAGGTGAATGCACTGCTCTCCACATCACTGCGCAAATTTTGCAATGCCATGAGCACGGACCTACAGCTTGCTCCCCTTGCCATGGAACCGTGGTTTCGCGCCGTCATTCACGAATGCAATGCACGTCTCACCAGGCTTGATTACCGTCTCCAGCAGGTCCACCGCACCACCTGGCTCAACACCACAGATAAAGCACTTCTTGACCACTTCAAGCAGGACTTTATCATCACGTGTGTTGACAAGAGTGCCAACAACTTTGCTTTCATATGCAAGAAGCACTACCTTGCTACTTTGCAACACGAGTTGGCGTCCAGCCCTACCTATGTTCAGCGTGCACAGTCCACCGCCAGTATCACCGCTGCTCATCGGGCTTTTCTGCACAGCCAAAACATTTTTGCTCGGGCATTCCTTAAGCGGCAGCGACGCGCCACCACCACTACGTTCCCATATCTGTATCTCACTCTTAAGCTGCACAAAACTCCTGTTGCTTTGCGCACCATTGCTGCGTCGCATTCAGCCCCACTGATGCCTCTCTCGAAACTCATCTGCCATGCTTTGAATGCTCTTCTCCCCGAAGCCAATGCATTATGGGTGGAGGTGCTGTCGAATGCCGGGTATGAATGCGCTGGTAGTTGGATCGTCATAGACTCAGCCCAAGTACGCCTACGCCTTGCCGCCCTTAGCCGTTCTAAGACAGCAGCAGAGAAACGTATACCTATGCCCATAGCCACCTATGATTTCACCACTCTATATACCACACTAGATTTGCACGATTTGAAAGCTCGTTTAGATAGCCTCCTTACTCGTCTGTATGCACGTAGGCCTCACGGGCGCAACCACCTGCACGTGCGTGTTTCTCAGACCAAGCCCACGGCAACGTGGCTCTCAGGGATCGCGGCAGGTGCTATCGTGCGGGATGGTTATAATTATATTATCACGAAGGCTGACCTTGTCCATTGGATCTCTTATCTTGTTGATAACACCTTCATCTGTTTTGCGGGCAATGTATACCAACAAGCTATCGGCATCCCTATGGGCACTAACTGTGCCGGGCTCCTTGCAAACCTCTATCTATACACTTATGAGCTTGCATTCATGGAGAATCTCATTGCCTCAAACGATGATGTTCTCATCAGGCGTTTTATCCATACATGTCGATACATTGATGATGTCATCGCTTTCGACAACCCTGATTTCGCAACCCATTTGTATATCACCGCTGGTCTGCCTGGCATCTACCCGCAAGCGTCCCTCACATTAAAGCTCACGTCGGAGGATACTCATTGCAATTACCTCGATCTTAACATTACCCATAACAAGAAGGGCTGGCGTACGGCTATCTATGATAAGCGCAAGGATCCTAAATACCAGCAAATTCCTTTTATTCGTTACCCCGATATTCACAGTCTCCTTTCCCACACAGCAAAATATGGTGTTGTTCTTTCTCAGTTACATCGTTTTTCCCGTCTTTGTTCTTATCGTGTTGATTTCATCACGACTCTTGTTGAACTCTTGCAGCGTTTATTGGTCAAAGACTATGACCGAGCCATTATGCTCCGTCAAGTCCGATGTTTTTTGCAACGTCACCCACATCTGTTCGGTGCTGCCCCTTGGCACAAGCTCTACAAACAGGTCGTGGACCGGCTGGATCGCATAGTATCTCCGCACATCTGAACCCTGTGATGCCAGATCTCCTTTGCGGCCGTTCCGAGCTTGGCACTGGATTCGTTGTCCACATCGTCGCGTCGCTGCCGCAACACGATGTTTTCTGGCATCCGCGGGCTTTTGGTTCCCGCCGCACATTTGAAAGTGCTGTCCTCCGGCTTTTTGCCTTTGCACCGTGTGCAGTTCTTGGACGTTTGGAATCATGGCATGGCTAACGTGATGACTGACTAGCTAGACCTTTTCAGTGGTTTTCCATTTGCGGGTATTTCCTCGTAAATGGTGGGAGAGCGATCGCAGCAATGGTGCTCACCACTAGACACTCCCGGCCAGTTAGGCTAGAAACACACGCCCTGATCAAGCATGCTGTTTCCGGCCCCACCGTCTAGGTCATCTAGTCGCTCCACACGTAAGCCAGCCATAATTTCAATGCACAAGGATACACATTTCCATCACCATTCATCTTCATCATCCTGAACGACTCGAAAACGCGGAAAAGATAACGGCAGGCTCGAGCTACCATGGTCCGGATTCTCCCGATTTCTGGCCTGCGCTGGTTGTCTCTTTGACATTCCTAAGCTTGCCCCCTGCAAATGGGGCAGAACCACGAAAAACAAATGCTAGATGCTTGAAGAAAACAACCACCAACTCTTTAACCATTATGAGCAGGTATGACCGCTTGCGGGAATCACTCATAGCCAACACCATGTCATGACGCTTATGGATAAAAGGTGCATCCTTCATAGCCATAACGACCTGATCCCTGTCATCTAGGAAGTACAAGCCATGTTTAATTAATGGAGGCTAAACAGGTGGGGATGTGATAAGTAACTCACATATTCTCACCTTCCATACAAGAACCTTGTTTTCCAGCAGGCTGAAGAGCCATGACAGGCGTTTATGAGCTCGCCAGCTCCTTGCAACGGTGATGCCGCTCCCAGGCAGCTAGGGTCCTTGACTACGCAATATAGAATGTCTACCGTGTGAAAACCTCCATACAGGAAGCGTAGCAAAGCCAGATAACTGCCCGATCAATTCTGGGTAGCTTTAGGAAGTATGGCATACGCAGCGTAAGGAAAACCATTGAAAGCTGCGGAAAATCTGATAGCACAACTGCAACAAGTGGAGAACAAAATAGCAAGAAGAACCCAGAAACAGCGCCAAAAGTTTCATGCCAGGTTCACTAAGAGCGCAAAAAGACTGGGCGGTGACATGCGGCAAATCAACGTACCACGGCCGGCATTATTTCCTACCCAGGCGCGCAAGAAAAGCCAGCCAGCCATGGATGGATTAACCGCGGATCGCGCAGGCCTGAACGAAATCATTTTAGAAATGACAGGAAATGGCCGCAGATCGAAGACGCTTAGGTTATTTTCATGGTGTCCGTTACTAAACGGCTCTTACTGCATCAATACAACCCACGAATATCGAGTTCTACCGTCGCAGGCACGCATGCTAGATTATTCATCGCGGCCAAATTGTTGGATGAGACCCCCGTGCAAATCTGTACCAACAAAGGCAGCGAATTTGCAATTAGTGCAGATCTGGCTATGAAACATCATAATAGAACATCACTTTTAACCATCGGCTTAATTTTTTGGCCTGTCGCCCGCCGGATTAGCCATATTTTAACGGAACACACGTCGCCATGGCCACCTCCGCACGGTGCGCGCACTGTGCACCACAATTTCACGGTCCGTCGGTACCGTCCCGACTTTTTTGGCGCCAAAAAAGTCCCGGGTGTCATGTCCCCTTAACACGTCGTCTGTAGCCACACCTATTTTTAGGACTGAGTTCAACTCAGTCCTAAATTTAGGACTGAGATTTGGGGTTTCGTAGAAAATTTGCCCGGATCGGAATGTTTGTCAAAAAAATTCCCTCAAAATTTATTCAAATACTACGTGAAAAGATCTTTCTTGGACATATTTTTGCGATTTTTTTGGATTTGGTATGAGCGGCTAAATGTAGGTGGTAAGGGTACTTTTCCACGTGAAACGCGAGTTCCGGAAATGCACGACCTAGCCATGGCGGCTTGCGCCCATGCATGCAGCTTACGTTTTCCGACGATATAGCTGGCCAAACTCAGGAAATAGATTTTATATATCCTAGAGATGATACAAGTCAATTTTCAGCTCGCGGGAATGCGATTTACTAGGTGTCGGCACCGTTCTTGCTGGAAAAAGCTGCGATCAGGCAGGCCGACGGAATTGATTACTACAACTGATTTCCGGCGAAATTCGAAGGATTTATAGGTATCTTTATACCTTTTATCATGCATTGTCATAGAATTGACTTAGTGGCAGTATAGATTTGATGATTTCGACCACTCTGTCACGTCATGGTGTGTGTGCCTCAAAGTGCCACTTTTGCGGGCACCGCCTGGGCCAAGGTAACGCCAGCCATGCAAGGTAAAGCCGGAATATCGTTGTCTCATCATTTCTTGATGTTCTTACATGAGTTTAAGCTTGCGAGGTGTTGCCAGTTTCGAGTCTTGATGCTCTTTCTTGACCGTTGCCTGCCCCTCTCCAAAACCCCCTTTTTAGATGATGTTGCCAGGCATTTGCCTTGCCCTGGTGTAGTTGTGCAGGTTTTTAGGCGCTGTATGGGTTTAAACACCTTCATAGATGTTAGTTGTTCTTTTGCTACGTTCATACTGCATAATTGTGTTGCCATGGGCCTCGTCAAGGGTGCTTTCAAGCTTATATGGGTGAGTGAAAGCTCTTGGTGGTAAACCACTGTCATCATGTGCCAGCAAGTATGTTGGCCATGCCATGGCAAGGCAAAACAGTTTTATCCATGTCCATTCTTGTTAGAGACACTTGAAATATGCTCAACCTGCCCAATACATTGGTGGTTAACACACACAAAAAAAACCTTTTGTGGGTAGGTATCCAAACCCATTCCCTACGTGCTTGCATAGGCTCTCACACATTATAAGATATAATATAACTGCAATATGATGATGCAAGCATGTTGTCCTATTATGCTGGAAGGGAAATGAGTTGATTGGCATGGTTGGTGGCCACGGTGGTGTGTAGTACGACCGCACTCCCATGCTAGCATTTTGTTACCAAGGCCCAGTCCTATTTATAGGACTGGCAGTGTTTTGCATGTTTCAGGCAGTGCCAGTGGCCGAATTGAGTCCAGTTTTTTGCAACAGTTCAAGAACTCTAATATCTACATGCCTATGATTTTTAATAGTGAATATGGATTTTATTGGATTTTACACACTCGTGCTTCCACAGAAAATTCCAAAATCGCGAGTAAGGGTTGAGAGTCATGTATAATTTTACATGATTTGGTCAACATATGATTTTTTAAGCACATGCCCAAGCATTAGCATGATATTGAGTGCTATGATGCATAGCAAACATATGGGGTACCCCCCTACCCTTACCGCCACATGATCTCAAAGATGGTATACTCAGTCCTATTTTTAGGACTGAGTTTCTACAGGGGACGTGTTAAGTCTCTGGATATCAGGCTGGGAGCTTGATTGTACATAATCCTGAGCACACCTTGAGGGGTGAGACATGTCTCTGGTGTGGGAATGTCTGACATTGTCTCTGATGGAGAGATGTCTATCTGGGGTTTTCATCTCAGTCTGAGGTTTCCCCAGGTCTGTGGTTTGTGGGCGGGGTTCGATTCCCTGGTGCCGTCTTAAGGCGGAGTTTCACGGACTGGCTGACCCATCCACCATGCTGGTGAGGTGGCGACAGGTCCCCTGATTTTCCACGGTTGGAACGAGTATGGGAGCTTGTGTTTTGCATGTGCTTCGCGTAGATGTTGTGTCTGGTTCGATAAGGGGCAGCAGACCGGCGCCGACTCCCGTCTGGGGGTCAGCAATGTTTTCTGATGAGCTGTTGTGGGTGATCTGTGGGGTTTCGCCTAAGGTCCTGAAGGTTGTACATACTTCTCAAGTTCTTAGCTGAACACCTATGGGCTGCCACAGTTGGCCAACCTCTTGTACATGGGTAACACAACGAGCCTCCCGTGAAGGGATAGGGACTCATTGTAATTTGTTTGTGCTCCTGAGCCAGTATGGGTGCTATGTACATATAATAAGGAATCCAAGCTGACTGTCATGCCCAGCGGGTTGTGACTTGTAGTCGAGGGAGGATGTCCAGTACCCATTGTGTGTGTTTGTATGTAGACTTGTGTGACTGCTACAGCTCAAGAAAAGAAAGGATTGGAGTTAACGCCAAGCGCATTGGCGTGATCCTGATTCGGCATTTCTCTGCGATTCCAGCGGCACCGGAACGAGTTCATTCCGACAAGTATCAAGAAAGTTATGGCGTTCCGACTTCCCGGTCGGAAGCGAGCGCGAGCCGGCTGTTCTTCTAAGTCGGACGTGAATATTTGCCGACGACATATGGGGTCGACAGTAATTCCTGGGCTGACAGGAATTAGGTGCTGAGCCTACGACGGTATTGGGTTAATACGTCGTACGCAGGAAATAGGAACCTTAACCTGTGGTCTGGTGGTACCGCAGGCCTAGTCCTGGACTTCTAGGTGCAGATGCAATAATCACTGTGGTGACTGTACTCTGTGGTCACTGTGCCTGTATGGCAGACCTACTGTATAGGAACTGGGCGCTGTACAGGTAGTGAATACTGTACCGGGGGTGTTATTACTGAGCAGGCCTCCTAGGCTGCTCAGGACTAGCAAGCACAGTGCACAAGTATATAAACAATAGGCCAGTGCCAATTGGGCATCTCTTGCGAGCCCGCCTCACGTGTTGTGCCTTGACTTGGCAAACGCGTGTACAAGCCTCAAGTGTGTGAGCGCTGTAACATTATCCAATTTAACAAAGCTCCGTTTCCAACCATATTCACACATTGCTGCATTGCAACCATATCCTTCACATTGCGTTTGCTAGGAACGTTAACTCAAATTACAATGAGTCCCTATCCCTTCACGGGAGGCTCGTTGTGTTACCCATGTACAAGAGGTTGGCCAACTGTGGCAGCCCATAGGTGTTCAGCTAAGAACTTGAGAAGTATGTACAACCTTCAGGACCTTAGGCGAAACCCCACAGATCACCCACAACAGCTCATCAGAAAACATTGCTGACCCCCAGACGGGAGTCGGCGCCGGTCTGCTGCCCCTTATCGAACCAGACACAACATCTACGCGAAGCACATGCAAAACACAAGCTCCCATACTCGTTCCAACCGTGGAAAATCAGGGGACCTGTCGCCACCTCACCAGCATGGTGGATGGGTCAGCCAGTCCGTGAAACTCCGCCTTAAGACGGCACCAGGGAATCGAACCCCGCCCACAAACCACAGATCTGGGGAAACCTCAGACTGAGATGAAAACCCCAGATAGACATCTCTCCATCAGAGACAATGTCAGACATTCCCACACCAGAGACATGTCTCACCCCTCAAGGTGTGCTCAGGATTATGTACAATCAAGCTCCCAGCCTGATATCCAGAGACTTAAGCACCCAGCTCTCAGCTTTTAGACAGATAGACCGACTTGACAGTCAGCATTCATGAGCTTCCTCAGTACATTGTACTGGGCTGGGGCCTTGTGTGGCAGCTTTGTCAATGCATCAGCAGGGTTCTCCTCGCCAGGGATATGCTTCAAGTCAACCAAACTGGCCAACTCCTTCAGCAACAAATAATCCAGGTCCCGGCTTCTGGCCAGCTGCTTGTGAACAAACTGGACCATACCCATGCTGTCTGTTAGCAACAACGTCTCCATCTGCAAGGTCCAAGGGGTAACTGAAGCCAGCTCCAGCATTAACTCCTTTATGTACAGGCTGGACTGGATCCCCTCGCATATGGCCCTGCATTCTGCCACATCTGAACTGATACAGACCCTCTTCTGCAGTCTGCTGTACCAGCTGAACAAACTTGCCCTGCTCTGATAAAAAGCAAACAGAGCAGCAGATCTCCCCCTGACCTTGGTAACCTGGCGAGCATCCATGGAACTGTCAACAAAGATCTCCAAGGTGATAGGCTGGGCAAAGTCAATCCCAGACAAAATCAGATCAGGGGTACTCTCCACCAACCGGGCTATGACTCGAGGCTTCTCATCCTCAAGCACCTCATCAGGCATTCTGCTATGGACCATCAAAGACGGACCACAGATGCTGGCAAACCAGGCCCACATGCCTCTCAACTCAGGTCCTGCAGCCTGGGTGATCTTCTCTGGCAAGGCCTTCACAATGGTCTGTTTATAATCTCCTCCAGCCTGAAGCCTGATACTCCACTCCCCGTCCCTCCTGAACAGGGTAGCCTGCATTCCACAGAACACTACAGGCTTGTTGGGCTCCTGCCACAGCTCCTTGCCCAGTGAAAACTTGCCACTGATGACAGGAATAAACTTCTTCAGCCAGGTCGTGGGGGCTAGCAAATGCAGATCATCTCCATGCAAACTAGCATACACTGGCAGACCCTCCCATTGGGCCAGCAGCAAACAGGGATCAACTGAAGACACTCTCAAGCCACACTCACTGATCAGAGCTTCCTGCAGCGTGAGTCTCCAGATGATTGGGCTCGACCTGAGTCCTTCCAGGCCCTTCAGAATAACCAGGAATTGTTGATGCAGCTCCAGCTTCCAGATGGCAGGCACCTCAACACAGTAAGGCTCATCCTGCTTCCACACCCTCCTGGCCACTTCTGGATCAGATTTTAAAAATGCCCTCTTGAAGTCCAGCAGCACTGATGACATAGCTGCTCCCCTGTTCAGCAACCCCACGTAGAGACATAGCAAAATTCTCCATGTGTCGTGTAGCATCCCTGGCGTGTATAGCTCCTCTCCTGGCAGACTCCCCGTGCCGTGATACTCATTCAGGACAGGCCTGACATGGGGCACTGATACCTCATCCACAACCTTCCTCTTCAGCACAAATCTCAAAGCAAGCTTCCTTGATGCTGGGGGACGTCTGTCTGTTGGTGCAGCACACTCAAACTGCAACCACTCCTCCAATGCCTTGGAGAAGGCGAGCTTCCAAGCCTCAAACAAAGTAGGCGAGCTCATCTCTTGGACCAGCTGGTCATATGTCAAAGGAGAGTGTGCAGCAAGGCTCCTGTGAGTTATGCCAATACTGCTGGGGTGCAACACAGCTGGAATCACCAAACTGGCCGCTGGGGGCACCTCCCCTTCATCCCATTTTACACCCTTGACCGGCTTGGCCCTGCACCTGACTGGAAATGTTGTCCTGAAATTTTCTAGGGGAATCATCCCCCAGCCATCTCTTCTCAGAGCTGTAGCTCTGATAGAAATCCCAGGATTGCCCAGAAAATTCTGACCCAAAATCACAGGGCCATCATAGTCCTCTAGGACAAGGAAGGTCACATCCACACCCATGACAGGGGCAGTAACCTCTCCCAACACCCTTAGATGCGTCCTACCACTGAAATCAGACACCCAGGGGCAACTTGGTTCTCCGACCAGCAGTTCTCCTGTATGCTGAGGTCCCATGACAGAAACCTGTGCATTGGTATCTATCTCCATGGCAGCTACCTCAGGTTCATCCAACTGGACAAGCTTGGACACCTTAGGCTCCTTCTTGGCTCTTTGCAAAGCCTGTACAATATCTGATAGACGCACACCCCTAGGCCTGGTGTCGGGCCGTTCCGGAGGTGCAGCCTGTCCGCCTGCTTGCCCAACCACCGTATGTGAAGGTACCCCAGGGGCCGGGCCAGGGTCACCCTGAGGGCTCGATACAGCTGTAGCACCCTGATCAGGAAGCTCCACGTCACCCCCGCCTTGTACACCAGCGGGCACCTGGAAGAGGTCTCCTTGATTACCTCCCCGGGGACGGATCTTTGACCAGGACAGACGGTGCACTGCTTGGGAGCCATCAATGGCCACCCAGCACTTATGGCCAGCGGCTTCTACTCGGGTCACCACCCCATCATGCCAGCTGCCACGTTTCCCTGGAAAGCTTGGTTCCTTCCACACAACAACCTGTTGTCCAACGTTAGGTTCTAGGACACTCCAGCCCTTGTCTTTCTGCCTCAGCTTGAGGAACTTGGCCTCTAGCTTCTCCTTCCATGCCTGCTCAGCATCAGCTGGCAGCATCCTGGTATGCAGCATAAGAGGATTGATGGCAATGTCACCAAAGAACATGGGAGTCCTCAGGTTCAGCCTGTCCTCCACAGAACGTAGCCATGCAGATGTCACAATGGCAGATGACGTCCTTGGAATCCTCTCCACCAGCAGCACAGTCTTGATCTCTTGGATGGCTCTCTCCACCACCCCTTGCTGGCCGTGGCTCTCCCTGGGTGTAATCAGCAACTCTGGAAACTCTGGCAGGTTCTCACAGCACTCAAACTGAATGTCACACTGCAACAACTCCAACCCAGGGTACCTGCTCCTTGTCAACTTCAGAGCAGCAATCAATGTAGGCTTCTCCATGTCAGGCAGGATCTCTAGGGTCTTGTACTTGGTATATCTGTCCACTGCCACCAGCAGCTTCAAACCCCTGATTCTCTGAATATCTACCTGCACATGGCCTGGCTGCAAAATAGGAGTCCTGGCATGAGACTGCTTGGGCTTTCTAGCAACTAGCCTGCACTTGCAAGCTTGAGCAACCTGTTGGCAGATGGAGTACAACTCACTTCCTCCCAGCCGTCTAGCAACTTGCAAAGACTGAGCTGCATGGCCAAACATGGTATGCAACCTTGAGGCAATGTCATACAAGAGAGAAAACCTTTTATTGTCATTATTAGCACTCAAGGTATGTACAGATCCCTTATGTACAGGAGGCACCAGGGTCGTGCCTGTCAGACTGTCTCCAGCCCTATCCTCATCCTGACCATCCTGTGCCAGTCCTGCACGGTCAGAATGCTTCTGAGATCCACCTGGGTCCACATCACCAGGTCCTACCTCAGGCTCAGCACCGCCATGGCGGGCACGTTGGCGAGTAACCACTGCAGCTACAGCTGGCATACTCTCTGTGGTAACCAAGCTTGCCCCATCGTGTCCAATAGGCTCTTTCACTAGAGCATGGGGCTGCCCCTCACTGCTGTCACTAGCAGCTACATTACACACCCCTGGGGGCACCCTCCAGGGTTCAGGGATGTGTGCAGGCTCAAGTCAATGATCAGCAGCCTTGCCCTTGCCCTTATCCTGGGATGGACCAGCCTTGTCCTTGCTGCCACCCTGAGCTGGCTTGCTCTGACCTTCCTGCCTCAGGTACGAGGGACACTCATTCCTGAAGTGACCCTTCCCCTGGCAGAAATAACATTCCACCTGACTGATGTCCCGTGAGGTCCCACTGCTGGGCCCAGCCTTGGGAGGACCACCCACCCTCTTGAAGTCAAACTGGGACTGTGGATGTCCCGACTTCGGCGGGGTCCCCCGTCCAGCCCTTCTGTCACGCCCCCTCCTGGACCTTCCTCGACCCCTTGAAGAGGTCTCAGGCCCTCTCGAGGGCGCTGGGCCCCCGTGGCCCGATCCCCTCATGGACTTAACCGGGTTCAGCGGCCTCCTCATCACCTGACGAGGGCGCTTACCACCCACGTACTTGCCGCTGAAACACTCATACAACTGGTCCGTCATGGCTGCCCAGCCATGGACCTGTCGCATGTGGATGGTCACATTATCCATGGTGACCGGATCCAGCTGCAGCGACTTGAGAAAGTCGCCCATGGCCATCCGATCTGCGACGAAGAAGCCCTTGGCCATGGCGTCCTCCCTCAGCTTGACGAAGTCTTCAAAGGCGTGGACCACTAGCTGCCCCTTGATGGGCTTGTAGTCCAGGTATTCTTGCTTCAGGTGGGACCCATCTATGGTCCTCTTGTCACTCAGGAACACCCTGAGTCGCGTCATAAACGCCGCCCAGGTGTCCCCCGCCGCGTGTCGCTCCCGAACAAACTTGAACAGCCGCCTCGCCGACTGCCTTATGTAGGCACTAGACGCCAGGATGCGAAGCTTGTCACCGTGTATATCTCCGTGTACAAGTTCATGTCCTCTAACATCCTCTCAGCATCCCGGGGCTGCCAATTGTCCTTGATGGACTGAAACTGGCCTAGCACCGCGTACCCCTCAGCACGGTCGGTCGCTTAGGCGCCGCTTGATCTGCGGCTGGCGCGTTCTGACCGCCCTGCGATCCTTGGCTCTGATTATCTGGCACCTCAGCCTGGTCTCCCAGCGCCTGGCCGTCCCCGCGTCCATCGCGTCCACCGCGTCCATCGCGTCCATCTCGTCCATCCAGCCCAGCGCCGCGCCGCGCAAAGCCCATAAAGCCCGCTTGTTGGTGATAGCTCCATCATCCATGATGGCCTCTGTTCAGATCTGCTACAGCCAGCCAAGTGGCCAAGCAGCAATTAAAGCAATATAAGCTACTGAACAAGAAAGGAAAGTGCCAAGTGTTACCACTCAGGCAAGACCACCACGGCTGGCCCCAGGCGCGTCCTGGTTCTCCTTGTCGCTGTCGCTGTCGCTCACCACAATCAGCTCTGGCACCCTGCTACCCGCTGCGCCGTCGTCGACCCGCTGTCGGCCCGCGATGACTGAATCGTCACCGTTGGTATAGTAGACAGGTGACAACCCGTCGTTGGCACCCCGCGGATTGTATCTTGGCACCTCGTGGTCGCCAAGTGCCTCGTCGCCTAGCCCAGCGACGCCCCCTGCTCCCACCTCAAGGTCACTATCGTACCAAGAGGTGCAAACTCTTCCCAACGCGTCACACGAACGCGAAGGGGGGGGCAGTTCCTGAAAAGGAACCTTGCTCGCTCCGGAAACCTGCCGACTCTTGCGCGCGCTGTCCTCCGGTGATGGCTTCCGCTGTCGCCCCGACCTCTGCAAGCCGCCTGTATGCTCCGCTCCGCGTCGTTCACGCCTAACTGGTCCCGCTGCAACACCCTCGTCGCCGATACGCCTGCGAAAGTACGTGGTACACCCGCCCGCTGTCGGCACAAACTCGTGTCGCACTGCGCCAGCTGCCTCCGCAGCCCTCCTCGCCTCGCCGCCAACTCCGTCCGCACTCGCTCAGCTACTGCTGTAATCACCGTCTGGATGCCGACCAACCCGTGAAGCTCCTGCTCGAGGTCGTCGATGCTCCGGTGCTCCGGAATGACGATGGTTTGGACGTGCCGCAGAATTCGCTCCCAATCTTCGACCTGGTCGTCGACGAATTGCACGAAGCTGCGATTAACAGGCGGACGATCTGCAAGCAATAAAGATAGATCCCGAACGACACGACGCAATTCAGGCGAAATCGAACCCCCAGCAGACTGCCGAAACCGGAAATCCTGCTGCCGTTGTTCTTCCTGCACCATTCACCACCGGACGAGCTCCTCGCGTCGTCAACGCTGCACACCGCAACCAGCAACGACCCTCCTGGCCGCTCCGCTGAGACTGGTTGTAATTTGTTTGTGCTCCTGAGCCAGTATGGGTGCTATGTACATATAATAAGGAATCCAAGCTGACTGTCATGCCCAGCGGGTTGTGACTTGTAGTCGAGGGAGGATGTCCAGTACCCATTGTGTGTGTTTGTATGTAGACTTGTGTGAGCTGCTACAGCTCAAGAAAAGAAAGGATTGGAGTTAACGCCAAGCGCATTGGCGTGATCCTGATTCGGCATTTCTCTGCGATTCCAGCGGCACCGGAACGAGTTCATTCCGACAAGTATCAAGAAAGTTATGGCGTTCCGACTTCCCGGTCGGAAGCGAGCGCGAGCCGGCTGTTCTTCTAAGTCGGACGTGAATATTTGCCGACGACATATGAGGTCGACAGTAATTCCTGGGCTGACAGGAATTAGGTGCTGAACCTACGACGGTATTGGGTTAATACGTCGTACGCAGGAAATAGGAACCTTAACCTGTGGTCTGGTGGTACCGCAGGCCTAGTCCTGGACTTCTAGGTGCAGATGCAATAATCACTGTGGTGACTGTACTCTGTGGTCACTGTGCCTGTATGGCAGACCTACTGTATAGGAACTGGGCGCTGTACAGGTAGTGAATACTGTACCGGGAGTGTTATTACTGAGCATACCTCTTAGGTTGCTCAGGACTAGCAAGCACAGTGCACAAGTATATAAACAATAGGCCAGTGCCATTTGGGCAGATCTCTTGCGAGCCCGCCTCACGTGTTGTGCCTTGACTTGGCAAACGCGTGTACAAGCCTCAAGTGTGTGAGCGCTGTAACATTATCCAATTTTAACAAAGCTCCGTTTCCAACCATATTCACACATTGCTGCATTGCAACCATATCCTTCACATTGCGTTTGCTAGGAACGTTAACTTACGCAGCGACTCGCGCTGTTGTGCTGGCTGCAGTTGTGTACCACCTGTACGGTATTTGTGTACCACCCCCCTCCTTCCCACGGCAGGTACGCAGCGACCCGCTGTCGACCTGGCTGCAGTTGTGTACCACCTGTACGGTATTTGTGTACCACCCCCCTCCTTCCCACGGCAGGTACGCAGCGACTCGCTGTTGTGCTGGCTGCAGTTGTGTACCACCTGTACGGTATTTGTGTACCACCCCCCTCCTTCCCACGGCAGGTACGCAGCGACCCGATGTTGTCCTGGCAGCTCGTAAATTAATAATGTCAATGTTGTCCTCAAGGTTGGTATAGCTGTCGCTGCACGGCGGAAGTCCTCCCGATCGATATAGCCTTTACATATTATCGGTTGCTTTTGAACCCTGTTGTTCTTTGCCGGTCTATGATGGAATCCGTAGTAATGTTGGAATCCGACTTGGCAAGTGAGCAGGAGGTCGCCAAGGCGTGCAAAGCCATGAAGAAGATGCAAGCCAAAATTATGAAGGCAAACAGGTGGCGCGACATCGACCAGAAAGCTGCTATCAAGAGGGCTGGTGGATTGCTGGCATATAGGAAGCAGCAGGCGGAAAGGCAAAAAGCAAGGCGGGCGGCGGCCAAGAAGGTTCCTGCCAAGAAAAAAACGCCCGCCGCATTGAAAGCCGAAGAGAACCACCGTGTGGGCAACCGGAAGAATGCCGGGGAAAAGGCGATTGAAAACGTGGCATTGCGTGAGAGGAACATTGCCGAAACCCCTTTACAAAAGAAGTGTGCGGCGGATATCAGGGAGAGGGGATACACTGGACATCATACGAGCTAGGCATCGTAAGCGAGGAAGTGCGCGTGCAGATGCTGAATGCTGCGCAAGACATTCCGGATACTGAATTTGACAGAATTTTTCGTCTGTACAACGAGACCACCAAGACGTATACATTCCCTCCAAAGCAACGTAGCCAAGCCCTTATCGACGAAGACAGCCCGTTTGGGAAGGTCGTCGTGGGATTGGCGGTCAAGATCCTGCATGCTGCGCTGGACATGTCCTACGTGCCTAAGCCACGTGAGTTGCTGGTGCTCCGAAGCCTGGCTAACTGCAAAGAACAAGGGCCCCATTCCGATCTTACACGTGAAGTTTTGGCATGGGAGGTATACTTCCCAGTAAGTTGCATCATCGCTGTACAACCCGACACACGTTGGGTTTCGTACGACAATAGTATCCGACATTATAGGAAGAGGGACATCTCCAACAGGGGGGAGGGAAAAACTGAGGTGATGCTCAATCCTGGTGATGTTGTCTTGTGGCATGGAGCACATGTGCATGCTGGTGCCGCGTACCAGGTGGAAAATCGCCGCATTTTTTTCAAGGGCATCAGCACGGCAAGGCGATTGGGCAACCAGGGTCTCGCAGATAGCGTTTGCCCTGTGATTGTGTAAGTAGTCACCCACCCACCCACCCACCCACCCACCCACCCACCCACCCACCCACCCACCCACCCACCCACCCACCCACCCACCCACCCACCCACCCACCCACCCACCCACCCACCCACCCACCCACCCACCCACCCACCCACCCACCCACCCACCCACCCACCCACCCACCCACCCACCCACCCACCCACCCACCCACCCACCCACCCACCCACCCACGTCACCCACCCACCCACCCACCCACCCACCCACCCACCCACCCACCCACCCACCCACCCACCCACCCACCCACCCACCCACCCACCCACCCACCCACCCACCCACCCACCCACCCACCCACCCACCCACCCACCCACCCACCCACCCACCCACCCACCCACCCACCCACCCACCCATCCATGCATCCATCCATCCACCCATCCATCCATCCATCCATCCATATCCATCCATCCATCCATCCATCCATCCATCCATCCATCCATCCATCCATCCATCCATCCATCCATCCATCCATCCATCCATCCATCCATCCATCCATCCATCCATCCATCCATCCATCCATCCATCCATCCATCCATCCATCCATCCATCCATCCATCCATCCATCCATCCATCCATCCATCCATCCATCCATCCATCCATCCATCCATCCATCCATCCATCCATCCATCCATCCATCCATCCATCCATCCATCCATCCATCCATCCATCCATCCATCCATCCATCCATCCATCCATCCATCCATCCATCCATCCATCCATCCATCCATCCATCCATCCATCCATCCATCCATCCATCCATCCATCCATCCATCCATCCATCCATCCATCCATCCATCCATCCATCCATCCATCCATCCATCCATCCATCCATCCATCCATCCATCCATCCATCCATCCATCCATCCATCCATCCATCCATCCATCCATCCATCCATCCATCCATCCATCCATCCATCCATCCATCCATCCATCCATCCATCCATCCATCCATCCATCCATCCATCCATCCATCCATCCATCCATCCATCCATCCATCCATCCATCCATCCATCCATCCATCCATCCATCCATCCATCCATCCATCCATCCATCCATCCATCCATCCATCCATCCATCCATCAAGCAGAAAGAGAGCACGAGTTTAACCTTGCATGAAGTAGCCTAGGATGTCTTAAAAGCCATATGCCCCTTCTCATGGATATGTGCTCCATCGACTCCCATGCAACGGAGTGATGTTCCTCATTAATTAATTAATTAATTAACCTATTAATATGACGCCCCACTTGTCTCGTTGCCTTAAAAAGCCTGGCCCCAGGTTCTGCTCACTGCATGGTAAGATGATCATGCCCTCGCGTTAGGTAGGGCATCCACAAAAGGTCATATCAATTGCTTAATCTCGTGCACCCATTGGCGAGCCACAGATCAGGAGCCCTCGGAGTGATGGAAAGAAACCTTAACCAAGTTATGTAATATTTGATATCCAGGTGTATCATGCAGTGTACATGGAGCATAGTTGTCTGATTTCAATTGCAAAGTCTCAGATAATTTCCTAATGGGTCGTTCCCTTACCACGTATATGAATACAGAAAAACATTTAAATAGGATGTCCCCAAAACTGGGCACACGCAAACTGGGCACGAGCATGACGAATGGGATGCTCACAACCTTAGCCCCATGGCCAACAATATAAATACAATGTCCCCAAAACTGGGCACACGCAAACTGGGCACGAGCATGACGAATGGGATGCTCACAACCTTAGCCCCATGGCCAACAATATAAATACAATGTCCCCAAAACTGGGCACACGCAAACTGGGCACGAGCATGACGAATGGGATGCTCACAACCTCAGCCCCATGGCCAACAATATAAATAGGATGTCCCCAAAACTGGGCACACGCAAACTGGGCACGAGCATGACGAATGGGATGCTCACAACCTCAGCCCCATGGCCAACAATATAAATACAATGTCCCCAAATCTGGGCACACGCAAACTGGGCACGAGCATGACGAATGGGATGCTCACAACCTCAGCCCCATGGCCAACAATATAAATAGGATGTCCCCAAATCTGGGCACACGCAAACTGGGCACGAGCATGACGAATGGGATGCTCACAACCTCAGCCCCATGGCCAACAATATAAATAGGATGTCCCCAAAACTGGGCACACGCAAACTGGGCACGAGCATGACGAATGGGATGCTCTCAACCTCAGCCCCATGGCCAATAATAATATAAATACACTGGCTCCCTACGTTACAAAATGCCGTGATTATCTAGCTGACACGCCCATCCTGTGCAGGTCATCGTTTCCCATGCTGGTCCGTCACGCCCCCCATGTGCAGGTCACGATAGTACGCTGGGCACGCCCAATCAAACGCATCGAGCACATAGTGGTTGTTCCCAAGGTGGTCGTGCTTCACCTGTAGGACTGGTTCTGATGTGGTGTCACCTACACGTGCCGCCACATGCTTTACTTTGCATTTGGTTTCGTAACCAGGCCGCCAGCACTGATGCAACAGTCGGACCTGTGACCCCAGGTAGGACAGAGGCTGTGGATACTTCCCCTTGGCTTTCCACTGCGAGGACAGTGTCATGTCTTTGGTGAACACAGGACAGTCCGTCCAAGTTTCGTCCATGTTGAACATGGGCTTGCCCTGAACGTCCTTTGCATCCCGTCCCCTGACTCAAACCAAATCGGGACAAACCACATGCTCCCCATGGCCCCCTCAGCAGGCGTCAGCATGAAGATGGTGCCAACCTCAGCAAAC
This sequence comes from Mesostigma viride, assembly GCA_009746045.1. NCBI lineage: Eukaryota > Viridiplantae > Streptophyta > Mesostigmatophyceae > Mesostigmatales > Mesostigmataceae > Mesostigma > Mesostigma viride. The sequence goes on from RPFO01000229.1 coordinate 398,690, forward strand.
CAAAATTCAGCGTCCACATTGTCCGCCGCCTGGTATGCCAATGAGTCTGCCGTCGCCACTTGCCCTTCCGGGTATGCATCAGTGTGGAAGCACCTGACCTCCCCAGTCGTAATGGTCCTGGCACCGACTACTGCACTAGCATAAACCTTCACGCTGCCAGTTGCTTCATCCCAGGGTGGACAGCCCAGCGGGGCGAGAAGCTCGTCCACCGTCTGCTTGTCAGCGCCAATTTCGGCCAACGTAGGTGTTGACTTAGGGTTGCGGCCGCAAGGCATGCCCCCCATGACCTGCACACACACAGCACCACATGCAAAACACACAAGTGCCGTTGTTACCCTGGGCATATGAACGGAAATGCTGGGTCGGCCCAGCACACCAAGGAATGCCCTAGCCCTAGCGCCAGCGCAGCCATAGCAACAGCGCCCATGCGTTTCCTCACCTGCTCGATGCGCCCCAACGCGCAGCGCTCGTGTATGACCGTTGGAAAAGTCGCCCCTTGCCGCACCCACACCTCCCGCCCAGAAGGACCGCCACTCGCGCCTCTACCAGTCGCAGACGCTTTGGGATACAGCTTGTTGAACATCCTGCTTTCCTGCAAGGTTTGCAGCACGCGTTCATCGAGCTGGGATGTCTCCTTAACCAGCATGGACTGCCACGCCAAGTAGCCCTGTAGTTTCTGCAGCAAGTATAACGCCCCGGCTCCTTGCTGTGGCATTTGGCCATCGACTCCATGAGAGATTTCAGGAATAAGTGGTACCCCTCAAATTCATGCGGGCCCAAGGACCAGATACGACCCACATCGTCCATCTGTGCCAAAGCATGCCGCGGTATGTGGACGTTATGGCTGGCGGCATTGTCTTGGGGTGCCATCCTCTTCTTCTTCTTCTCCGCGTTCTTCTTCTTCCCCGCGTTTTTCTTCTTTTCGTCGCCATCCGCTGCCTCAGCCATTGCCCCAGGACCCTTTCCTGCAAGGCTGCCACGCGGCCACAAGGTGCCGAAACACTCTTGAAAAGTGGCGTAGACGTTGTCAGCAGCCAAGTTGTAGATTGGAGACGTAACGGGACCAAGCATCATCTGCGCCCACTTGGCGAGGTGCATCACCATCTTGCTGATCCGCCGGGCTCTCATGCGCATGTACTCCGCCACGTCCACCGTCGCATCCGCCCAGTCGTCGTGGTGAACGTTGCAAAAGGGGCATCCCTGCAGTGGCGCACACACCCACAATGCGCCGCACACCAAGGTACGCAGAAATAAAAGAAGGGCTGATGGTTACGGTGACACCACACCAACACAGCTTCCCAATGAATCAAGGCGTCATAGGCAGCACCCCGAACCAAGGTACGTGACAACATCACTCACTTTGTCGCCGGTGCAACCCTTGTGCCCCATCGCGCCGTTGCGGGCGGCCGAATCCATCACGTTCAGGTTCGCGACACGGATTTCCCAAAGCTCACTTGGCGTTTTGGGAAACTTCACAAGCATGGGCACGCCCTCTGCCATCGCATCCATGTCCTCCACAAGACACTCAAGGACTGCCTCTCGTGGCACATGTGTATCTCTCACGGTGATGGGGAAGATCATGTCTCTTGACTTGTTGTCGGCGCGCTCGATGTTCAGAACAGTGAACAAATGCGCTTCCAGCGTCCCATGCCGATGGAGATACTCCTCAAATGAGTCATCCCACAACGCCACTACCAAATATAGGATGCGTAGACCAGACTTAGAAGGGCGGTAACAGCGGAATTCGGCTTCCCATCTAGAGAATCTCAGCCTCTTGTACCGAGGCTTGTCCGGGGACAGGTTGTACGACCTGCGCATGAAGAACACTCGCCCGCCCTCTCGGTCAGCCTCGGCAAATTTCCTCCACTTACGGACGCCAACCACGTCAATGTGACCCCCGTAGTTCAGTAAAGAGATCTCCTGCTCATGCTTCGTCCAGAAGACCTCACTGACACGATCGGCATCCCGCGGTACGGTCCCCCCCGGACAATCCCTTGCGCGGTAGAAGAACCTGCAGGCATCATGACGGCGGGCAAATTATATAGCGTTGTCATCAATATACAATACTAGATCCATCCAAGCGTGCTGGACGTGCACACGTCAATATCCTCCCACCAAATGTAGTGCACTCTGTGTAATCCTGCGCAGGCGTGGTCTCAATTTAGGATGCCGAGGATGCCGAGGAGTGGCTAACCTCGGGAAAATAGTGTTCGGAACTTTGCGCTCATGCAGGACCAAAAAGGTTACGACATTATTTGGTCTCTAAACACGCCACATTGCTGCATAAACACTGTCATCATACTTGATATATGGTGCAAACATTGCACTTCCCACAACCCAGTTTAATAACCATGCTTGCACTGGCCCGGATGCATGCCCATTACGGCAGTTTATAGTGGTCAACTGGTACCAACCAACAAGGGAGCCCGGACAACACCAATCTGTTTTCAGCAGAATGCAATTAACTCAGCATGTGCAATCCCAAGGGCATATCATGATGAGTGTACATCGACACAAAAGCACCATCCATGCCACTTACCGGACTTTCGCCCATGGCTCACGAGTCCCGTCAGCGTTTACTTGCATGAAGACAGCGCGGACAAGGCAAAGTTCTTCTCGCTTTCGCTGCCCCTTGTTGTTGTCCATTAACACCATGATGGTGTCCCCAATGCGGACGACACTCTGCCGCTTCTCACTGGAACTTGCTGCCAAGGCGGGAAGCTGCACCTCCTGTTGTTGAACTGTTGGATGGGTGTTGTAAAACTGGGTCTGATTGAAAGTCCACACACGCCGATCCTCATTCATCTCGTGTTCTAGTAACAGTTTCCCCGTGAACGACTCATTCTGCAGCAGAGCGGATAGCGTTGACTGTATGCTGATGTAAGTGAACTTGACTGCCTCACGCAAAGGATCGCCCTCTGCCTCCGCTGGGACCCAATTCACAGTCAGTGCGTCCGCAAGGGGCAGGCCCTTCTCCAATGACCGTCTCCTAGCCACGCCGAACTCCCCGTGGCTGGTCACACTGTATTGTGGGTGCTTCGCCAGTTCCTGAAACGCTTCGATGCACTTATCAGGAAGACCAAACTCCGTGGCTATGCAGAAAAGCGAAGCCTGTGTAAAATCGGCGTTCCCAGACAACGGCTTAGACCATGCCCATGGGTTTCTTGATGCACGGCCGGCGCCGGCCTCAACATCACCAGCCGTTCCTCCCCCACCGTCTGTCGTAAGCCCCTCCTCCGCCATCGCCCCCCCTGCCCCACCGTCTGCCGTAAACTCCTCCTCCGCCATCGCCCCCCATTCCTCCTCCATTGAGTCATCAGGGCGCGGCTCAGCAGGCTCTACGCCTTCCATGCCCGCCGCATCGGGCTCCGGCTCCGGCGACCGTGTATCCACTTCAGCCACTTCAACAGCTTCGGCGGTCTTCAACAGCTGTTCACCTTGCGGGCATTCCTGGCGTGGCTCACCAAACAGCCTTCGCCGTTTGGCTCGGTCGTTCCCGCCGCTGGGAAGTGGGAACGGACCAGGAGGCACCGACATCGGGGCGCGCGACGAGCGGTTGTGGACCGATATCGTTGAACGCGAAGGGATGTCCCTGACGACGAGAACGTTCAATGGCCTCACCTACGAACGATTTTTTGGGGGACTTGTAATAATATGCCTGATATGCCTGAGATCGACGAGAAAACAGCCAGCTCATTTGCTTGTCAGGCTGACAATTCCGTGCGCATCGTTGCCATGCAGTGTCGGCCCATTAATATTGTATACACCTCCAGTTGCAACAAACGCCATGGACGTACAGCAATTACAACACGAGGCTTATACCAATACCTAACTAAACCGAAGGTGGTACACAACTGCCGTGGGAAGGAGGGGGGTGGTACACAAATACCGTACAGGTGGTACACAACTGCAGCCAGGTCGACAGCGGGTCGCTGCGTACCTGCCGTGGGAAGGAGGGGGGTGGTACACAAATACCGTACAGGTGGTACACAACTGCAGCCAGGACAACAGCGAGTCGCTGCGTACCTGCCGTGGGAAGGAGGGGGGTGGTACACAAATACCGTACAGGTGGTACACAACTGCAGCCAGGACAACAGCGAGTCGCTGCGTACCTGCCGTGGGAAGGAGGGGGGTGGTACACAAATACCGTACAGGTGGTACACAACTGCAGCCAGCACAACAGCGAGTCGCTGCGTACCTGCCGTGGGAAGGAGGGGGGTGGTACACAACTGCCGCCAGTATAACAGCGGGTTGCCGCGTTATAGGGTGACCTGACAGCGATGCCGCAAGAACGTGTACCGTGCGATGTTTGGTTTGCCCCTGACCACTGGGGTTGTAGCCGTCGGATGGCTGCAACCACGTGTGTACGCGAAATTTGACAGTGCACCAGGAGTGCACGCGAAATTTGAAAGTGCGCATTCACGTCTTCACCACGCGTAGGTGACTCCAGTTAACGTTTACGCGCAGCTCATCAGTTTCTATGGCGCCCAAGCTCAAGAAGAAGGCCACGATGTCGCGGGAGGAGGAGGACATGGGCCGGCGGCGCAAGAAAAGCCGCCCCTTGATTTCCTGCGAATCCGAATCCGATGCCGATTCCTCTTCCTCGTCGTCCTCCGGCGAGGACGACGATATTGGCGCGGTGCCACCGGCCACCACCTCCTCCGGCAGGAACTTGCAAATCGCGGCCAACAGGGCGGAGGAGGGCCTCAGGCAGGAGGTGGCGGCATTGAGACAAGACGTCGCGAGTCTCATGACGCGACTGGGCACCAAACTGCCCAAGAATTTCGTGGGTTGCACATTACGCATTATATAGCTTATTTGCTGAACTTTTTTGCTTTACACGATTCATTATTCCAGATTTCTAACTTCGCACTTTCTCTATCTTGCACATTGCACGTTTGCAGAAGACAACCCCAGCTTTTTCGGCCGCTGCCGAACACCTCTCCCGGCATTGCTTGTCCATTCGCGCTGATATGTCGGGAAAGAGGTTCAGCTGGACCAGGAGCGGTCCGTCCGGGAGTCGGGTCTGCGTGGCGCGATCGCCATGTTCTTCCAGGAGGCGGGCATCGTGAAAGGCCCCAACGACTCGGTTCCTGCGGAGGATTACGTTCAAGTCCGGGCTGCGCTGGTCAAGCGCCAGTCCAACCACCGGTCCAACTTGTTCAAGTTTGGCCTGGCGCGGGTGTCTGACGACTACACGTCGTGGTTGGTGGGGACGGCCACCACCAATCGCATCAAGAAGTACGCCGACCTTCCCGCATGGCTGAAGGAGGACTTCTGCCGCGTGGTACTTTTGTACTATCTGAAGATGTTGCACTTCACGGTGCAGGTAAGCAGCCTTATTCTCCTTCTTATACCTGTTTCGTGGCATGCGCTTACTTTCTTTAACACATTGGTACATAGGCCTATACAGCATGTCACTACATTTAGTTTTTGTATGCCAACAATGACTTATATTGTTTGTTCAATGCATGCATGGTTAAATGAATGTACTTGCCGTGTGATCATGACACCACAAGCAGGAGGTGCGGGACAAGCGGCCTGAGCTGTGGGAAGATTGGGAAGACATCGCCTCCAAGTGCTGGGACAAGAAGAAGGTGCGCGAGGCGGCCGAGAAGCTGAACATGATGCGGTGTGGGCCAAGGCGCGAGTGGGACGACGTGGACGAATGTTTCAAGGAGATGGCGAGGACGCGTGCTTCCTACCGGCATCTGCCAACGCGTGTCTTGTTCGACAACACTGACAACCCGTGGCCGTACTGTACTCTGACACAAGCGCAAACTCGCACGCCCGCGCAAGCATCGGTGCCTCGAGCGCACCAAGCGAGCGCACATCAGCACCTGCCGAGGAGACCACACCCATCGGCGCGGCGAGCGGGGATGTCACGCACTCACTGCCGGCGCAGCCCCAGTCAGCACCTTTGTAGAAGACCCCACCCATCGGTGCCTCGAGCGAGTTTGTCACGCAATCCAATGGATGATAACAAAGCCAATAAATATTTAAGGATGTCATCAGCCGACTTGGTTATCTGATCATGTCTTGTGCTACCATGGTCCGGATTCTCCCGATTTCTGGCCTGCGATGGTTGTCTCCTTGATGTCTTGTGTTAGAGTTTCAATGTATTATAAATGCGACAAGGACATCGGCTGAAATGTGAGAATGAAGACATATTGGTGAATTGAATACAAAAACTTTGTTTTATGCTTAAATATGAAATAATAAACTCTTTTAGGCTCATTACATGAAACTGGACATTGCACAAATTAAAAACAAAATATATAGTAGACAACTACATCTTAAGTTACAACTTGTAAATTACGATATGTAGAGGTCTGCACGTAGTTTACCAACTCGTAATTTAACCGCTCGTAGACTATCAACTCGTAGATTACTACCTCGTAAGTTACTACCTCGTACGTTACTACGTCGCAAATTACTACCTCGTACCTTACTACCTCGTAAATTACTACCTCGTAAATTACTACCTCGTAGATTACTACCTCGTAAATTACTACCTCGTACATTACTACCTCCTAAATTACTACCTCGTACATTACGACGTTGGATCTTACCTCGGATCTAATTCGTAACTTACGAAAAAGATCCCATCGCGTATCTATAACGTAATAGTAGCGGACACCGTAAATTACCACCTCGTAATTTACGCCTCGGATGCTTTTTACCACCCTCGGACGAAAAGTATAGTGTAAAGAGCCGATCAACGTCAAAATCACGCTCAGACCAGCCAGGTTCGCCTGGGCGACTGCGCTTTGGGTCAGGCGATGCAGAGGGCGAGGAAAGCCCAGGAGGTATCTGGGCGACCACCAGTGCGCGACTAGTGTCACCTCCACTGCCTTCCGGCCCTGATGGCGAAGCTGCAGCCGGAGCTGCATGCAGACGTATTTTCATTGCCGAGCGCAGCTGCCAGGCTGCGTTGCGTCGAGGAGCGTTTGCTCGTCATATATTGCGTAATAGCCTCGGAAAATTATATCAGCATGTGCGTCGTAGAAAGACGCGTCGATTGTGATATTCACGGCTGATTTCGGTGCTCAAACGTGAAAGTTATGAGCTCCGCCGTCAGCCATGGCTACCTCGTGGCTCGTGGCTCGTGGCCATGGATGATCATGGAAAACAAAGACAAGCTTTATTATACCATGATGGATCAAAAACAACGTCTCAACAATGGCGACCCCACGTCCTTGATATCGACGTGCTTGTCGAGCATGCCTCAACCTTAGCCTGAAGAGAACCAATCAGAGTCATGGACTTCTAAACAAGATCTTCGTATCCATCCTAGTCACACAAAACAGAACAACACCACAAACGGAACAGCCGCTTATCCTCAATGGAACGGAAGGTAAGCAGGACTGGGGGTGTGCCGCCTTGTCCCGTGAGTGGGGAAGGTGATGCCCACGCAGTTCTAATTTACCTCCTGAGCTTGGCCTCAAGCAGGCATCCATCGATCCATCCACGGTTTAATAATACTCGATCCGTGACTCCCCAACGGAGTACGAGTTTAGGAGTTCAGACATGAACTATTCCTAGATGCATCCCCTTTGGTTTGCACATTAATTAAAGTAATGGAAATCTGTACGCTGATTTGCCCTATGTTTCCCACATTATTAGGCACAGGCGCCTGGGCCTAGCCGGGCACCTGGCCCGCACAGATCGGGTAGACACATCAGATAGACTAGCTGGCACCACGCCCGCCCAGCCTGGGCGATATGTCCTCCCCTGGCGTGCCCCAGGCCGTGCGCGGCAGGGCCGCCACGTCAGTACCCGTGGACTTTTCGTGGTAGACTCGGCATGGACATGTTGTGCTACACTATAGACGTGACGGGCTCACACCCGGGCAGCCTCCTGGTTTGTCTGTACTGATGTGGGGGCAGATGGTACGCAAGGATAGATGGCAAGTAGTGATGAAGGAGACCACCCCCAATTTCTGTGGGGGCTCCGCGTGTGACCGCGTATGGCATTCATAGCGATTCGGGCCGCGGTGCCCACACCCCTGTAACTAGGACCTAGATAGGTTACACCATCCATTCCATATATAGCCACGAGCCACGACTCAGGTAGCCATGGCTGACGGCGGAGCTCATAACTTTCACGTTTGAGCCCCGAATTCAGCTGTGAATATCACTATCGCTTCGTCTTTCTAAGACGCACATGCTGATATTATTTTCCGAATCTATTACGCAATATATGACGAGCAAACGCTCCTCGACGCAACGCAGTTTAGCGGATGCGCTCGGCCATGACAATACGTCTGCAGCTCAGGCTGCAGCTTCGCCCTCAGGTCCGGCAGGCAGCGGTGACACTAATCGCGCACCGGTGGTCGCCCCGAACCCTCCCGGGCTCACTGCCTCGCCATCGGCATCGCCTGACCCTAAACGCACCCCGCTCAGCCGACAAAACAGGAGGGTCTTCTCGCCCCTCAGAACCACGCTTTCGGCCCCAACCTTTCCAGGTCGATGATCACGACTGGACCAACATGTCTCCGGCCGATGCTATGCACTGCATCTTCTACGGGGACTACGCCTCGCTTTACGACCTGCGCCTCCATCTCCACGACATCCATCGCCTCCTCTGCACCGACGGCAACCGCTGGACCAACATCAGCATGCTCAGTGTTCGGGTCCCCCCGCCCCCGCCTCCAGCATGCCATCCTCAACTCCCTTCTCCAGCGCTCTGACGGCGAGATCTGGGCTCCATCCATCTCCGCCCCCACACTTCGTTCCATCCTTACGGAAGCCTTTCAGCAGCTGGCACGTGACCCCTATTGCCGCCGATGTGGCAGCAATGGGCGGCACGCTGGCTACTGAACTTCCTCACCTTTCCACCATGCACCGCTGCCTCCACCTCCACTGCCATTTCCGCCTCCACTGCCGACATCAAAGCCCAGCTCCTCGACCTCGACCAACGCCTTCAAGCCACCGCCACCGCCCTTGAGTGCTTGCATGACACTACCGGCCTCACCGCCCAGGCGGTGAAGGACATCGCTGCCCAGCCAGCACCTGCTCCGGCCCGGCCGGCGATGCTCCCTCCACCTGGGCGGACTTGCTTAAGCATCACACCACCTCCACCACCTCCACCATCGCGGCACAACTCAAGCAACAAGCCCTCGACCTTCGCGAGGAGGCCGACATCGCCCAGCGCAGCCACAATGTCATCGTCAAGCACTTCGACCAGCGGGTAGGTGAGGCTGGTCGCGCGCGGGGTAAGGCTGGCCCGGCACCCGTGCTCCTTACCTTTAAGTACATGGCGGACAAGCTGCATGGCGTTCCTTAAATGCCGCAAGAAGCTCTCGGAGACTCGCTTCACGCTGGACGACGACTTGACCCGGCCTGGCCCAGCAACAGCGGCGACGCGAGCTATGGCCGACCTACCTTCAGCTCCGGCAGAGCGCAGGCGGGTAAAGCTGGTATACTGGAGGGGGGCGGTCATCCACGTTGACCACAAGCCCTGGCAGGCACCTCCTGCCACCTCAGACTAGGGAATAATACCAGGAGTGTAGATTAGTCAGGCTTAGCCTAGCATGTGGCCCACGCGCATGTGCGCCCATAATGGCCCCCATGGATGATGCCTTCAGAATTTAGCCACGCCATGCCTATAATGGGACCTCCCATGGATGTTGCATTAAGAATTTAGCCATGCTATGCCTATGCAGAGGGATTAATTAATTAATTAAAATCATAGCTCCGTTGGGAGCATATGTAACACATAGCCCTGAGAAAGGGGCATCTATGGGTTTGTAATACAATCAGGGCTACAACCTGCAGGTGGAGGATGTACAACTGTCACCTGCTCTGGGTGCACAAGGTGCACCTGCACCGCCATGATGGTTCATGCCTCCTTAACAAGCACAGGCACCCAGGGGGGGCTTGAGGAGAGGGCCTAGAAGGCCTGCATGACATATGGGGTGGAGGGTATGTGGCTAGGCTATAGCTGGTGTACACATGGCATCTCAGCAGAGAGTAACTCCCTGCATAGGCATCGCATGGCTAAATTCTTAATGCATCATCCATGGGAGGTCCCATTGTAGGCTGGGCGCGGCTAAATACTGAAAGCAGCATCCATGGGGGCCATTATGGGCGCACATGCATGCGCGTGGGCCACTTGCAAAGGCTAAGCCTATCTAATCTACACTACTGGTATATTCCCTAGTCTGGGGTGGCAGGAGGGGCCTGCCAGGGCTTGTGGTCAACGTGGATGACCGCCCCCCTCCAGTATACCGGCTTCCCCCCTGCACGCTGCCGGAGCTGAAGGTAGGTCGGCCATAGCTCGCGTCGCCGCTGTTGCTGGGCCAGGGTCAAGTCGTCGTCCAGCGTGAAGCGAGTCTCCGAGAGCTTCTTGCGGCATTTAAGGAACGCCAGCTTGTCCGTCATGTACTTAAAGGTGGTAATGCAGAGGGATGCTCTCTGTTGAGAAGCCATGCCCCAGCTCTTGTATAGCCATGATGATCTTCCCCCACATGACAGGCTCCCCCTTAGCTGGGCATAGCTTGATAGATCATGGGGGTGCAGGTGCCCTGGCGCACCTAGAGCGCAAGGATAGTTTACATTCCCACTCTTGCAGGAAGTAGCCCAGAATGTATTAAAAGCCATATGCCCCTTCCCAGGGATATGTGCTACATGTACTCCCAACGGAGTTATGTTCCTAATTAATTAATCCATTCCATCCCATGTTCCGCTCCCACTGAGGACTTATGCTCACGTGACGCAGTCACGTGTCTATTAAGTAATTAATTCCTAGATGCATGGCAATCCAACGTCAATCAAGGCGGGGCGAGATTGAATGATTGATTGATTAACTGTTGCAAGTCCTTCTGCACCACCTAACTACCGGGGATATAATCTATGCGCAGTGCAAGTGATATTTTTACTTGACTGATTGTTGCAATCTAGGTTACAAGTTCATAGCGTATCCTGATCCCGGGCTTTAGTATCTTGAAGGGACAACCGCGCTTAGTATACTTCATGCATCAATTTCCATGGAGGTAATAAAGGCAGTGATGGGATAAGTCGCTTCGTGGGTGCACCGAGCCCACAGGAGCACACCACAAAGCAGTCATAACTCGTTACCAAAAAATTGCCTTCCATGACAGTGACTGGCTTGACGAAGCACCTGCATGACTTGCTTGACTAAGGGCTACCTGCTCAGCTAGAAAATGGAAGACCAAACCGCAGAGACCCAGCCCTAGTGAAAGCCGCAGGCCTGTTGTATAAAGCCAGACAACCCCTTAGTTTCCTTGTTCACGCCGCACAACCGACCATGGTTGTCCCACAAAAGATCACTTCTGCACCACTAGAAATTGAACTCGTCGTCCTCCTCCCCGCCTGCATCCTCCTTCTCCTTCCTCGACCCCCGCGACTTCTCCCGCCCGCTCTCCCCGCCGCGCTCCCGCCCGCTGTCCCCCGCACGATCCTCCCGATCCGACGGCCTCCGCTCACGGCTGTGGCTCTCCTCCCGCGACGACTCGCGCTGCGGAGGTGGGCGCAGCTCCTTGGTCGGCGTGCCCGGCGCGGGGCCCTTGGGCGTGCGCACCTCCACGGGGATATCCCGAATTTCGCTGCTGCCGCGGCTCGCGGACCGGCCCAGGCGCGCCGAGGGCACCCGGACGGGCTTTGGGGATGGGGCGGCGCGTGCCTCATCCTTGCCACTGGCATCCGCACCGCTCCTGGTCGAATCGCTCGTCCTCTCGCGGCGCTCCGTGCTGCTGCTTCGGACGGAGCTCGAGGGCTTCGGGGTGGTCGCGGCGGCATCGGCGGGCTCCCTCCCGCCGGCGTTGCCGCCGCTGGCGTCCTTGTCCTTGCTGGATTTGATGGGGACGCCCTCGACGATGACCTTGTGCACAGTGGCAAAGTCATCCCACGCGCTCACCAGGATGAGCTTGAGGTGCTTGGCGGGGATGTTGCCCACCTGGTGGCTCTCTGTCTGCATGCGGTTGCCCTTGTCTTGCAGCTCTGGCGGGTGGCGGATGCCAGAGACAGCAGGGGGGCGCAGGGCATCGGCGGCAGGAGACAACAAAACAGGGGGAGGGAAGAAGGTGAGATGGGTGACACATTAGATAGGCTAGAGAGGGCACCAAGCACGCCCAGCCCGGGTTCTTTATCCTCACATGGCGGTCCTGTGGCCTTCTTTATCGCCGTGGGCTTCTCGCAATATGCTTAGCCTATAGAGGCATGTGATATCCCAACGCTAATGGGCTGGTACCGGGGGAACTGGGCCCATAAGTCATCTGGGGGCAGATGAAGCTGTGACATGCAAGGAGTGCTGGACCAGCCAGATTATGAGGCATGTTTAATGTTAGCCGTGACCCCCAGCGTGGTGGGCGCACTGCGTGTTACAAGGCTTTGGTCCCCATACTTGCACCAAGTGGGTCTATCCCATCCTTGCACCAAGTGCTAGCTCAATAGGTTTTTATTCTACTAAGGCCACGTCATCCCCGCCATCCAGAATTATAAAAGGAAATGTGTTAAGTGACGCAGTCGCATGATCTCACGAAATCGTGAGGTATCCGTGTTGAGAAATCAGTTCGATGTAGTTACCATCCATTGGTCACCATCAAATGGCATGGCAATGAGTTGTAGAGGCAGATAATTAGATAATTACATAGACCGGTAGATCAGCCAGGGCGATCACGCCATCATCACAAGGCTCGGCAACTGACTCGACTGCTAACTCACCGACTTCGAACAGCTTCTCAAACTTGGACGGCTGAGGCCCCTCTGTCCTCTCCACGATGACCTTCTTGACTGCAAGGGGCGGAAAGCAGGTGACCAGGGGGTGTCATTGTTAGGAAGGGCAAGTAGCTATACTCACGCCTCTGTACGCCTCAACTTGCAGCCGGACGAGCAAACAGTCTCACAGAGCCACCAAACAAACTAACCCGCGCACAAACAAAAGAAGACAATAGCCATGACTCAATAAGGCAAACCAGAGACCAGCATAATAGCTCTGCCGTGTTGACGACCGGTGATAGCAAATGGTGGCCCCAGACAGGATCACAGCCGGTCTACGAGGGTCAAAAGGTCCTGAGACCTACAGGTAACGTATGATCCCAAGCCAGTCAGGCCCAAGGCCCTACGAAGCGGGTACCGAAACATGGTCCCAGGCTACTTGATGGTTGGCCCCCACCAGAAAACTGGAACTATATATATCATAGTGCTAGTATATATGTCACCCCTATTCATATAACCCCTAAATATATGCGTTGCATACAGATTTGAAAAGTCGCTAGGGACTTGGTGGATACATGCGGGGGCATGCATTCATTCGTGCATGCATTCCCATGCAAGGTAATGATATAGTGCGCTACACGGGGGGCCATGCATTCATGCATTCGTGCATGCATGCACGTGCAAGCCACGGATGGGATAGTTCACGGGGGCGCATGATCCAGGATTGGGGACTCCAAAAGGGTCGCCCTCGCGAAGCCTACATTGCGCACAGTGGGCCAGCAATATGTACTCCCTTTCTGGCCCTCCATGCCCGTGATCCTGGAGCTCGAACGTGCACAAGTTGCCCGCCCGTGCAAAAGTTGCCCGCCCGTGCAAAAGTTGCCCACACGTGCGCAAGTTGACCGCAAGCGCATAAGTTGCCCGCAAATGCACAAGTTGCCCGCAAGCGCACAAGTTGCCCGCGCGTGCACAAGTCCCAACGCAGCCACAGAAACAACGGCGAAGCCTGACCGCAGAGAATCGTAGGATGTGTGCGCAACACGAGGCAAGAGGGAGAGAGCAAGGGTGCGCACCTGACATGGTGGACAGCTTGATCTTGGTCACACACACATAACTCAAGACGCGAGCGTGTTGTTATAAGAAACAGTGGGCACGCACCTGACGTGGTGGACAGCTTGATCTTGGTCACCTCCAGCTTGCCCTTGAGCGTGATGATGATCTCCTGCGGGAACATGCCCGTTGTCGTCCAGAAGCAGTTCTCCTTGCTGCAAGCATAGCAGATGGGGGTGGGGGTGGGGGTGGGGGTGAGGGTGCGGGTGGGGGGGGAATGGTAGGGTGGGTGGGGAGCGGGAGGGGAAAAGGGGAAGGTGGCGGGCACACGATGGGTTGGGAAAAGGGGGGTTGGAGGCGCAATGTCAACACGCAAAATGGCATTAGCTATGGGGGCAGGGCGCTGGGGGAAGGGGGGCGCAGGGGGGGCAAGCAAGGGGGGGGGGGGGGGGGGGGTAAGTGTTTGGAACGTGGCAGGAAGGAAATGGCAAACGGAGTAGTCACAAGGAGGAAGCGGGACCGGGGCGCATTAGGTAGCTACTATTAGGCAGGGGGAATGCAACACAGTGACGCCCGGGAAGAATGGCATCTCTGACGTGGAAATTGCGGTTGGGAAACTGGGCAGCGAAGGGAGGGAAGCCGAATAAGCTACTATGAGAGCTACTATGGACAGCTACTATGGAGAGCTACGATGAATGGACGGGCGAGTTGAAAAAGGGAGTTAAAGTGACGTTTCACAAAAGGACTATAATTACATGACCCAATAGAGACATTGCGAAGCCATGTCAACCTAAGAATCAAAGGGGGGTACGTTGTGAAAATGCCCAGTGCCCATCACTGGTCCAGCCACCTTCCTTGCCCCCTAGGTGTCCAGGGGGGTGCCTGGAGTTGAAACAATGCCCTGGTTTCGTGCTTGGAGGGGATGAGGGGGCTGAAGGGGTTTAATAGGGGCTCAAAGAAGCGGATGTGGGAGGGGGCGGGGGGGAAGAAACTCTCCCTTGGCTTCACAGCGGACGACACCTAGAGATATACCCAGTACATGATAAGGGTGAGAGGCGTGCTGAGGAGAAAAAACGGTCGAAATATTAGCACAGCAACCTAGTAGCTGTAAGGCTTTGAACAAGAAGACCCTCTTTTGCCCCCCTAGTTACCCCACTAAAGAATGATCCTTGCAAACCTGCAGCCATAAGAGGTTCTGTGCATGTGGAAACTCCCCCAAGTCGTGACTGGTTATGTGCTTGTAAGGATAGGCTCTTGTCACTGAACACGGCACATGCTCCAAGCGTGACAGTTGACTAGCTCGCTTGGTAAGATGACGACGGATTGCAAACCTTACCGCTGCAAAGCGCTAAGAACTCCTGGACATTATGACGTTTGTACTGCCGAGCATACCTGGACAGGACGTTTTCAGGAGGATGCCGTGAGTCAGAGGAAGTCGCAAGAGCGATGCGGGCCCCATTCTCCTCTGTAGCGTAATCCGTCATGGTTGCTTCAATTATCCAAGTAGGCAGATCTTTTTGCTATTCAACCTGCCAGCACGCGTATGTGCACGCCGCGGGTCACCCGCTCGTGATATAACATGGCATCTTTATTACTGCTGGTACCAAAGTTGTCCTCTGAATCCCCTCGTAGTAATTTGAAAACAGATTTAACTAGAATTGACGTTGTTATCGGGCGCTTTGGACTTCGCCAATGAGGTGCTGCTTCCAGGAGCCTGAAATCAAAGGGCTTCTTTATTTGACTTTGTAAGCAAAACTGCTCGAGAAAAGCTGTGCATGGGGAGCTCGCCGAGGCCAACGCGGTAATCACACATCGGCCTAAATAACACGAGTGCTCATGAGCGCACCTAGCCACCTACTCGGTATTTCCCACCCTCGAGCTTTTCTCCAACCGATCAATTCACAGGATGCCGGTCATAATCATAATCATCCTGGTGCTAAATTAAGAAACACTTATGCTGCCAGCCCTCCATGTTTGTAACGGGCAGCGCTGCGCCCTTTGTACACTGTGGCGTTGACAGCGCAGGGACGTCATAAATGGACGGGCACCGTCCATGATCCCAACGGGATTCTTGGCAGTTGGCATGAGTGTTCTGGCCGCGCGTGCGCAACTTCAAATAGAAGTGTTGCACGTCACCTCGCCGCCCAAGTCCCGAGTATCTTTCAAGGTTCACGTGCCAGTGCAGGCGATTAGGTGGGCAATTACAAGTGACGTGCATCAAATTTCTATTTAGGAAACGTGCAGCACTGCCGTTGTATATTTTGGTGACAACAGCCGTTGTCGAGGCAGTCATGGCGACTAGCGGCACGGCCAGCGATACATCTGGCGCAATCATCACTCTGGGAAAAACGTCTTTCTAAGAATTGGATTGATGATACAGAGATGCACCGATTAATACAGCTTTCTGGATAATGGACATGCAAGTGAACAGGCGTACCGATGAATGTGGTTAGGACTGCGAGCAGTCGTTGAGGGTTTGGTAGGCTCGATTCCGCATCAGGCGACATGGTCAGCGGTCACGAGCTTTAGAATTCTTCCCCGGTTGACGGGTATGCGTGCCAGGGGTGAAATGCGCTAGACACAAGATACAACGCAATGAGACCCCGGGCGCATTTTGTTCTCGCGTGGCTATTTCTGTCCATACACGCTGGTAAGAGCAAGATACAAATATAATTGCTTCTGCATCTTGTTCCACCAAGGCGGAGTGATTTTTGTAGTACAGCAACCGTGGCACACGCCGTCACTGTGTTTAGGTGCTGCATCCCCCGACTTACCAACTAGATGGTAATTGTTTGTTTGAATCTGGCGCCAAGCACAAACGCGTTGCACATCAATGTCACTTTCAGTTGACAGTGACCTGTATGTTTGCCTTTCAACCAGTCGATGCATGCCTAATGCGAGTAGATTCTCGTTTTGGTTTTCTTCTTTAACTACAGCACGGCCAGCATACATTCTTCCGGCGGGCTGCCGTCTGATAAAATAATTTCGTATCTCTGTACGTTTTCTCCGCCCTCCCACGTTACGTGTTGCTCCCGCCAGCCTTGGCCACCATCACGGTCAACACCCTGTCATCTCCCTCAGCACCAGGGCCAACGAAAACGACACCTCTGTCCATTACCATTACGTTCAGTGAGGCCTGCACCGGCGCCCTGCTGGCGTCATCCCTCACCGTCACTGGAGGGACTGTCGCTGATGCCGACATCACCACAGAGGACAGCACGACTTTCGTCGCCCATGTCACTCCTACAGTAACCAATGGGGATGTCACAGTGACTGTCCAGCCAGGCGCATGCTCCAATGGGGGAGGCGACACCAGCGACGCATCCTCTGACCTCGTGATTGCCTTTGGTGCGTCTTACGGAAATAGACACCCCAGTAGCCCTAGCTCGAAACGATGGACACCAAGTGTTTCATGCATCCTTATCGTCTGCACTTGTTCGTGCCTTCTGTGCATCGAATGGGATTAATACCGCACTAGCTAGTCCGAGCTAGTTTTGCTTGCATCTAGCTAGTCCTAGCTGTAAGTTATGGGCACCAAGTGTCGTGTGCGTCCTCTGCACTTGTCATTGCCTTTCGAGTGTCGGTTGTCGCATGACACCTGGTCTCATCGTCATTGCATGTAGGTTGTCCACCATATGTTGGGTGTTCCGCAGTACCTGCATTTTCCTGCAACGTTGGATTAGTGGCCTTCGTTTCAAGTCTCATATTGGTTTATCCTTCTTTGCTGTCTCAACATTACCATGGTTTTAGTCGCTTCACAACGCCCCATTTTGCTGACAACCCTTGACTTCTCGCATGGCTACCTTACCTGCATTCTCCTTCATTCACGGCCTTGCGTATGGCTACCTTACCTGCATTCGCCTTCATTCACGGCCTTGCTTCTGTGCAGATAGCACGGCCCCGACTGTCACACTCGCTTCCACCAGCGCGCCCGGCCCCACCAAGGACTCCCCCATCCTGGTCACGGCCACGTTCAGTGAGAGCGTGACGGGTTTTGATGGCACCAGCGGGGGCTGGACCTTGGCCAACGCCAGCATAGGCAGCGTGACCGGGTCGGGGGCGGAGTATGTCATCCCCCTCACACCCACAGGGGGGCAAGTGAGCATCACCATCCCGGCAGACACCGTGACAGATGCGGCGGGGAATGGCAACACGGTGTCGAACGCGCTGGCAATCTCATATGGTGAGTGCAGCCTGTTTTGCATGTATGTGTTGTAATGGTTGGTCAGCCAAAACTGTCTCTGTAACAGCATACATTGTTTAAGACGCCATGTCCTATGGTGAGTGGATATGTGATCTGCTTTGGCAGGGCTTCTCCCATTTGAACAGCTTCTTTTCCTTGGTAGACGGGGGTTAGCTCGACGGAAGTAGCTGCAGGGGGCTAGCTTGTCGAAGTTAAGTTGAGGGGGAATGCAGTCACGTCATTACTGTATTTCCGTCCCCCCCCCCCCCCCCCCTTTAATACTTGTTCTTTCTGTGGGGGATTGCTTGAGAGGTAATGGCAGACTTTCATGTACAGCTGAAGAGACGTTGACAGAAGTGCATTGATGCCTGTCCCTGTTGGTCCATCAGAGCGATTCAATGCTCATCATGCTTACTTTTTAAATGTTCATTATAAATTAATTAAACACGTGCTCCCGTTGGGGAGTGACGGTGCAAATGTTCTTTGTACTGAAGTGTTCATCGGCGAGCCCCGAGCATCCCCCATGGAGGCCGACTTCAGCGATGGAAGCCATTGGAGCCTTCTCCCGAAGCATAGTGTTATTGCCACTGCGCTGCTACGCTTCTCTTCTGCCATACTGGACTATGCTTCCCGTTTACCATACTGGACTACGCTGTCATGTGTTGCCTTGATGAGGGTGAAACTCTTTGACGTGGTTCATTTTCATCACGGACGCCATAATCCACTCTGGATGCCTCGTTGAAACCGAGCATTGGTGGCAACAAATACTGAGAAACTTGTGTGGCCCACGAGGTTGCCTTGTGCGATGGAACGAGGCAGCTTTGCTATGCTTATAGTAGTACTAATATTATTAGACCCCTTCTGAGCCACCGACGTCGGCACTCCGCGCTGAACGGGTTCGGATTGCAATTAAGGCGTAGCTCGGGGCCGGTTCTGTCGCGGGGCGCCCCTTCTGGCGCCCCTACGTAGAAACCAACTTACGGATGCGTGGGTACGGAGAAAAGTGGTTGGATTTTGCGCGGCGCGGCAGAATCACATCTTGGCGCCGCGTACGTCGCGCCGATAACCCACGAGGGACCAGCACTAAAGAGGCCCGCCGTATTTCTGAATTTTGTCGACTTTAAGGCAATCGACCCGTCTTATGAACCGCGCCGTCGAGGCGCGACGCCGCTTTAGTGCGGTGCATGGACGGGTCGGGTCTCGAAGGCGGTGGCTCAAAGGGGTCTGTTCTAGTTCGAACCAACCCCATCATCTTTCTTATGATATTAGTGTGTCCTTATCAAGGATCGGTAAAACCCCCGTATTTATGTATCAGAGCCATCAAACGTTAATTGGCCATTTACAGTAGCATGCGTTGGAGCTGCCAGCTAGATGGTGGCTGGGGGGAGAGGCAGAATGTGGGCCCACTAGGCTATCATGAACAAGTGCTGCGTGTCTGCCAGATCCATTGCTATAATGTTTCTTTCAGCAATTTAGATTTCAGCAGTTTATCATCCACGATTGCGTGTTCAGTTCTTGCTCCCAGGGCAGGGAAGGATGGTAGGGTGGTTTGGCAAGTGGGTGGGTAGACAATGATGAGGCCATCTGGGCTGGTGGATTGGAGGGTATGTGTGCGTGTGTGTGTGTGTGTGTGTGTGTGTGTGTGTGTGTGTGTGTGCGTGCGTGCGTGCGTGCGTGCGTGGGTGCGTGCGTGCGTGCGTGCGTGCGTGCGAGGGAGGGAGGGAGGGAGGGAGGGAGGGAGGGAGGGAGGGAGGGAGGGAGGGAGGGAGGAGGGAGGGAGGAGGGAGGGAGGGAGGGAGGGAGGAGGGAGGGAGGGAGGAGGGAGGGAGGGAGGAGGGAGGGAGGGAGGGAGGGAGGGAAGGAGGGAAGGAGGGAGGGAGGAGGAGGGAGGGAGGGAGGGAGGGAGGGAGGGAGGGAGGGAGGAGGGGGGGGAGGGAGGGAGGGAGGGAGGGAGGAGGGGGAGGGAGGGAGGGAGGAGGGAGGAGGGAGGGAGGGAGGAGGGAGGGAGGGAGGGAGGGGAGGGAGGAGGAGGGAGGAGGGAGGGAGGAGGGAGGGAGGGAGGGAGGGGGAGGGAGGGAGGGAGGGAGGGAGGAGGAGGGAGGAGGGAGGAGGAGGGAGGGAGGGAGGAGGGAGGGAGGGAGGAGGGAGGGAGGGAGGGAGGGAGGGAGGGAGGGAGGGAGGGAGGAGGGAGGAGGGAGGGAGGGAGGGAGGGAGGAGGGAGGGAGAGGGAGGGGGAGGGAGGGAGGAGGGAGGGAGGGAGGGAGGGAGGGAGGGAGGAGGGAGGAGGAGGGGGAGGGAGGGAGGGAGGGAGGGAGGAGGGAGGGAGGGAGGGAGGAGGAGGGAGGGAGGGAGGAGGGAGGGAGGGAGGAGGAGGGAGGAGGGAGGGAGGGAGGGAGGGAGGGAGGGAGGGAGGGAGGAGGGAGGGAGGGAGGAGGGAGGAGGGAGGGAGGGGGAGGGAGGGGGAGGGAGGGAGGGTGGGTGGGTGGGTGGGTGGGTGGGTGGGTGGGTGGGGGGAGGGAGGGAGGAGGGAGGGAGGGAGGGAGGGAGGGAGGGAGGGAGGGAGGGAGGGAGGGAGGGAGGGAGGGAGGAGGGAGGGAGGAGGGAGGGAGGAGGGAGGGAGGAGGAGGGAGGGAGGGAGGGAGGAGGGAGGGAGGGAGGGAGGGAGGGAGGGGGAGGAGGGAGGGAGGGAGGGAGGGAGGGAGGGAGGGAGGGAGGGAGGGAGGGAGGAGGGAGGGAGGGAGGGAGGGAGGGAGGAGGGTGGGTGGGTGGGTGGGTGGGGGTGGTGGGTGGGTGGGTGGGTGGGTGGGTGGGTGGTGGGTGGGTGGGTGGGTGGGTGGGTGGGTGGGTGGGTGGGTGGGTGGGTGGGTGGGTGGGTGGGTGGGTGGGTGGGTGGGTGGGTGGGTGGGTGGGTGTGGGTGGGTGGTGGGTGGGTGGGGGGGAGGGTGGGAGGGTGGGAGGGAGGGAGGGTGGGTGGGTGGGTGGGTGGGTGGGTGGGTGGGTGGGTGGGTGGGTGGGTGGGTGGGTGGGTGGGTGGGTGGGTGGGTGGGTGGGTGGGTGGGTGGGTGGGTGGGTGGGTGGGTGGGTGGGTGGGTGGGTGGGTGGGTGGGTTGATAGCGGGTCACATCTGCTGAATGGAGAGTGCGGTTTGGGATGAACGAGTTTATGGATAATCAAAGAGAATGCACGGCATGATTAAGAATACCTTACCGTGTGTAAAGTGTCAGTAATGTCTCGGTATCATGGCCACTGATTGCTCTTAATCATGGCCACTCATTCCTTTATAAACACTAATTGATAGTTCTCAGTGGCTTTCCAAAGCCTGCATGCGACCTGTTGATCAACCAAGTCGCGTCCATGTCGACATCTACGTTGATTACTGCCGATTACCTATGTCTTATCATGGTCTGCAATTATGCAATAATGCAATAATCACCGTCTGCAGATGGCACGGCCCCCACCATCACGCTCACCTCCACCAGCGCGCCCGGCCCCACCAAGGACTCCCCCATCCTGGTCACGGCCACGTTCAGTGAGAGCGTGACGGGTTTCGGTGGCACCAGTGGGAGCTGGACTGTGGCCAACGCTAGCATAGGCAGCGTGACCGGGTCAGGGGCGGAGTATGTCATCCCCCTCACACCCACGGGGGGGCAAGTGAGCATCACCATCCCGGCAGACACCGTGACAGATGCGGCGGGGAACGGCAACACTGGGTCGTCTGCCCTTGCCATGATATATGGTGAGTGGGGCACCTGGGCTTGCCTGACCAGCAGGTCAAGCCTGTTAGAATGGGTTGCCTTTTTATGCGATTCGCATGGTTGCCTAGAATGTGATTACAAACGTGGTTACTATACAGTCAAGTTGTTTACATTCTAGCACGGTCAGAAGCGTATGGTATATGCATACTGTGCTTGTTCGTGCACTGTTGCATCAATATTGTTCTTGACGCTTTGTGCATCTGTGTAATATGATAGTTACACCCTAAAGCCCTGTGTCGTGCCCAGGAGATATAAACGTGCATTATTAAGTTCTCTAGTAAGCTACTCTGCTTGGATAGAGATATACGTGCAGAGCTATAGAGCTAAGGGTGCTTTGTTGGATTCAGGGGAAGGAGGCTCTAATCTTCTTTCAAGAAGTTGGCACGCATTTTCAAAGAATTTTCAATAATGTTAATCAGCTCGAAGGAACTTTTGGGACACCGGGGTGATGATGTGAATTTTGCTTTGACCGTTGAAAAGGAGCCGACTTGCAAGGATGGCTTGATCTATGCTGACTTGTTTAGAGTGAGGATGTCCATTACCTGCTAACTTTGTCTCCGTGCCTTAAACGTATTTGTAAGGAAGACACAAGCAGTGCGCTTGACCCACATAAATTATAGTCTAGTATAAATAAAAGTCTATCTTATTGAAAACTGGCTACCCCGTGGGGCTAGCAGTTTGATTCGATCCACTGGTTCATATTGGAGAATTTCGAACGTACTTGCACCGCTCTCCGGTAAAGAGCTGTTTCGCAGTTGGGCTATCGCTTTGGATGCCTTCGGATCATGAGACCCCTATTGCCACGAAATTATGCAAGAGGTCCTGTGTTTGAATCTGGTATGGTACCAAACTATTTCACTATATTTTTGGGCTCCCCCCCCCCCAATGCCCTCCTTCCCCTGCCTAAATGTACTCTTAATCTTGATGTCTGATTCACCTTGTCACGATTAACAGCTTGCCCCATGCATTGGTTGATGTGGTCTGCCTCACAGATGCAACCGCCCCCACCGTCACGCTGACCTCAGCGGCGGCCCCGGGCCCTACCTCCATATCCCCCATCCTGGTCACGGCCACGTTCAGTGAGAGTGTCACGGGTTTTGGTGGCACCAGCGGGGGCTGGACCGTGGCCAACGCCAGCATAGGCAGCGTGACCGGGTCAGGGGCGGAGTATGTCATCCCCCTCACATCCACGGGGGGGAAGGTTAGCTTGACCATCCCGGCAGACACCGTGACGGATGCGGCGGGCAATGGCAACACCGTCTCCAATTCTTTTGCCATCACATTTGGTAAGTGCATCTGGCTCATGTCGGTTCTTTCTTCCCAAAAAGAACTATGCCTGTGGTTGGATTTTTCTTTCAGATTGGTTCCCAGCGTCACGGTCCTCTTGACAGCAGCTGCCCGATACAAACTTTCCACTATTGCTGCTATCTAGGCATGCATAGCCAGTATGTGACTATCTAGCCCAAAAATCTATCTCACGAGGCCATTGGGGGCTCATCATGGGCTCCTGTTGATTTTCTTCTACGGCTTTTTGGCAGGAGCAGCCGCTACCGTTGTGTTGATACTTGAGACTCCATAGCTTGTTCGCAATGGCCGCCACCCATCACTCCTATAATATGAGAGGTGGAATTATTCAACTCATGAGCAAGTGTTTCATTTGGCTGCCATGTATGCACCAACTGGGCTTATTTCTTTCTATGAAAGCAAGCCTGACATGCTGCTTTACCTTCTTCCGGCATTCCCTATGCTCATGGGCCTGTTATTACTGTTATTTGTCACACCCTATGCTCATGGGTCTGTTATTAATGTTATTTTGTTACACCCTATGCTCATGGGCCTGTTATTAATGTTATTTGGTCACACCCTATGCTCATGGGTCTGTTATTAATGTTATATTGTTACGCCCTATGCTCATGGGCCGGTTATTAATGTTATTTTGTCACGCCCTATGCTCATGGGCCTGTTATTAATCTTATTTGGTCACACCCTATGCTCATGGGCCTGTTATTAATGTTATTTGTCACACCCTATGCCCATGGGCCTGTTATTAATCTTATTTGGTCACACCCTATGCTCATGGGCCTGTTATTACTGTTATTTGTCACACGCTATGCTCATGGGTCTGTTATTAATGTTATTTTGTCACACCCTATGCTCATGGGCCTGTTATTAATGTTATTTTGTCACACCCTATGCTCATGGGCCTGTTATTAATGTTATTTGTCACACCCTATGCCCATGGGCCTGTTATTAATGTTATTTTGTTACACCCTATGCTCATGGGCCTGTTATTAATGTTATTTTGTCACACCCTATGCTCATGGGCCTGTTATTAATCTTATTTGGTCACACCCTATGCTCATGGGCCTGTTATTAATGTTATTTGGTCACACCCTATGCTCATGGGCCTGTTATTAATGTTATTTGTCACACCCTATGCCCATGGGCCTGTTATTAATCTTATTTGGTCACACCCTATGCTGATTGATCTGTCCGCGTGCAACCCAACAAACTCCTCTGTCATGACCCTGTTAACCTATTCGCTAACCCAGATGGGTCGGGCCCTACCATCACCCTGACCTCCGAGGACGCGCCCGGCCCCACCGCGGTGTCGCCTATCACCGTCACGGCCACCGTGAGCGAGGCGGTGACGGGGTTCATCGAGTCTAAAAACAGCTGGACGGTCACTAACGCCACCGTCGGCGCAGTCATACTGATGGACGGCCAGTATGTGATCACGCTCACACCCACGGGGGCGGATGTCAGTTTGAGGATCCCTGCAGGCACGGTGACGGACGCATCGGGCAACGGCAACACGGTGTCCAACACGATCACCATCATCTACGGTATGGCATTTGATGATTCTTTGTGCACTCTGTTTCTTTGTTTGCTTGTTCTCAGAAACCTGTGCAAGCCAGCGCGGCCAGCTAGCCCTCACACGGCAGGGGGGAAATCATAATAGATTTGAAGGTTCAAGTGAGACGTGTTTAGAAATCGCTTTGAATCCGATATCTGAACGCCTGGAGCCGTTGTCTATCCAAGATCTGTAGGTTGATTTCCATCATCTGAAATCTCTAAGTTGCTTGTCAGTATCTGAAATCTTCAAGCTGCTTGCCATCGTTTTCTCTGTTCGTTGTGATGTTGCGTTTGATTTGCTGTGATTGTTAGTGCCGTTCGCAGTGTTTAAATTCGCGTATATCTCTCATCAGTGTTGTGAGGTTCAATGAGGTTCAATCAGGGACCCTGCACGCCTTTCACGCACCGCAAGGTGTGTGCATGCTTGATAGTTGATGATGTCGAACGGGTTCACTTGGTGTCACGAGCTCCGTGCTGTTTTCACGTTAAGTAGTTTGTGTGATTTCCTAGTATTTCGGCTATGGAAAATGCGAGGTAATGCTTACGAGGCCGAAAGAGCTGTTGTGTAATCAATGTCTCTCTTGCACATGTTTGTAGTCCCTGTGGCACATAGCTTCGCTTGATTTTGCTCATGTAGTAAAACTTTAGTCCCCCTACCTCTCCATGAATGTGCCCACCTGCCCTGTGAAACAACCCACTAACCCACCCGATTACTTCACCCTCGAGCGCATTTTTATTTGTACATTATTCTCTAGTCCCAATTTCGGACACCCCCTCGGTTCCCCAGACGCTGAGGAAAATAAACCTGTTGTCCTGCTTGGAACGGTGGTCACCTGTTGCAAATCTCTGGCAGACGGCACCGGACCCACCGTCGCGCTGACCTCAGCAGCGGCCCCTGGCCCTACCTCCATCTCCCCCATCCTGGTCACGGCCACGTTTAGTGAGAGCGTGACGGGTTTTGGTGGCACCAGCGGGAGCTGGACCGTGGCCAACGCCAGCATAGGCAGCGTGACCGGGTCAGGGGCGGAGTATGTCATCCCCCTCACACCCACGGGGGGAAGGGTTAGCTTGACCATCCCGGCAGACACCGTGACAGACGCGGTGGGAAATGGAAACACGGTGTCTAACGCGCTGTCCATTGAGTATGGTGAGTGCAGCCTGTTTCGCAAGCCTATACTAACTCCGATTGTGGTCAGCCACGAAGCAGGGATCAAACTAGCAGCATACACACACTGAATAGGCATTGTTTATCTAACCGCATGCATTGTTTCAGCATTGAATCCAACCTGGCGCAAACCTGAAATTGACCACACCGGCCCATTTACCGCACCGGCCAAGTGTTTGTTTTCCCGCAAGTTTCAGTGTTCAGTGGCTGCTGACTCACCAACTTTGTTTCTGATTTAGGGTCTATCTATCAAATCTGTTTTAAGACGCTGTGGTTCCCTGGGCATCGGAATCATGCGCTGTGAAATGTATATGCTTGCCTGCAGTCTCTTCGCCACAACACTAATGCTAAGGAACAACCTGATTACCCCGCTGCTAGTCAACCGTTGACCTTGTTGTTTTGTGGATAATCGCTACCTGTGGATCCATAAACTTCCCCTCGGCGCCCACAATCACCACCGCATTCCTGCGTGCGCTCATTCTCACAACCAACAAATTGACATCTACCTATGTAATGTGCTTTACCTCCAAGTCTTGACCTAGAGCCGCATGGCTGTGTGCACGGTGCCAGCATATACACTAAGCTCTATAGATGTCTTGTTTGTTTCCACTCACCGGCCGCCTTCCCCCCCTCATCTCCATGCAGTGCCCCCGGACGCCGAGCCCCCCACGGTGACGCTATCCACCAACGCCACCAGCCCGACCCAAGCCATCCCCATCTTCGTGACGGCCACCTTCAGCGAGTCTGTGTCTGGGTTTTCCAGTGCGTCAGTCGCCGTGGGGGGAGGGACCGTCTCCCTGGTCACGGGATCTGGGGCGGTGTACGTTGTGGAGATCCTGCCGGCCGCAACGGGTCAGGTTGTTGTGGCGGTCCCTTGCTGCAAGGTCACGGACGGCAGTGGAAACCAGAACACGGCAGCAGCCGCCAACGTCACCGTCAACTTTGGTGCGTGGCTGTAGGGTTTCGGCTTTTTTCCCCAAGCGTGGTCTTGCCCTTGTCCAGTTCTGCTTTGCTGTGGCCCGCCCGCTTTTTCCCAAGCGCATTGTTGTCCTTCTCCAGGCCTGCTTTGTTACAATTTGGCGGTGTGTATGTGCTTTCATGGTTTTGTCACAACGAGTGGGCATGCCTCAGGATTGGCGATGCCAGATCAGCATCGAGCTGACAGCTTTGCAAAACACAGAGTCGCGGTCTGACTATGCAGTATTGGGGTTGTGGGTTAACCCTGGGTATGCCCAAAAACCCTCAGGCTCCGCTGCTCCGGGAGAGGCCTTAATATTCTCCCACACCGGCGCCTCTATATGTGTTCCAAGCCTATCTGTTGTGGGCTCTGGACCATGGGGCAGCCTTACTGCACTCGCTATGAGTCAGCCATGCTTTGCCCATGCAGAGAGCCACTCTCTGCTGAGACGCCATCATGCCCTTGCTATTGCTTAGCCATGATCATCTTCCACCCCATGTCCGCAACTTTGCATAGATGCTGGAAAACATGGTGGTGCAGGTGCACCTCAGTTGTGCACCCCGAGTAGGTGGCAGTTTACACCCACCACCTGCAGGTTGTCGCCTAGAATGTATTAAAAACCATACGCCCCTTCTCAGGGATATGTGTTGCTTATCCTCCCCACGGAGGTATGTTCTTAATTAATTAAGGAATTAATTATGCAGTAGACAGGGAACCATGGATGGTAACAGCTTCTCAAGGCATTTTTTTAAAAAAGTATTAGGCATTCTAGGGGATAAAATTCACGACAAAGGGTTTGTTGTAGAAAAAGGGCTTACTGTAGAAAAGGATTACGGGCCGCGGTTGGCATCCATGACACTTCCTCTACAAATTATGCCACGTTTCAGGGGGGGGGTACAACTATCCGCTGCTTTCCTCGACGCTATACCACGAAACATCATGTTTGTCATGCACATGCACATGCCTTTTCTGTCAAGATGCAATGCTTGGCGTGATACCAGGCGCATCGTTTCTCTCAGGCTGGCATCGTCACCATTTGTGCCGGGGATGGCTCTCTATGAAGGTCACTATACCTAACTATGTGGTCACTAAACCGTGGCACACTGCAGTGGACGCGACGCCGCCAAGCGTCACGCTGACCTCGAGCCTGGCGGGCCGCACCAACGTGTCGCCGCTGCCGATCACGGTGACGTTCAGCGAGCCGGTCACCGGTCTCACCCAGGACGAGTTTCTAGTGACCAACGGCCTGGTGGCGTCATTAACGGGGAGCGGCAGCGTGTACACGGTCAACGTCACCCCCCTCGAGGACGGCGAGGTGGCGGTTTCTCTCCTGGAGGGCGCCGCATTTGATGCCTCGAGCAACGGCAACGCGGCGGTGGATTTCTCAATCATCTACGGTGAGCGGGAGGAGAGGTGACCAATGGTGGCGTGGGTCGTGTGGAGTGCTTACGAGGCCATTGATGAGTCACTTCCTCACACACATTGTTCACTTATTCACACACGATGTTCACTTATTCACACACGATGTTCACTTATTCACACACGATGTTCACTTATTCACACACGATGTTCACTTATTCACACACGATGTTCACTTATTCACACACGATGTTCACTTATTCACACACGATGTTCACTTATTCACACACGATGTTCACTTATTCACACACGATGTTCACTTATTCACACACGATGTTCACTTATTCACACACGATGTTCACTTATTCACACACGATGTTCACAGCGCCTTCGGGACTTTATCCCTGGGGAGCCTGGAGACTGACTATGACCCGGTCATGGTGGAGGGGCGGCTCATCGAACGTTCCTGGGTCATGATAGAAGCGAAGGGAAGAGTTGCTCCGGAGAAATATGAGGAATCGTTTGGCCTACTTGGAGGGAGCCTTGGGGGGTGGGGAGGGGCAGAGTGGGGGGGCTTAGGTAGCGAATTCTTTGGTTTGGTAAGGTGACTCTTACCTGCATCAAAAGCTCAGGCAAGTTTAGGCGCTGCAGCTCATTGACTGGATCTAGCATAGATACATGGGACCCGTATAGCGACCTGTATGGTGACCTGTATAGTGACCTGTATGGTGACCTGAATGGTACGCTAATTTTCCTGAACCAAAGCTCTGCTACGACATCCTTGTCATGTCCAAATGTTGAGCTGTTATTCGTAGCATGTACGGCATGTATGCCGTCGCGATCTTTGGTGGTTTAGCAGCATGGTGTATTTGAGTCTGTGATTGGAGCATGTGGACATGCTTACCTTGTCAGGTATCTCACGCCCCACCCCATCCCTTGCCGTGCACTCCCTCTCTGCCCCACTACCACCAATCGAAAATGCACATGCGCACGGCGCTCACACACACACGTGCACATGCACATGCACATGCACATGCACATGCACATGCACATGCACATGCACATGCACATGCACATGCACATGCACATGCACATGCACATGCACATGCACATGCACATGCACATGCAAATGCAAATGCAAATGCAAATGCGCATGCACACTCACATGGACATGCACATGCACATGCACATGCACATGCACATGCACATGCACATGCACATGCACATGCACATGCACATGCACATGCACATGCACATGCACATGCACATGCACATGCACATGCACATGCACACTCACATGCACATGCACATGCACATGCACATGCACATGCACATGCACATGCACATGCACATGCACATGCACATGCACATGCACATGCGCATGCACATGCACATGCGCATGCACATGCACATGCACATGCACACCTCATCTCCCTTCCCTGCCCCATAACCACTTCCCTTCGCCCTCCCCCCTTTGCCTCAGACGGCACTCGCCCCGGCGTGGTCCTCTCCTACGTCGGAGCCAGCCCTGCCCGCGCCAGCCCTGTCCCCATCACTGCCACCTTCTCTGAAAGTGTTACCGGCGTGGCTGCCGCCCGTTTAGGCGTGGTGGGGGGCACCGCGACAGGTGTGACAGGTTCCGGGACCTCCTACATCTTCCAGGTGGCGCCCACGTCCTCGGGCAACCTGGTGCTGAGCATGCAGGCCGGGGCGGTGACGGACGCCACGGGCAACCCCAACCGCGCCAGCAACGTGCTCACGGTGGCCTACTGTACGTTTGGGTGGCCTATTCCTGCAGAACGGGGGGGTTAGCCGGCTGGCATAGAGTGTGGATCGTAATTACGCCACCGTCACACCACACGACGCCAGGAATGTGCTCAGGGTGGCCTACTGTACAAGTGCAACGTACACTTAGCTAGTTAGCATCCTACGGCTTCGCAAGGCCATGCCCCCACTCCTTGGGGGGTGGATTATGAAAATGTTGTCCAGAAGTGGAGGTGCGATTCCTAGGGTGCGTTTTAGGGCACTATTCACGAATGCCATGCCCCCAAATAATTCGTTTCCTTTATCACGATTGTGGCCAAGCCTGTCTTTTCCTGACACCCCCCACTTCCAACTCCCCTGGTGCCCCTGGGGTCCTCATCCCAAGCTCCTGGCTCATCGACTTGCCATGCCCACCCCAACACAATATGCACACATCAACACCCATGGCTGACCTTTCTTGTCTTTATTCTTGCACTTCAAACTTAGAGGGGCAACTACCTGACCCTTGTGCGGCGGCCCAGTGTGTGCCCTTACTCCTTCCCTCTGGTCTATTCCTTCCCTTACGTCTTTGCCTTCCCTTACATCTTTGCCTTCCCGTACGCCTTTGTCTTCCCTTACGCCTTTACCTTCCCTTACATCTTTGCCTTCCCTTACGCCTTTGTCTTCCCTTACATCTTTGCCTTCCCTTACGTCTGTGCCTCCCCTTACGTCTTTGCCTACCCTTACGTCTTTGCCTTCCCTTACGCCTTTGCCTTCCCTTACGCCTTTGCATTCCCTTACGCCTTTACCTTCCCCTACGCCTTTGCCTTCCCTTACGCCTTTGCATTCCCTTACATCTTTGCCTTCCCTTACGCCTTTGTCTTCCCTTACATCTTTGCCTTCCCTTACGTCTGTGCCTCCCCTTACGTCTTTGCCTAGCCTTAAATCTTTGCCTTCCCTTACGGCTTTGCCTGCCCTTTAATCGTCTCGGACACACCCCAACGGACACATACCCAGTGGGGCCAGACTCAGACAGCACCCCCCCGACGGTGACGGTGTCCTCTGCGGCCGCCCCCGCGACGTCCCGGTCCCCTTTCACCGTCACCTTCACCTTTTCCGAGGAGGTCTCGGGGTTTGCGCTCGCGGACCTGCAAGTGACGCGCGGCACGCCCAGCGGGCTGACTGGCCCCGATCCGACCAACGGCGGCACGGGCGTGTTCTACACGGCGCTCATCACGCCCCTGGGTCAGGGCCAGGTCAGCGTGAGCGTGCCATCGGGCACGGTCACGGACTTGGTGGGGAACGGGAACACGCAGTCCAACACGCTCAGCGTGATCTACGGTGAGCACTGGTCGCCATAGTTCACTGTAGGGGTGGTCGCCATGGTTCATGATGTATGTGAGGGCTGGTCACCATGGTCCACAGTGTTGGTGAGGGCTGGACGTCATGGTCCCCACATTGCAGTTTCTTTATGCTATTGTCATGATGGTTAGCAGTAGTTGTAATTGCAAAAGTAGAGACAGTCATGGGGTCTGTACT
The DNA here is from genome assembly GCA_009746045.1 of Mesostigma viride. NCBI lineage: Eukaryota > Viridiplantae > Streptophyta > Mesostigmatophyceae > Mesostigmatales > Mesostigmataceae > Mesostigma > Mesostigma viride. The sequence continues at coordinate 429,978 of RPFO01000229.1, forward strand.
AATAGCATCACAGCAGCATTAATACATTACATAAGCAGACTTGAAGATAACCTGCATCTTGGCTTAATATGATATCTACGTCACTGTTATCAGCTATTTTCTATGCGACGGGTGATAGATGCAGCACTGATATTTCTGTGCTAACCTGACCCCCAATTCTGCATCTCGTCAGCCACATCGTAAGGGGAATAAGCAGTATTAGGCTTGAAACTTTCCTGGTTCGGGCACCTTCCATCTCCTGCTATGTGCTTTCAGCACATGCTGCCCGTCGCTATGGCCTAGCGCCACCACAGTATTGCCCACTATCGCCCTCTTCCGTGACTAACCCTCTTTAAATGGACCGTGTTCATTAGCTTGGTAGTGCCATTCTGTCACCATCAGCAGTTTCAGTGATCTGCAGTTGCACAACCTCCTTCAGCATCAGGCCATTTGTAGCAAAGCCTTCAGCATCAGGCCATGTGTAGCAAAGCCTTCAGCATCAGGCTATGTGTAGCAAAGCCTTCAGCATCAGGCCATGTGTAGCAAAGCCTTCAGCATCAGGCCATGTGTAGCAAAGCCTTCAGCATCAGGCCATGTGTAGCAAAGCCTTCAGCATCAGGCCATGTGTAGCAAAGCCTTCAGCATCAGGCCATGTGTAGCAAAGCCTTCAGCATCAGGCCATGTGTAGCAAGGCCTTAAGCATCAGGCCATGTGTAGCAAAGCCTTCAGCATCAGGCCATGTGTAGCAAAGCCTTCAGCATCAGGCCATGTGTAGCAAGGCCTGAAGCATCAGGCCATGTGTAGCAAAGCCTTCAGCATCAGGCCATGTGTAGCAAAGCCTTCAGCATCAGGCCATGTGTAGCAAAGCCTTCAGCATCAGGCCATGTGTAGCAAAGCCTTCAGCATCAGGCCATGTGTAGCAAAGCCTTCAGCATCAGGCCATGTGTAGCAAAGCCTTCAGCATCAGGCCATGTGTAGCAAAGGCCTTCAGCATCAGGCCATGTGTAGCAAAGCCTTCAGCATCAGGCCACGTGTAGCAAATGCCTTAAGCATCAGGCCATGTGTAGCAAAGCCTTCAGCATCAGGCCATGTGTAGCAAAGCCTTCAGCATCAGGCCATGTGTAGCAAAGCCTTCAGCATCAGGCCATGTGTAGCAAAGCCTTCAGCATCAGGCCATGTGTAGCAAAGCCTTCAGCATCAGGCCATGTGTAGCAAAGCCTTCAGCATCAGGCCATGTGTAGCAAAGGCCTTCAGCATCAGGCCATGTGTAGCAAAGGCCTTCAGCATCAGGCCATGTGTAGCAAAGGCCTTCAGCATCAGGCCATGTGTAGCAAAGGCCTTCAGCATCAGGCCATGTGTAGCAAAGCCTTCAGCATCAGGCCATGTGTAGCAAAGCCTTCAGCATCAGGCCATGTGTAGCAAAGCCTTCAGCATCAGGCCATGTGTAGCAAAGCCTTCAGCATCAGGCCATGTGTAGCAAAGCCTTCAGCATTAGGCCATGTGTAGCAAAGGCCTTCAGCATCAGGCCATGTGTAGCAAAGGCCTTCGGCATCAGGCCATGTGTAGCAAAGGCCTTCAGCATCAGGCCATGTGTAGCAAAGCCTTCAGCATCAGGCCATGTGTAGCAAAGCCTTCAGCATCAGGCCACGTGTAGCAAGGCCTTAAGCATCAGGCCATGTGTAGCAAAGCCTTCAGCATCAGGCCATGTGTAGCAAAGCCTTCAGCATCAGGCCATGTGTAGCAAAGGCCTTCAGCATCAGGCCATGTGTAGCAAGGCCTTCAGCATCAGGCCATGTGTAGCAAAGCCTTCAGCATCAGGCCATGTGTAGCAAGGCCTGAAGCATCAGGCCATGTGTAGCAAAGCCTTCAGCATCAGGCCATGTGTAGCAAAGCCTTCAGCATCAGGCCATGTGTAGCAAAGCCTTCAGCATCAGGCCATGTGTAGCAAAGCCTTCAGCATCAGGCCATGTGTAGCAAAGCCTTCAGCATCAGGCCATGTGTAGCAAAGTAAACAGTGGCAGTTGCCATCACGGGTCCGTCACCATCACAATCGTAAACAAAATGAGAATTTTGTGCCCCGCGAGTTTCTGCATAGGGGCATTTTATATCGAAGTAAAAGTGAACTCATCAAAATGTAGTAGAACCTCACCATGTCGCGCCACACGTGGACCCACCCATCACCCCGCAGCCTCACCGACCGAGGACCCACCAACTGTCGAGCTCTCCACGTCCGCCCCCGCCGTGATCAAGGGCCCCTTTGTGGTGACTGCCAGCTTCAGCACGCCCGTGGTGGCGTTCACGGCAGCCAGGGTCAACGTGACCAACGCCAGTATAAGGGACTTTGTGGCGGCGCCCTCGCTGATATCGTTCACGTTCACCATCAGCCCCAACGGGGACGGGCCTGTCACCGTGCTGGTGGGTACATTTGTTTTACGGGATAGTTGTGAACACTTTTTTCAGTGTATACTCTATCTAGAAGGTGGGTCACGGTTTGGGAAAGTAAGTGTGCGGGGCCTGGGCATCCGTTTGATTGGGGGGGGGGCTGTGTGGCCCTTTTTTTGGTGGGTGAACAGTGAGTGATGAGTTCCCCTACTGCACACGACATGCTTTAGGGTTATTAAATTCTCATTTTATTGAAATTTCTTGTATTATTGCTCATGTTATCGTTCATGTTATTGCTCATGTTCTTGTGTATACCACGTTGTTGCAATGTCCTATCTTCAACCTAGGTACACCTTATACCTGCCAGAACCAATAACCAGACGAATGCTCAATCAACAGTCCATTAAGGACCTTGAATCTGCCCGACAGGTCCCGTTTGCTCAAATTACTACACCCTCTCTCACTGCATCCCAATTCTGGCTCTTTACTGCACGCTATCCCCACTCTCTGGCTCTTTTTTAAACAGTACTGCAAACTTGGTACTGCGAACTCGAACTGTGCTCTGTGCGACCGTATTGCAACAAATGCATCAACAAATGCATCACCAGGTCAGGGCGAATGCGGCCGAGTCCGCGGTCGGAGCCCTCCCCAACGTGGCCTCGGACCCCCTGACGGTGACATTCGACGGGACCGGCCCCTCCATCGTCCTCTCCTCGCTAGTCTCGTCGCCGACCACCCAGTCGCCCATTACAGTGACCGCTACAGTGAGCGAGCCCGTGCTGGGTTTCAACGCGTCATCGCTGAACGTAATCGGGGGCAACGTGACCCGGTTCGCTGTGGGTGCCTCTCCGCTGGTGTATCTGGTGGATGTCACACCCTCTGGGTTCCAGCTGGTCTCCGTCACCGTCAAGGGGGGGGTGATCACGGACGTGGTCGGCAACGCCAACGCGCCCGCCAACATCCTCTCATTTGAGATTGGTGTGTGGGGAGGAGCGAGTTGTAATTTGTTAAGTAGTGAAGCAATGGCTGAGTTATGAGTTAGGCAGGCGGTCCCATAGGGGGGGGAGGACAGGGCCCATTGGGGAGTGGGGAGGCAAGCTTGGCGCATTGGGGGGACTTGGGGTCCATCCCCTGATGACTTTACCTAACGCCTCTCTTCACCACTATCATATCTCTCGTATACCATCCCACATGGTCCCCCTGCGTTGATACTCACTCAACTTAAACACCATGCCTTTCTCCTCGGCTGTGCTTCTTCTTCCCGTGTGCCTCTCCCGGGTATGGTGCTCGCTGCTTCTTCCTCACCAACCGCCCCCCCCACCACCACAACCCCAAGCCCCGCAGTATCCCCCGGCACCGACATCCTCCCCCCCAGCGTGTCGCTGTCCTCGCCCTACTTAAGCCCCACGGGGCGCTCCCCCATTGTGGTGGTGGCCACGTTCAGTGAGACCGTGACGGGGTTTGCGGCAGAGGACGTGCTGGTGACAGGAGGCAGCGTCTCGTTGGTCATCGCGCGCAGTGGGTCATTGTACGATGTTAACATCACGCCCAGTGGCGACGGGGTGGTGAATGTGACCATCCCTGTGGGGGCTGTGGCGGACGAGAGGGGCAACAAGAACGTGGTGGGGGCAAATTTTTCGATCGTCTTCGGTAAGTGGTGGCACTGGTATCTGCTTTCTTGTTGTTGGTTGTGTGTGGGGGGGTTAGGCAGGGGGGGGGGGGGGTTCTGGGAGGGAAACAGGGTTGTTTTGTGCGGGATAAGAGTCTGTGCGGGGCCATGGATCTTTCTGTTAGCATTGAAAAACAGCCACTGGAAGGGTCCCACATAACTGCATATGTAAAAAGATTTGTGATATTATCCACGCTATTAATCACGCTATTGACCATGTTCATAATTTTGGCACGCTTTTATTATCCTCGAATTTCCTTTTTTTTCATTAAACGTGATTGCCTCCTGTTTTGCAAGGTGCTCTTCATGACCGGAGCAAAGGTGCCCATAGTTACCGGAGCAAAAGTGCCCACAGTGACCAAAGCGTGGCATGCCAGCTACACACACGAGTATTTCATGTAGCTGCAAATGAGGTTATAAGAAACCCATCCATGAGATACCATATTTAAGTCCCCAACCTAGATGTTGCTCTCTTGCCTATCTGCACACTAGTAGTATCTGCTAGTAGTATCTGCTTTAAGTCCCCAACCTAGATGTTGCTCTCTTGCCTATCTGCACACTAGTAGTATCTGCTTTAAGTCCCCAACCTAGATGTTGCTCTCGTGCCTATCTGCACACTAGTATATGCATGCTGACTTGTGGAGGTCCACAGTGCAGCCGTGGTCAATCAGGAGTCGCGTTTGGCCGGCGTTAGCCGGCGTGACCCGGTGAGTAGTACTCCCACTCACATCCGCCCCCGTGGGGCTAGCAGTTAGATTCGATCCACTGGTTCATATTGGAGAGTTTCAAACGCACTTGCACCGCTCTCCGGCAAAGAGCTTTTTCGCAGTTGGGCTATTGCTTGGGATGCCTTCGGATCAGGAGACCCCTATAGTCTCGAAATCATGCAAGAGGTCCTGTGTTCGAATCCGGTATGGTACCAAACTATTTCGCTGAAGTGTTGTTTGGCCCCCCTGCCAGTCTGCCACTAGCCTGTTTCCAGCTCGTTACAAGGTATTATGGCTAACAGGCAGCTTTCCACATGCTGCGGTTTCGCCTATTTTTTCAGGCCCTTCTCTCGGTCCCTCTCTTTGGCCACTTCAAATATCTTACGTAAAATCTAATATGAACTTCTTGCCCTGAATCCCGCTCTCTCCCACAGCACGCGACTCGACCCCCCCAACCGTCACCCTGTCTTCGACCGAGGTCACCAACGTGACATTCGACCGCCTACTCCTGATCACCGCCACGTTCAACGAACGCGTGACGGGCACGAACGCATCGGGCCTCACCGCCACCAACGCCGACATCACGGCGGTGACGGCGCTGGGCAGTGACCAGCGGCGGTGGCGCGTCTCGCTGACACCTGTCACCGAGGGAGTGGTCACGCTCCAGGTCTTGAGGGGGGCGGCCGAGGACTTGGGGGGAAACGCCAACAACGCCTCGTCGCCTGTGTTCAGTACACTGTATGGTACGTGACTCTTACAATTAGCAAACAAGAAATTCTGTATGGTGCATGCTTCTTCTATATTTAGCACATGGCATGGTGCATGGCAGTTACATAACTAGCATGCCACATGGTACATGCCTCGTCTACAAACAAGTGAGACATGCTGTGCCTTGCGCCACCCTTGGTATTGTGTTTAGGATATTTACAGGGCATGTGCGCCTTTGCCTACATTTAGCACACTGCCTTGAATTCATCATACACCTTTCGCCCCTATTTTCTTTCACTTCGCCAGACAATCATTTACTGAATCTCGGCTTACCCCCCCACTTGACCCTGGACCTTGTTCGTTTCTTCCCCCCCTCCCCCCCCTTTCCCCCCTCTTCCCCCACCCCCGTTTCACCCCCCTTCTGCTACCCCTTCCGTCTCCCCCCCTCTTAACTCATTTTCATGGCCAGCGGGGGAGCTACGGGGCACCCCTGAGAGTGAGGCCACATCGGTGGAGCTGAGGGGGTTTGACTCGCTGCGCACCTCGCTGCTGGCATCCGCGGGGGCGGCCACCAGCGGGTCCGGCTTCACTCTGGAGATGTGGGCACGCCCACGCAGCGCAGCGCGGGGCGGCATGAACGGCACGTTTGTCTCGGCGGCTGGGAACGACACGGACGCGGCCGTGTGGGCGGGGCTTGAGAGTGGACGCCTCAAGTTCTGCATCCGGGGTATGTGTTTGGCGTGCAAGAAGTTGCAGAAAACCACCAGTGCACCAAAACGTCGCAAATCCCATTTCCCTTTTCATTCAAGAGTAGGAAAGGGATTAGAGAAGGTAATTGGCGCGACGAATTTCTAGTCCGGGGTACATGGCATGCGTGAGGTATTCGATGCTCTGTGTTGACAGGCCTGCATCAGTGTCAAGTGTGACGCTGGGGATTATGGGCAGAAGGAATCAGGCTGGTAGGGTTGTTGCATCAAGTGCTGGGCTGTTGTGACAGACAAGATCTGCATGTAATGGTCTCGGAGCAGATGTGTATGAAAGTGTATAAAACAGAATCTACATGCAGGCCTCTGGAGTATGGTGACAGAAAAGGTTACAAAAAGTTTCTGTACCTTCGTAGGAGACCCCATACCTCGGTTCTATGAAGTCGGCATGTGCACGGTCAAACGGACCACCACGGATCAATATCAATTCTGGATAAACATGGATATGTGGATGGTTTTACCCGGATTATGCATTAGCGGGCTACCGATACTGCGCGGCCCTGCTCAGCGGTCCTGCAACCCTGAAAACACTATTCTAGTCCCTCAACTCTGATCCCGTGTTTCGTCACTCTGGACATAGTTGGCCCCCATACCTATCCCTTTTGTTCTCTATTGAGAAGTCCTAAACCCCGACCCAGCACGCGGTGCTTGGCTCGCGTGCTTTTGTAATCTTATTAACAAACAAGTAATAATATTCATGAACTAGTCTTAACTACTTGTCACTATCTAACATTGCCTGTCCCATGGCATGCCATGCTTGGTGCGGTGTTACCACGCTACTGCAGGCACATGCGTGAGCAGCACACTGCCGTCCGACGTCACCGCCGGCAGTGACGCCAGTGGCTGGCTCGCACCCTTCCACGTCGCATTCACCGCCGCCAAGGTTATCCGCCACTTTCCCCCGCCTCCAACGCCACCCATGCCCCCTGCGCCCCCACCGCTGGCCCCCCGCCGCCCCCCACCCCCAGCGACCCCATTGACGCCGCCACCCTCACCCCAATCTCCTCCCCCTTCGCCACCACCTCCAACAAAGGCTCCATCCCCACCCCCTCCCCCGCCATCTCCCCCACCTCCATCCCCAGGCTCCCCACCACTATCCCCGCCCCCACCATCTTCCAACCCTCCACCCCCCCCGGTGGTCACACCTTCCCCGCCACCCCCAGCTTCCAGCCCGCCACCACCTGGCACCCCATCACAACCATCCCCACCGCCGCTGTCGCCACCCCCGCCGCTGCTGTCACCCCCGCCACCCACCGCGCCTCAGCCGCCCGCCTCTCCTGGGGGTAATCCATCCACTCGCAGCGCCATGCCCATGGGGCACAGTACTCCAGCCTCTGATGACAAGGACCCTGGGCAAGAGGGCGGTCCCCCAGGGGGTATCCGGAGGATGCGTTCCCAGCGCCGCCGGATGCAGCAATTTCTTTCAATTGTCACCAACAGTCACGAACCAACAGAGTCAATAGACCAGATTTCTTCTTCCCAGTCGTTCTCTGGGAGGTCTGCCCAGTCTTGGTCTGGGAGGTTCGCCGATGGCACGTTCAACCCGTTTGTGACAGGGGAGAGGAATGAGGGCAGGCGGTCCACCATGGCAGACGAGCGCCACTCCGAGGAGATGGTGGCGGCCGATGCCCGTTACCGGCATTTGCTGGCGGCAGAGGAGACCTCCCCCGTGTACATGGTCATCATGTCCATATACGTGAACAGCATCGAGCTGGTTTCGGAGGAGAAGTGGGACCTGGTGAGGGGCGGGCCACATTAACAATTAATTACCGCTATCGCAGCTCATATTCACCATTAATTACTATCAAGGGCATTACGGGTGGGGTGTGCGTGCCGGGCGGGAACAGCAACTGTGGGGGCATGGAGTGGGATCAACAACGCTGATGTGTTGTGAGTGCTGGGTGGGAGCAGTATGTGGGGTTGGGGTGTTTGTGAGACATGCTATGGTGGTAGAAGGAGCATAAACCCATGCTGGTTTCGGAAGAGAAACGGGATCTGGTGAGTGACTGGTGGGATTAGCAAGTATGGGTGGGATGTGACGGCGGTGGGAGGAACATGTGGTGGGGCCTGTTTGTAAGCCGCAAGGTGGGGTACCGGCTAGTAGCTTGCTTTACTCATCGATTTGGTTCAGAACTTATGTTTGGCCGTCAAAATCCATGCGGCAGTATGCAACCTGAACGTGAAAGCCTGCGCCTTGTTTCCCTGATATCAGTGTGAGCTGAAACTTGAATGATAGTGGTGTAAATGAACTGATGTTGGTGTGAATCTGCTGCATCGATATGGATTGATATTACTTGACTGATATCACGTTTGTGTGGCTGAGTACCTGGTCGGCATGGCCATGGTCATCATCACAGCCATCATCACCGCTGCCTTGATGGCCTCATGCTTGTCACCTTCCTCATCCTCGTCCTTATGGGCCACGTCACTGCTGTTACACTCGACGCCAACTGTCTCTCTCTCTCTCTCTCTCTCTCTCTCTCTCTCTCTCTCTCTCTCTCTCTCTCTCTCTCCTCCCTCTCCCTCTCTCTCTCTCTCTCTCTCTCTCTCTCTCTCTCTCTCTGTCTCTCTCTCTCTCTGTCGCTCTCTCACTCACAAACACACACACACAAATCTCTCCCCCCCCCTCTCCCCCTCTCCCCCTCTTCCCCTCTCCCCCTCTCCCCCTCTCCCCCTCTCCCCTCTCCCCTCTCCCCCTCTCCCCCTCTCCCCTCTCCCCCTCCCCTCTCCCCCTCTCCCCCTCTCCCCCTCTCCCCTCTCCCCCTCTCCCCCTCTCCCCTCTCCCCTCTCCCCCTCTCCCCCTCCCCCCTCTCCCCCTCTCCCCCTCTCCCCTCTCCCCCTCTCCCCTCTCCCCCTCTCCCCCTCTCCCCTCTCCCCCTCTCCCCCCCCTCTCCCCTCTCCCCTCTCTCCCCTCTCCCCTCTCCCCCTCTCCCCTCTCCCCCTCTCTCCCCTCTCCCCCTCTCCCCCTCTCCCCTCTCCCCCTCTCCCCCTCTCCCCTCTCCCCTCTCCCCCTCTCCCCTCTCACCCTCTCACCCTCTCACCCTCCCACCCTCTCACCCTCTCACCCTCTCCCCATCTCCCCCTCTCCCTCTCCTCCTCTCACCCTCTCACCCTCTCACCCTCTCACCCTCTCACCCTCTCACCCTCTCACCCTCTCACCCTCTCACCCTCTCACCCTCTCACCCTCTCACCCTCTCACCCTCTCACCCTCTCACCCTCTCACCCTCTCCCCCTCTCCCCTCTCCCCTCTCCCCCTCTCCCCTCTCCCCTCTCCCCTCTCCCCTCTCCCCCTCTCCCCTCTCCCCCTCTCCCCTCCACGGCTCCCCCTCTCCCCTCCCCTCTCCCCTCCCCTCTCCCTCTCCCTTTCCCTCTCCCTCTCCCCGCCCCCCCCCCCCCCCCTACTCCCCAGGTGCTATCGGACACGCGTGAAGACCGTTGGGTGCTCGGCGCGGCGCTGCCCCCCCACAAGCACAATTTTGCGCTGGCACAGGGGCCCCCAGGGACCCGCTTCCTGCGCGGCCAGCTGGACGAGGTGCGCGTGTGGCGCGTGGCGCGGTCACCAGCACAGATCCGGGGGACCCTGGCCGCCCAGGTACCCTGCGGTGGCGACGCCGATGCCGACAGTTTTGAGAACGGGGCGGGGGAGTCAGCCTCCCCATCATCCACGTCGGGGTATCCCTCACCCCTGCTTGCATCTTGGCGGTTTGATTACCTGGGGGTCCCTGGCGGGGGGGGCGTGTCACCACCCACGGGTGGGGCACCACCACCACCACCACCACCACCTAGGGCGGCCAGTCACAGTCCCCCTCCTCCCCCGGCCTCACCGCCCCCTCCAGCCACCCCCCCTCTTTCATCACCAAATCCCCCCTCGGCACCGTCACCCCCCGCTGGTTCCCCCTTGGCACCTCCAAACCCATCTCACCCGCCGCCCCCGCCCCCCCCTTTTCCCCCACCCTCGAGGCCACCCCCTAGCCCGCCTGCCCCCCGTGCGCCCCCGGCCCCCCCGCCCCCTTTGTCAGTGGCCAGTTCTTTGACTGGTGCGCGGGCCGCGGAATGGACTTGATCCCATCGACACCTTCCGCACAGTGGGCGCCGCCGCTTGTGCTTCCCTGTGCGCCTTTCTGCTCCAACTGCACGGGCAGCGATGGGAATGTCGACACCGATACGTGCGATGCCTACGGGTGCCTTCCCTTCACGAGTTACCACCTGGGTGAGTGTGTGAGGGACTGTCCGGATGGATTCACCCCGCAGTCCTATTCGCGATCCGTAGCTTCTACTCTCCGTAGTTCTTGGGCCGGCGTGATCGGCGACAGCTTCAAGAGAGGCACCCGTGCGGACAGCGAGCTCGGGACGATTCAAAGCGGTAACGCTAAGGCTAGCGGTGATGACGGCGACCACTTCTACTGCCAGCAATTGTTCCCTCCGCCGCCAAACCCGCCCGCGCCGCCACCACCCGCGACCTGCACGGATGGCCTCTGGAACGGGCATGAGGAATACCTGGACTGCGGCCCGATGTGCCCCGAGGCGTGCGACCCGGTCGTTCAGATCATCGTGCTCCTGCGGGGGATCGGCCTGGCAAACTTCACGTCGGTGCGGGAGCGCGCGTACCTGTTCACGGTGGCTGAGCTGGCAGGCCTGAACGTGTCCCATGTCTACCTGTACAATAAAACGGAGCGCATGGTGGAGCCTGAGGGGGAAGGGGGTGGGGGTGGTGGCGGCGGGGGGAGTAATGTCACGAGGTGGGCAGGGCACCGCCGCCTGCTGGGACACCTGCGACAGGAGGTTGTGGTCAGTGGGGATGCCATGAATAAGGTGAATAGCGACCAAGGTAGCCGCACTTATACTTCTGGGGTTCTATCATATTCTTCTGGCGACCGCGATGGCGATCGTGATGGTGACAAAACGGCGACCGAGAACGGCCATGTTCATGAGCTTGAAGGCGTGCCAAACCAGCAAGGCAGCGGGAATGGCGGCGACCATGAGCTCATCGGCGTGCCGTTATACGAGGAAGGAGGGTCCCGGAGCACCCCGCAGCAACAGGCGAGGAGCCTCCTGCCACACGAGCGAAATCAGGTACTTATCATAGCCGAGGGTCAGCTGTCTCACGCCAGCAGCACGGCGGAGCATGGGAGGCATCTGCTGCAAACTGGCACTGGTGGGGGCCGTGTACCTGCGCTCGAGCTGACCACCCGCTTCATCGTGGGCAGTGCCTCCGAGGCCGCTTCCGTGCTGGCATCTGTGAATGGGTCCGTGGCCAATGGGACCCTGGTCGCTTTGCTGGCATCCAGGGGGCTCTCGGGCGTGGGCGCCGCGTCCCTGGACGGCGCACCCAGCATCGTGGTTGATGACCGGGTGGATTTCCCTGAGACGCCCGGTGGGGATGGCGGCTCATCTAGCTCGATCGGGATTATTATCGGGATCGTGGTCGGCGCTGCCGTGCTGGTGCTTGTGATCGTTGTGGCCGTGTGGCAGCACCGGCAGTGGCGGCGGCGCGTGACAAGCATCGACAACAAAGGCGAGGGTGCGGACAACGAGCAGGGTGCCGCCCAGGGGGGCGCAAAGGGCGAGACGGCGAGGCTGTTATCCCCCACTGTGGGGGAGCGAGGTAGGGCGGGGCCCCCGGCGGTGGCCATGTCAGCTTGGTCCCCAACGGATGAGAGGGAGGATGCCAAGTCCGCCCAGCACTCGAATTCCTTATTCGCAGGCTCAGGCACGCCCGGCGCGGGCAGCAAACCGCGCTCAGGTGGCGGTAGCCCTCTTCAACCTGACGGCTCTCCTTCCTGGGGGGCAATGCAGGGGACCGCTGGGGCTGGGGCCGGGTCGATGGGGTCGTATCAGCCCATCGTGGTCAGCGGGCCAGGGATACTCCAGGGCACGTTGTGGGACACCGCGGCGGCCGAGGCGGAGCGGGAGCGGGAGAGAGAGCGCGAGGCGGGCATGAGTGTGGAGGAGATGGCGAGAGAGCTGGTGGAGGACTTGGTGCGGTCGGCCGGGTACGAGGGGATGAGTCTGGAGGTTCGGGTCGAGTTGGCACGGTTTGACGGCTCCGTGGAGCGCCTCATGAAGCAGCGCAGCGCCAAGCACAAGCAACAGCTGGATGACCTGCGCAAGATCAAGGAGCGCTTCCTGCAGAGGTGGGTGGGCTTGTTGGGGACTAGGAATGCTGGAACTTTATACGTGGGTCGTTGGAAATAGGAACGTGGGTCGTTGGAAATAGGGATGTGGGTTGTTGGATCAAGGAGTGGTTCGTGCAGAGGTGGGTGGTGGTGTTCACGACTAGCAATGTTGGATCCAGGAGCCGAGGTGGGTGGCGCTGTAAACTTACGATTCGTGGCGCTATAAACTCACGATTCTCTCGATGTCACGCCCGCAGTGGTTGGACCTGGGAGCGGTCGCTGCAGAGGTGGGTGGCCGTGGCCAACCTGAGCGTGCACAAGTACACAGCCGCTTCAAGCCGCTTCAATAAAGAATGTTTCCCATCCCTATTCTCCTATGTTATGTTATTCTTCCCTCCTGCGCTGGGCCTTGTGCTAATAAATATAAATATGCGCTGAGAAATATAGTAATGTGCTAATAAAGATTCAACTGTGCTGAGAAATATAGTAATGTGCTAATATCACCCTGCTCATCGTTTCGATACCATACCTTCACATGCATCATGCCTTGATGTGCGTGAGGTTACATACACGATGCAACATACCTTGACGTGCAACCCGTACAATGATGCCTTTATGTCCATTGATGCCCTTTCATGCGCACCGCACACAGGACGGGCGACCCCACGCTTGTGACACCTGGCGCCGAACTGGACGCCGGCGCCTCCTCCCCCAAGCCCACAATTCTACCCCCCGTCAACGTGGAGGAAGAGCGTGCCAAGCTCAAGGCAGAGCTGGAGGGCCAGCGTGTGGTCACCGAGTCAAAGGCAACCTCTTCGGCCGAGCCCGCAGACGCCAGCAAGAAGCACTCTGCGGTGGCCCGGGGGCACGTGGTCGCCCGGGGGGGCAGCCGTGTGGGCAAGGGCCCCCACCGGCGGGGCTATGAGGGGGTGGGAAAGAGCCGTCTCGACCCAGGGACCCTGGAGGGTGGGGAACATGGCGAGGGCGAGGGTCTGTCGCCGCCAGATCAAGCGCATGGGATCGATCGTGGGCCTCACGGGGTTGATGCGGAGGGCGCCCCCATGATCACAGATGCGGAGTTGGGCGTGTCGGATGGCCATGCAGGCAAGCAGAGGTCTGCCCCAGTGCCACACCTGGCAATTCCATTTATGGAGGGTGGGGCCAGTGGCGGTGCGGGCGCTGATCTGTCCTCGTCGCTGCAGACGTCTGCGCGGAGCGCCCGGGGTGGGCCCCGGCAGTCCGTGTCCCAGGGCTTGGGCGATCCAGGGGAGGGCATGCCAGATGGCAGCGCGAGCGCGAGGCTGGTGGCGGGCGTGGTGGATGAGCTGGTGGAGGAGGCGGTGGGCTCGGAGGGCCAGGAGACAGCTCGCGGGGAGGGGGTTGCGAGTGGGAACAGTGACAGGGATGAGATGGATTCTGGGGAGGGGCGGCGCCGGGGTGACGTCAGCAGCCGCGGTGACATCAGCAGCAGGGGTCGCGTCACTGAGGGACGTGCAGGTTCCTCCAACGAAATGTTGATCGGCGGGACAGTGGCCGTTGCTGATGCGGTCGCTGGCGCGGGCATCCTCGCGGGTGCGGCCTTGGCGGACACGGATGGTAGGGAGGACGGCGGTCTGGATGGTGCAGCACTGCAACCCGACCACGGTGGTAAGGGCGAGGTTGCGGATGGCGGTGATATTGGCGGCGATAAGAGCAGCAGCAGCAGCTGCAGCAGCTCGAGTTCGTCCAGTTCCAGCTCTTCTTCCGGATCGGAGGACAGGGATGGGGAGGGTGGCACGAGGGAGGATGGTGCGGGGGAAGATGGCGGGAGGGAGGACAGTGCAAGGGAAGGTGACGTGAGGCAGCAGGTGGAGGCGGAGGATGGTGCCAGTGCGGAGGCGGCACGCAAAGAGGGCAGCGGTTTGGATGGGGCGCCTGTGATGGAGGAGGATGGAGAGAGGGGTTCTGGGGTTGGGAAAATGGGGGAGCGGGAGGGGTGTGAGGGTGGCGGAGTAGAGAAGCATGATAATGATGTGAGGCATGATGAGGAGGGGCGGGATGGGGTGGACATGGCGCAGAGGGAGAGAGGGGTGCTCCCACCGGCATCCGCGGCTAGGGCTGTCCCAGACGACGGCGGTGGTGATGGCGACGGTGCTCTCTACCACGGAGCTCCACAGAGAGAGGATGAGGGTGTCGACGGCGATGGCGATGAGGGTGGTAACGGTGGTGATGGCGACGGTGCTGATGGTGGTGGTGATGGCGATGAGGGTGCTGACGCCAAAGATGGCAGCTCAGATAGCTCCAAGGGGAGCGGCCGAGGGGGGGTTGATGTGGACGAGGAGGGGAGTAGCTCAGAGGATCAGAAAGAGGTGGGCGGGGGAGGGGGTGATGGGAGTGAGGCTGCCGCAGAGGAGGCAGAGGACAGGGATGGCACTGGGATGGGGGATAGTGACGGGCCGGGGCACAGTGACCATGCACCGGCGGAAACGGTGGGTGCGAGCCAGGCGGAGGATGGTGAGGGTAAGGGCCGAGAGAGCAGTGCCGGGTTGGGAGGTGCGGGAAGGGATGTCGCTGAGGATGGCAGCGGGAGAGATGGAGCGGCGGAGGGCGGGGGGGGGGCAGCTCATCCAGCAGCAATGAGGGTGACAAGGCATCTGAGTCAGGTGAGGGTAAGGCCGAGGAGGGGGCTGGTGGAGGGGTGGAAGGGGACGCTGAGGCTGGAGGTGGCAAAGAGGGCGACGAGGATGACGGTGAGAAGGGGAAGGGTGGAGGGGATGGCGGTGCTAGCCCTCATGGCAGTGCCAGCTCTCGAGGCAGTGCGAGTCCTCGTGGCATTGGCAGCAGTAGCAGCTCGGCCAAGGGAGAGGATGAGGACGAAGATGAGAGGATGAGGACGGGGGATGAGGAGGACGATGCGCAGCCAGGGGCATTGTCGGCACTGGAGGGGGAGGAAGAGAGGGAGTAGGTGGAGGGGAGGCAGGAGGGGCTGGGAAGAAGGTGATGGTCTACTTGGGGTGACCCCTGTTGTTGTGGGGGTCGCTACTCATAAGCTGGGCAGAGGGAGAGTCATTGATAAGATAGGCATGACTGGTCGCGTTGATAAGAAAATGCAAGCTGGGTAGCATGGAAGGATTTGAAGCTTGCACTGAGCTTGAACCGAGCTTGAACGGGACCTGGACGTGGAGGGATGGTCCAGAAGCTGCCATGTCGTGCCACAATTATGTTTGACGTTATTGTACTTGAGGTCTCATTAACATGATGGGTCCATGCTGGGGGCATGCATTCGGACAGCTGAACCCAATGGCACATGGAAATCTGGATGCCCTTGCGATGCTGTGTCTCCGCCACGGCATTAGGCAGACTGGAAAGGGCACACAAAGGTGCCTGTTGCTTGGTGCTCAGGGTGGATCAGGAAATGGGACAGCTACGAACCTGCTATAGATGTTGAACCACCAAGTTGTTTGATGTCTGTTACGGCCTCATGTGGGGGCTCCTATGTGCCAGTTTGTTTCGGGCCTGATCCGCTACGTTCACAATGTTTCGCCCCAAGCGTCTCCCCGTTGGACAACTATTCCTGGACACATGGCGTGCAAGCATCCTTAATTAATTTGTTGAGGTGTTGCCATGAAGTGAGATCTAGCCGACAACTAATAAACAGTCTCATTCAATAAACTTATTAATTTTAACTGATGGGGCCTTCACACATTTGTGTATGCATGAGGCAACTTTGTGTAGAGGAAATGATGTTAATTAATGAATAAAACACGTGCTCCCGTTGGGAAGGCACGGAGCACCACAGTGCTTTTAATCCCTGAGTGTGCGCACAGCGGGCGGGGGGCAGAGACCCCACCCTTCCCTCACGCCACAGCCGCATGCCACAGGGTGCAGATCGGGCCCGTCTAACTAAACGATCCGGGGCCCATCCCCTAGCTGTGTATGCCCCTAAAAACCATCAGGCTCTGGGAGAGGCCTTTATATTCGATCTCCCAAACCGGTGCCTCTGAATGAGTTCCAAGCCTAGGATCTGTGGCCACTGGACAATTGATTGATTAATTGACACATAACATCGTCAAATTAAGTCAAAATTAAATCATAACAGGACTCATTTGGGAGATCATGTAGCACCTATTCCCTTGCTGATGGATGGGGGTGAGCGAAGCCGCGAAACCTAACTAAGTCTACAAAAATCCTGGCTACTCTACTCAGCAAAGTGCCCCTTCCTGGGGGGGGAAGGGGCTTGCCCACAGGGGCTGGCGTGTGGGCCTGGACAATGGTCTGCCACCTCTTCTTGTCCTGCATAGCAGTCCAAGCAAGAGAGAGGGAGAAAATGTGGTAGTTCGAATTGGGCTGGGACCACTATGGCGGCCAGCAACTGATCTGTATAGTTCATGGCAGGTCGATCTACCAACCCCCCTGGCCGCTCACGGTCGATCCTCGCCCAGGTCCTTCGAGCTAGTGCCAGTAGGTGTTGAGCGAACGGAGCCTGGCCGGCCCAGGCCAGGCGGATGCGGGTGTCCACATCGTTGGCGGTGTCAGGGAGCATGCTCTCCAGCAGTTTGAAGCGATCTGACACCAGTTCACGGAGCGGGACCTCCGTCCCGTCTAGCAGCCGCGGGCAGCGGGGGGCGACTGGTAGCCCCAATCACCATCGCCTCAGTTTTGACACTAATCACAACCCCACCGGCGGCGATGGCAGCAATAAATGCTGGTGCCAGGCAAGCGATCCAGAGCTAGGATGGCCCAAAGAGCCTCCCAGAGGACTGTCATAAGAGCCTTGATGTAGTCAACATAAAAAATTCATGAAGATTAGCGGAAAACCATCAGCGCAAATGCGACGCACCTCCCGCCACCAGCCGGCAAGCGACTGAACACAGCCTGACAGGCATGACCTAAGTGTTGCGGCCACGACGTACGGAAACCCATCTGAGATTGGCTGAGAGGTGCTGTGTCGCTTCCCCCAGAAGCCAGGTCAGACGTCAACCACCCTTGCCGACGAGCTCACCGACCAGCTTCTTACCCTCAGTCATGGGCTTGGTAGGTGAGGTAGAACTGCGCGGGTGCCACCGCCTTCCCCACTCACAGGGCAAGGCGGCTCCCCTGGCCCGGCCAGTCTTGCTCACCTTGACCCCTCGGACCCTGAGGACACTGGATCGAGGGGGTTCCTCTCTCGTCGCAAGAGGTTGCACGACCTCACCTGGACGCCGGCTGGACGACGACCTGACCCCCGCTCAGCAGCAGCAGCCGCGACGCGACCTGTGGCCTGAATACCTCCGCCACAAGCAGGACCCCCAGAGGGGCCGGGGACCTAATGATCAACCACAAGATGTGGACGCCCCCAGCGGGCTAGAATGCCCTAGCTTGAATAATGGCGGTAGTCATGCGGCACTGCCGCCTGGCATGGCAGCGATGCCTAGAATCTTTGCCTAGCCGTGTCATACCGCTAGTCACGCGTGCACCGCTGAACGCACGGTACACAACCAGCCGTAGCCTTAGCTTAGCCCTTGTACTGACTGGCCTACAACCAGCAGGTCTCCCAGAGCAACCACACTATAATCACTTCGGAGCGTGGCAATGCCCAGTGGCCACATTCCGTGACCATCGTGTCCAGGATGCCCGGCCATCTGCAGGACCAACATGCGCCTCTCCCCGCTGGCTGTGCTGCCCCCCTGCATCGTCAGCACTAGTTACGATCGTCGCGCGGATGGACTTTCCCCCCACGCTCTCCGCGTAGTCCAGCATCCCCGGCAGCACCGCCTCCAGCATGTATGTTGCTCAGTGCTCAGGACCGGGCACTGCATGCCCGCTCAGCGCCACTCCCTTCGTGCGCGCGCCAGCCTGCCAGCAGTCGTCGCCGCTGCTGGGCTTGCAGCTGCTCGGAGTCTTTGCCTGGTCCAGCAGCTTCGACATGGCCCGGCTACAGTATCAGGACGCCAATCATCTCCGCACGTACCGAATTTAGCCGTGATCGAATATCACAATCGCTTCGTCTTTCTAAGACGCACATGCTGATATAATTTTCCGACGCTAGTATACGCAATAATATACGATGAGCAAACGCTTATCGACGCAACGCAGCCTGACGGCTGCGCTCGGCAATGAAAATACGTCTGCAGCTCCGGCTGCAGCTTCGCCCTCAGGTCCGGCAGGCAGCGGTGACACTAGTCGCGCACTGGTGGTCGCCCAGCCCCCTCCCGGGCTTCCTGCCTCGCCTTCAGCCTCGCCCGAGCCCAAACGCAGCCGCCCAACCGAACCTAGCTGGTCTGATGTCGACTTTGATGTTGACGAGTTATTTTCCACCTTCGACGTCAACAGACCCGGCTATTTCGACAAGCCACACATCCGGATGTTGGAGCTCCTGTTCTATGGGTCGTATGCCTCCCTTCTTGACCTGTGCCAGCGCCTCCATGCACCGCCACAAATGCTTCCGCAGCCAGTCTGACGGCCAGTTTCAGTTTCGCGTAGGTGCCCCTGTCTGGCTGGTCGCGACCGCGTCTTCTGACAGCTTGCCGCCCTCTTTTCCATCCTTAAGCGTTCTTCCGCGGAACTCTGGCAACCCGTCCCCTTGGGCGAATTCACCCTCCTCCACCACCTCTCACAGCACGTGACGCCCCTCGCTTGCGAAATGCAAGCTTTGGGTCGTAAGCTGGCTGCTGAGCTCCCCACCATCCCCACCGCCACCGCCACCGCCACCGCCACCCTCCTCGCCTCCCCCCCCCCCCCCCCCTCCGACTCCATCACCGCCCAACTCCGCGACATTGACCAGCGCCAGTCAAGGACAATGCAATCGCCATCGAGGTCTTGCAAAACACCGCAGGCCTCACCGCCCAGGCGGTGAAGGACATTGCCGCCAAGCCAGCCCCGGCTGGCCTGGCCTGCGATGCTCCTCCCGGCCATCCCGACCTGGACGGACATGCTTAAGCAGCACGCCACCTCCACCACCTCCGCCGTCGCAGCACAGCTCCAGCAGCAGACGCTCGACCTCCGCGAGGAGGCCGAGCTCGCCAAGCGCAGCCTCAACGTCATTGTCAAGAACTTCGACATGGAGGAAGGTGAGAATTCCGAGAAGCTTGCACGTGCGTTTGAGAGAGAAATTCTTAGTCGCACGGGCCTTACTGGTGAGATTGAGCTGGTCGCCCACCGCCTTCCCCGCGCGCGGGGTAAGGCAGGGGCTCCCCCGCTCCTTCTCACCTTTAAGAACCCGGCGGACAAGATTTCTTTTCTCAGACGCCGCAAGCGGCTCGAGAAGACTCACTTCACCCTTGATGACGACTTGACCCTGCATGGCGCAGCAACAACGGCGACGGGAGCTATGGCCGACCTACCTCCAGCTCCGGCAGACCAAGGCGGGGCAGCCGGTGTACTGGAAGGGGGCGGCCATCTACGTCGGCCACAAGCCCTGGCAGGCGACCCCCGCGG
Source organism: Mesostigma viride (assembly GCA_009746045.1). Classification (NCBI taxonomy): domain Eukaryota; kingdom Viridiplantae; phylum Streptophyta; class Mesostigmatophyceae; order Mesostigmatales; family Mesostigmataceae; genus Mesostigma; species Mesostigma viride. The sequence continues at coordinate 449,698 of RPFO01000229.1, forward strand.
CCCCAACGACTCCAGACGCCCCAGCTTAGGGGAATACAGCAGTAATAGTGCAGAATAGATAATAGACCGTGGCCATGTACATGTAAGCCTCCTACAGGCTCTACACCAGCTGACTCACGAGTCTCATTTAGCCATGTATGATGATGCAGACGATATTTGTTTTAACTTTTGTGTAATTACTTTTCTAATGAGATTAGCATAGTACTCCGTGGCATGCCTTTGCGCATGACACGCAAGTACTTACTAACTTACTTACTTAGCCATGTACATGTGTGCCTATGATGTGCCACACTCCAGATGATGCCTAGCTTTATTTAGTTATGCCGTGCCCATGCAGAGAGCTGCTCTCTGCATGCTGAGACGACACGCTCTAGCTCTTGTATAGCTATGCTGATCTTCCCCATGCACCTATGACGGGCTCCCCTTAGCTGGGCGTTGCCCGAGACTCTGGGTGGTGCAGGTGCCCTAGGGCACCTAGAGCAAGTGTTGTTTACATTCCCACCCTTGCAGGAAGTAGCTTAGAATGTATTATAGGCTCATATGCCCCTTCTCTGGGCTATGTGCTACATATACTCCCAACGGAGTTACGTTCCTAATTAATTAATTAATTAATTAATTAATTAATTAATTAATTAATTAATTAATTAATTAATTAATTAATTAATTAATATCTCCGCCAGTGAGGGCGTTGCCCGGCCAGGTTGGAAGCCCTCCAGGTGGGGTTGCATTATTAGCCCGTGTCGCGGTCCCTAGCAGCCGACCTATTAAAAAAAATTATAACATGTCTCCGTTGGGAGATCATTAATTAATTAATTAATTATCAACATCACTCCGTTGGGAGTCAATGTAGCACATATCCCTGAGAAGGGGCATATGGCTTCATACATCCTAGGCTACTTCATGCAAGGGTGGGAATGTAAGCTACCCGTGCTCTAGGTGCACCAGGGCACCCGCACCACCATGCTGTCTCAGGTTCAACCCGCCTAAGGGGGGGATCCTGGCCACGGGGGAGGAAGATCATCATGGCTATACAAGAGCTAGGACATGGCTTCTCGACAGAGAGCATCTCTCTGCATGGCATAGCATGGCTAAATTCTTAATGAAACATCCATGGGGGTCCCATTATAGGCATGGCTTGGCTAAGTTCTGAAGGCAACATCCATGGGGGCCATTATGGGCGCACATGCGCGTGGGCCACATGCTAGGCTAAGCCTGACTAATCTACACCACTGGTATATATTAATATTAATATAATTACTTACAGCAGAGTGAAATCACTCAAACCAAAGCAAACGCCCAGCTATAAACCTCTATACAGAGCCATGTCAAATCTCTATACTACGATAAGACCAATGGAAACTCCTAACGGAAGGAACCTAATAGCCCTGCTGCACCGCAAAATCAGCCCGCGTACGGCGGAGCATGATGTCAGCCATGGCCCGAGTCAGCGCCACCGACAAGCGCTGACGCCAATATGACGTCCAGGTCCGCGCCGACCATGAGGCCCGCTGGCCCTCCAGGTCCAGCCGGTCCTCCCGGAGCCGGCAACACTCCTTGAAGAAGGCGGAGGTCAGGGGCCCCATGGCCCCAAACTCCTCCAGGACAAAGGGCTACTGGTATATATATTCCTAGTCTGAGGTGGCAGGAGGGGGCTGCCAGGGCTTGTGGTCAACGTGGATGACCGCCCCCCTCCAGTATACCAGCTTCCCCCTTGCGCTCTGCCGGAGCTGAAGGTAGGTCGGCCATAGCTCGCGTCGCCGCTGTTGCTGGGCCAGGGTCAAGTCGTCGTCCAGCGTGAAGCGAGTCTCCGAGAGCTTCTTGCGGCATTTAATTAAGGAACGCCAGCTTGTCCGCCATGTACTTAAAGGTGAGGAGCACGGGTGCCGGGCCAGCCTTCCCCCGCGCGCGGGGGAGGCGGACAGCCGACATGTCCAGCTCACCAGTGAGTAACATGGGGGCAAGAATGGCGCGCTTAAATGCCTCAAGAAGGCTCGTGGAGGTCTCACCTGCCTGCTGGTCGAAGTGCTTGACGATGACATTGTGGCTGCGCCGGGCGATGTCGGCTTCCTCGCGAAGGTCGAGGGCTTGTTGCTTGAGTTGTGCCGAGATGGTGGAGGTGGTGGAGGTGGTGGAGGTGGTGTGCTGCTTAAGCAAGTCCGCCCAGGTGGAGGGAGCATCGCCGGCCGGGCCAGCAGGAGCCGGCTGGGCGGCGATGTCCTTCACCGCCTGGGCGGTGAGGCCGGCGGTGTCATGCAAGCTCTCAAGGGCGTTGGCGGTGGCTTGAAGGCGGTGGTCGAGGTCGAGGAGCTGGGCTTTGATGTCGGCAGTGGAGGCGGAAATGGCAGTGGAGGCGGCGGCGGTGGAAATGTGAGGAAGTTCAGCAGTCAGCGTGCCGCCGATTGCTGCTGTGTCGGCAGCAAGGGGGGTCACGTGCTGCTGAAAGGCTTCCGTGAGGATGGAACGGAGTGCGGGGGCGGAGATGGATGGAGCCCAGATCTCGCCGTCAGACTTCTGGAGAAGAGAGTTGAGGACGGCGTGTTGGAGTTGGGGGCGGGGACACCCGAACATCTGGCTGATGTTGTGCCAGCGTCGGCCGTCAGTGACGAGGAGGCGTCCAGTGGCGTGGAGATGGAGGCACAGGTCGTAAAGCGAGGCGTAGTCCCCGAAGAAGATGTGATGCATAGCATCACTCGGAGAAATGGTGGTCCAGTCGTAATCATCGACCTGGACAGGTTGGAGCCGACAGCGCGGTTCCGAGAAGCGTGGCCCTCCAGTTTTGTCGGCGGGGCGGGCGTGTTTAGGGTCAGGCGATGCCGATGGCGAGGCATTGAGACCGGGAGGTTGCTGGGTGACCACCAGTGCACGACTAGTGTCACCGCTGCCTGCCGGATCTGGCGAAGCGGCAGCCTCAGCTGCCGCATTGTCAAAGGCGAGCGCATCCGCCAAACTGCGTTGCGTCGACGGGCGTTTGCTCGTCATATATTGCGTTTTAGATTCGGAAAATTATATCAGCATGTGCGTCTCAGCCGACCTATGTTTCGGTGAATTCTGTCTAGGTCCGCCACATCCCGGTCGATCGCCCCAGGGGCGCCATCCTCCTCCCCACCGCCTGCTCCACCACCATGCCCCGCCCCTCCGCTTCCACCTGCCGAAGGGGGAACACCCCCTGTTCCCACCCGGCGCACCTGATGACGCTGGTACGTGGATCCGGCTCTGCAATAACCTCCCCCAGCTGCGCTGCTAGCACATCGACCAGGTCCTCCTCCCCATCCCAGTCGCCCTGACAACTCCCCTTTCCTCCAATGCGTCCATGACGTTCTTGGCACCCCCCTTGTTGAGCTTCTTGGTTGAGTTGGTTCGTTCTAGCCAAACCCCCGCCCCTAGGATCTGCTGAACCGCAGTGGCGGCCTCCTTTGGGGTGCATCCAGGCTCCTTGGTTGCTTAAGCTTGAGTTTCGCTATGAAATTCCGTTCTGGGGCTGTTGCTGTTGAGGTCATGGTGGGTTATAAATAATGCTTGATGTTTCGCCTTGCGTTTTGTTTTTTGTGATGTGGTCACGTGAGGTTCTCAGGCAAAAGAAACAACCTGCTTCACCTACCTGGGTGGCTGGGGTACAGGTACCAGCACAAAAAATATTTTTTTCTGAAAATTATTTTTTCTCTTTGTGCTATACGGTGTTGCATTCTCCGCTCAGCAGGTTAGTCATAGATAAAATGAGCATATCTCACCAATTACGCCACCTGCTGGAACATTTCCAGCTCACCCAACCCGACCAGCACCAGCCCACCGGCGAAGCCGCTGGGATTCCCCGAGGGTAGAGCCACTGCCACCAGCTCTATATCCCCCCCATCGTGATGCATGATGATGATGGCGGCTCCGGACCTCCTAGCGCCAAGGCTCACCATCGCCATGGTGTCACGAGCCTTGATGAAGCCGCAGCCGAGTCGAGCTGTATCATGGTATATGATGCATTCCATAGAAAGAAAACAACCCCGACCTCTCTGCCGGGTTCTATGCGCACCAACCCTCGCCGGTGGGGGGCACGGGAAAACGGCAAAGGCAAAGCGGAGCCCGCCGCCTTTGAGCGGGCGCAGCGGAGCCTTTTCCAGCGCCCCCCGCGAGGGCAAAATATTTTTCCAGGCTTGCCAAGCTCGATCTGTAGCATTTTTCAAAGAGATTTAATAAGTGTGCACGGATATCCACGTTTTACCGCGGCTTCCCTGCAGATAGCTTAAAAGAATACTGGGATTGCTGAAAAACTGGGCAATGATGAAGAGCGCGCCCCTCCCACCAAGATTCGCTCCAGCCTCGCATCCTCCCCGAAACTCCCGTCTGGCCACAGGCCGAATTAGATCGGGTCCGCTGTTAGGCTCCTGGTAGTTATGGGCTACCCCGGCACCCCGCGCAAGCCATTAATTAATTAATTAATTATCAACATCACTCCGTTGGGAGTCAATGTAGCACATATCCCTGAGAAGGGGCATATGGCTACATCCTAGGCTACTTCATGCAAGGGTGGGAATGTAAGCTACCCGTGCTCTAGGTGCACCAGGGCACCCGCACCACCATGCTGTCTCAGGTTCAACCCGCCAAAGGGGGGGATCCTGGCACGGGGGAAGAAGATCATCATGGCTATACAAGAGCTAGGACATGGCTTCTCGACAGAGAGCATCTCTCTGCATGGCATACCATGGCTAAAGCCATCAATGCAAGCCATCTCTACGATTTAATGCAGATTCGCCATCACCTGTGATTCTTGGCCACCGTAGCCGCTGGCCCTGGCCTGTATGGCTCCTTCCCCGACGTTGTCCGCGACTAAAAACACAGCTCCTGGGCAGTGTCAGGAAGCTGCTTGCCGCACCCGGGGGTAGAGGGGAATGGTCAGTGGGCCCAGCGCCGGAAATCACACCCTTTTACTCAAATCGATCGTAGAGTCACCCCCGAGCCACCAACCATTACCGTGGCCTGTATTGGTTGGTGGCGAACTTAAGGAATTTTATTCTAGGCCTTTCCACGCCCGGAGAGGCCGATAGCATAGTCTCCCATTGAGCGCAGCCGCCATAGCGGCCAGCCGACTTTGCCAGCAAAGGCTCCGCTGCGCCCGCCCGCAAAGGCGGCGGGCTCCGCTTTGCCTTAGCCGTTTTCCCGCACCCCCCTTGAGGGGTGGTGTGCACACAACCCGGCAGAGAGGCCGGGGTTGTTCTCTTTATACAAGCTGAAAAAAAGCCTCCCTACGTTCACCATGACCACTCGAAGTATGGGTTGAAAATGCAAAACAAAGCACATGTCTCACTTGAGGCGCCGCGCCCCCCTCAATTCAGGGCGGGCACGGTTGACAGTAGGCACGAGTACCGGTGCAACGCCGGTCCCCTTCTATTCTTGTCCTAAGTAACACAAGCACCTCACATGGTGTAGGTGACGTACGGTAGAGCTACGCTACAGGCGGCGATCGCCCCCCTTTGAGCCCGCGGCAAGTTAACTATAAAATGAGCAGACAGCTAAAAAATGCTTCGACAATTCATATTCATTCGTTCGTTCGTTCGTTCGTTCGTTCGTTCGTTCGTTCGTTCGTTCGTTCGTTCGTTCGTTCGTTCGTTCGTTCGTTCGTTCGTTCGTTCGTTCGTTCGTTCGTTCGTTCGTTCGTTCGTTCGTTCGTTCGTTCGTTCGTTCGTTCGTTCGTTCGTTCGTTCGTTCGTTCGTTCGTTCGTTCGTTCGTTCGTTCGTTCGTTCGTTCGTTCGTTCGTTCGTTCGTTCGTTCGTTCGTTCGTTCGTTCGTTCGTTCGTTCGTTCGTTCGTTCGTGCGTTCATTCATTCATTCATGGGTGCCTCTGTTGGAATGTGGCCATGCAGTCTACATTTGCAAGCGGTGGACACATGTGTCCAGAAATACAGTGCCTGAGTGCCAATGGCACCGCTTACTGATTTTTTTGGCAGATCCGATATCCGTTTTAACACGCTCACTGCACCCTTTGATGGCACAAGATCCAGGTCACAAGGTCATTCATACCGAAGCCACATAATGTCGTACCAATGCAGATAAAGTACTACGTATCGCGAAAGCTCCGTTTCCGGAGAGAGGCGAGCGCTTGGGCCATCAACCTGTGGCTAATCCCCACGACTTGGCAGCGCATGCAGACAGCGCAGGTAAGCGCCCGCAAGAATGTGCCTCAGCAACGCGGCCGGCCGGGCCAGGCTGTCCAGCCCCTCAACGCAGCAAAGTGACCATAGAGGAACCGTGGGCAAATGCCTCAAGACTCTTCCTGCATATCTGCCAGGTAAACAGTTCAGCAAGGCTGCCATGGTTGGCATGTCTGCCTGTAATACCTCTGCACTACGCCACCACATCAGCATTGAAGCCTGCCATCTCACTCGGCAAGGTGCCACGCCAGCACGGCGAAGTTCTCATCTGGTCCTGCTGGCAGACTCACGACACCATGGCTCGTGAGATAAGACCAGGTGAGCAGATAAGACCAGCTCGTGTGATAAGGCCAGGTCAGCAGCCTGGGGCATCTATCGATACCTCACTAGCTAGGCAGCAATCAAGGCGACCAATTCAGCAAGGCTCGCACCTCAGCATGGCAGCCAACTCGGCGCAGGCACTTTAGTCTCTCATGTCCCCAAACTCTGCAAGGCTCTCTCATCCGGTTGTTGCTGCCGACTCAGACGTCAGCGGGAGTGGCAGCTTGGCCACGGGCCACCCCAGGCTCTGCAAAAGCGCCTAAACGGTACGGCACTCCATCGTCGGAGCCAGGCGACAACTGGGACGGCCAGGCAAGCCCAAGCCTGCGATCCGGTGCCCGCTAGTAACCCCTGTCGTTGGTGCCGCTGTTCAGAGCTGCGTGGGGGCACGAAATGAAATGATGAAATGAATCCCCATATTATTATGGCCAGCCCCCTTAGCAGAGCCACCATATTATCATGGCCAGCCCCCTTAGCAGAGCCACCATATTATCATGGCCAGGCCCCTTAGCAGAGCCACCATATTATCATGGCCAGGCCCCTTAGCAGAGCCACCCAAACGGTCTGGTTCTCACCACGCGAGACCGCACAGACAAGGCTCACAAGTCCCATCCCGCAGCTCTGCCCAAAGCCACCCAAATGCCACGGCTTTAACCTCATCCGGCTATTCCTGTGAATTCGGACATGAGCAGGAATGCCAGCCTGAGCCAGCTCTCTCATCTCTGCCACCCAAATGGCAAGGCCTTCTCGTCCCAGCCACCATTATGGTGGTTGGGATGGCCAGCTGCAAGCCTGTTATCCGACTGTGGTTGCCCCAATTGTTGTGGCAGACTCGGACGTGAGCGGGGGCACGAGCTTGGCCATCTCCCGGAAGTGGATCGCCAGCAGCCGCTTGATGTCGCCTTGGACTGCGGGCGGTCATGGACATCAAAAGGCCAAGTAAACAAATAGGTAGGTAGATATTAGTTTAAGTATGTAGCAATAGATGGACTGCAGGCGGTCATGGACATAATAGGCCAAGTAAACAAATAGGCAGGTAGATAAGTTTAAGTAGCGATAAATGGACTGCGGGCGGTCATGGGCATAAGAGACCAAGTAAGCAGATAGGTAGGTAAATAGGTGTACGTAGCGATAAATGCACTGCGGCCGGTCATGGACATACGCGGCTAGTAGAGAAGAAAGCAAGTGGGTGGGCAGACAAGCGAGCAGGCAACCTGGGCCTGCGTGTGCTCATGGAAAATGAGGCCGGGCCAGCACGTGGAAAGGTAAACAAGAGGCAGGCAAGTCAGCAAGCAAGCTAGGGCCGCCCACGGTCACGGGTACATATCAGGCGCAGAATATATCAGGCCAAGGAAGCAAAGAGGTAAGTGGTTAAGTAGTCAATCAGGCAAACAACCTTAAACTGCGAGCGATCGGAAAAGATGCAAAGTAAATAAGCAGGTAGGAGGATAGCTACAGCTCTGCAGAGGCAACCCCTATTCCGCTTTTCTAGAATGGCAGGGACGCCAGCAAGTGAGCCTGGACTGCGGGCGATCATGAAATAATGAGGGCAACATGGAAATGAAAGTAATGAAGTAGTAGATATGTATGCTGGCATGTAGGAAGGCAAATTTGGACTATGGGCGTGACGATAGGGGAAGCAATTGATACGGTTCCTACAAGGAGGAATTGCAAACCTTCATGCAGTGAGGCAGCTTCTAACGAACCACATGTGGTGCCTGGTAAGGCGTACGGCACTTCAGTACACTTAAGAAGGCTTACACAAAGATGAGTTCAACTGGTGTGCGCCACCGGGACCCACGTGAGTCCAGAGGAAACAAGCACGACATACAGCCTAAATAAGCACGACATACCACCTAACTGAACGATTGGAACCGGCACTACCTGATGCTCCACTTACGGCCCATCACGCTACCACTGTCCACGCGTACTGATGCTCCTTTTACTGCCCATGATGCTATGATTGGAAACAACGTACTATGTGCTGCATAGCTCAGGTTGGGGGTAAGCAGCTCCTGCAGAAAGTGGGCCAACGCGCCCGCCATAAGTGCCTGCTCCAGGCCGGGGGTGGCCTCCAGCGACGCAAAGTCGACCTGGCGGAGGCAAGGAGAAGGGACAGGGTGTCCAAGCCAAAGCATAGATTTAGTGGGTTGGTGTAGAGGGTTGCACCGTGGTTTCTGCATTGTGGTTTTGCGTTAGGATAGGTGGCTGACTAGAGCAGGGCAGGCAAAAAAATGTGCGTGTGTGTGCGCGCGCGTGCGTGTGCGTGTGTGTGTGTGCACACCTGCTTGTTTGTTTGTGGGTGTGTGTGTGTGTGAGCGTGATTGTTTGTGTTGGTATGTGTGCGTGCGCACACACACAAAATATATTCCCCTCACTGAGGCCACCTTTAAACACACACACATACACACGCACACACACCTCTTATTACAGACACATCATCACTAGCACCACTAGACACCCAACCCCTGGAATGGGCACATGTGTTTTCCGACCGTCAGCTTGCAACGCAACCACCTTGACTCCCATTTTGTTCACCCCACAGGTTGGTGTCAGGGTGGGAGATTCATGATGAATCCGCTCCTTCCCCACCATGGCGTACCAGCGCCCGTCCCGTGGAACAGGTTGGTGGCTGAAGGGGAAGATGTTCAGCACCACCACCCCTTCCCGACCATGACACACCCGCACAAACACAACCCTCACCTGGAATGGATGTGTGGGCGAAGGGGAAGATGTTCAGCACCACCAGCTCTCCCCCCCGCTCAGCATCACCACCTCAAGGAGGCCATTTGCTTTGCAAGGCGACCCCTTGGATTCCATGTTATTCACCGCTCACCTGGAATGGGTTGGTGGCGGAGGGGAAGACGTTCATGACAACCAGCTCTTCGAGGATGTCCCACACGCGGTACCCTGCACGCCAACGGGGACAAAGGATCAAACCAAACAGTGCAGGCAGTGAGAAACAGAGCATAGCAGCTTTAATGTGTGCACCAACCGCACGAATGTATCCAACAACCGCCAAAGGCCACAGGTGATAACTCAGATTAGACCTGGACACCACAGGCAGATGTGGCCCAGCTGGCTTGGCACGCTGATCCGGATATAAAGCCGGGCAGGAAGAGAAACGATAAATGGGTTGCTCAAAGAAGGCTCGGTTGGCTCTATGGGAAAACTGCTGCATGCCACACGTTAGCGATTCTGTTATAAGGCGATGACAGGAGGGCAAATGTAGGTATTATATGGCGGAAAGCGCGGGACAGAAGCTTCACGACGGGAAAGCCCCCCCCCCAAATCAGATACCACAAACCAGATATCACAAAAACAGGTATTACAACTGCATGGGCTCACGGGTACTTACAGCCTTATGGCTACTAGCCCGGGAGTATCCGAGGGGCAAGGAAGATCGGATGATTGAAAGGAACGCGCCGGAAATACTGTGCGCTTGGCTTAAGTACAAAAGAAATTGCTCTAGGAGGTGCACCACGAGGGGAAGCTCATGCGTCTTAGAATACCTAAAACACACACACACGCAAACACATAAAAAGGGTGAAAAGAAACACACAAAAATTCTGTATTTTGTAAAAAAAAAAAAAAAAAAACAACCTTCTTGTACAAAAAAAAAAAGAAAAGAACAAAGAAATATAAATAAACTATAATACTACTACAAGTAGACTCGGCTGGGGCCAAGCCCCCAACTATTCTGGACTCCACTACTGGAGAATCCTAATCAAGTCCGGCTGTGCAGAATCTAAATTCCCGTGGCCCGTTGCGTCGCCCGAGGCCCGGTACTCGGGTACTTATTAGTGGCCCGGTGGCTACTGGCTAGTGCAAGTTGTGGCCCGTTGAAATTCCTTTCGTCCCTCTGTTGCTGAAACTTTTTGCCCGTGGCTAGTTGCCCGTGGCCCGTGGCTACTGGCTACTTTCCCGGGGCTTAACTAGTGGCCCGTCGCCCCTCATTACTTTCGTCCCTTGCTGACATTGCCCGTGTCTAATGGCCCGTGGCTAGTGGCCCGCCGCCCGTCGCCGCTGAAATTTCTTCTGTCCCTCGCCCAAATTGCCCGTTTCTCTAGAGGTAGTTGCCCGTTTGTCCGTCGCCCGTCGCCTGAAATTCCTTCCGTCCCTTTTTGCTAGTAGTAACGTGCTCCTTCGCTGCGCTCCGGAGAGGAATTCTGACGTGCTCCTTCGCTGCGCTCTGGAGAGGAGGCCGCTTCACTCGCTTCGCTCGCTTGGCGCTTCGCGCGTACTGTATCTGGGATTTGTCCGTCGATCTCCTGAGTACGCCCGAATGCCGAATTTTTGAGCCACGATTTGCTGATTTTTTCAGCCACAATTCACTTGAAGTAGGCGACAAACGGTCACCAAGTCCTCTTTATATAGGTGTAAGGACTATTAATTTTTTTGGGGGAAAGGACGCACCGTTTGCCTTCCAGCTCTTGGTTGTGTTCAGGTACAGCGGCGTGTCCTTCTCCAGCTTGCCACCTGGCGCGCTCTCGAGCCACCGCGGGCAGGTGCGTAGCTGCACCACACACCGCGTCATCAAATAAGAGTCAAGAAATCAGTTTGAAATCAGTTTGCAGTCAGTTAGCATTCAGTTTGCATTTAGGTAGACGAACCTACGTGGTCAGAAGTAACTACTAGTAGGAGAAACCACAAGCCTGCCTAGACCTGGTTAGAATAACATTGGAGTCAAGAGTAACCCAGCTCAAAGTGGACAAGGGGTGACAATGGCGATGGCAGAGGGGGGTGGGGGGGGGGAAGGCAGGAAAAATGACAACGGCAAACAACACAAAGGAAAAACAAAATGCAGGAAAGGGGAAATCTCTGCAACATCTTTGCAGTAACTGTCAAGGAGACATAAAACAGACCATGATACCTCCCTGCTTCAAAATGGCTCTCCAGCACTATAGATCGGCAAGATCGGAGGGATGGGAAGCCGTTGAGTGCGACGAGGCCAGCAAGGCAGGGGGCAGACATGTTTGCTAGTCAACTACCGGGCAGGCCATGTTGACTAGTCAACTACCGGGCAGGCCATGGTTGACTAGTAAACTACCGGGCAGGCCATGGTTGACTAGTAAACTACCGGGCAGGCCATGGTTGACTAGTAAACTACAGGGCAGGCAGTGTTTGGGTAGGAAATTACCGAGCAGGCCATGTTTGCCTAGTAAACCAAATTCGTCTTCCTGCATGTGGCTTGAGAGATGGTGGTTTGAAGAGCATGACGCACAAAAAATTGTGTTCAAAATTAATTTGTTGCTTAAACTTAGTTTTGCTTGAAGATAATTTGTGTTTGAACTTAATCTGTGTTTAAGCTTAATCTGTGTTTAAGCTTAACTATTCACTTGTCCCCCGAGAAGCGCCTGCCAATCGTCGTAGTATATATGGTAGCACAAAAGCCACTTACCCATACGTATGGCCACTTGTAGCGCGCGTAGGCGCCGATGAGAAAAACAATGTCCGAGCCTGTGTCCTGCGTGTCAGATGAACACAAACGCACAGGGCATATGATATACAAAATATTTACTACCAAATAGTATTGGCACAACATATCAGACAAAAGCAAGCGAGGGCATAAGAAAGAGCGAACTGTGTCCGACACAGGCAAGGCGACGGTATATATCCGATAAATAAAGGCGAGATAGGGCATGACTAACAGCAAAACTTGCAGGGTGAGAGCGAGGCAAGACAGGGTGAGAGAAAGATCATGTGCTACGACAGCATGGGCGCGAGACAACGAACGACCCACAAAACCCTTACAAAAAGCCTTGGGTTTCAAGCCAAGTTCAAGCGGCTGATTCCCAAGGAAGCTTTACCCACAGTCATCCCCGTGCATGCTATATATAGATCAACGCATCAGCGTCACAAGAACGGTTATGCAAGGTCTTCACTCATTAGCACTCTACTGTGACGTTGCTCAATACATCAACCCAAAGGGCACTTGCGAATCTTACTAGCCATGATCAATAACCATAAAAGCATAAGGACCAGCCATAGGACTAGGCAAAGACACTGACCATCTGCCCTTTCCTGTGCGCACCCACCCACCTCTCCCTTCTTTTCTCTCCACTTCATTCCCTCCATCCTCATGCCCTTCCCGCCCCCCTTCCTTACCCCCTTCCTCCCCCCCTTCCTTCCCCCCTTCCTTCCCCCCTTCCTTCCCCCCTTCCTTCCCCCCTTCCTTCCCCCCTTCCTTCCCCCCTTCCTTCCCCCCTTCCTTCCCCCCTTCCTTCCCCCCTTCCTTCCCCCCTTCCTTCCCCCCTTCCTTCCCCCCTTCCTTCCCCCCTTCCTTCCCCCCTTCCTTCCCCCCTTCCTTCCCCCCTTCCTTCCCCCTTCCTTCCCCCTTCCTTCCCCCCTTCCTTCCCCCCTTCCTTCCCCCTTATTCCCTTCCAGCACTTCCCGCCTTCCCCCCCTAATCAACTGGGAACGTGGCACCCTTACCAGTGTCGTCCCTACCAGTGTCGTCCCTACCAGTGTCGTCCCTACCAGTGTCGTCCCTACCAGTGTCGTCCCTACCAGTGTCGTCCCTGCCAGTGTCGTCCCTACCAGTGTCGTCCCTACCAGTGCAACCCCTACCGGTGTCGTCCCTACCAGTGTCGTCCCTACCAGAGTCGTCCCTACCAGTGCAACCCCTACCAGTGTCGTCCCTACCAGTGCAACCCCTACCAGTGTCGTCCCTAACAGAGTCGTCCCTACCAGTGCAACTCCTACCAGCGTCGTCCCTACCAGTGTCGTCCCTACCGGTGTCGTCCCTACCGGTGTCGTCCCTACCGGTGTCGTCCCGACCAGTGTCGTCCCTACCGGTGTCGTCCCTACCAGTGTCGTCTATACCAGTGCAACCCCTGCCAGTGCAACCCCTACCAGAGTCGTCCCTACCAGTGCAACCCCTACCGGTGTCGTCCCTACCAGCGTCGTCCCTACCAGAGTCGTCCCTACCAGTGTCGTCCCTACCAGTGTCGTCCTTGTAAGTGTCGTCCTTACCAGAGTCAGCACGTAAGAGCATGGATTGGAATGATTAAAAAGAAAGACGGGTGGCATGTCGATGACATCACCATCATCCGTTGGCTTGAGCACTGGGCCATGAGCTGGCCGCAACATCCACCGACAACTACCAGCACTACCATGAGTTACTTTTGCTACACAAAAGACACGCTCGACATCCGCATCCGTTGGGTTCGCATAGAAGTCGCCAGCGTCGTCAGCCATGCGTGGTTATGTGTCCCAGCCAAACACACGCGCACACACACATCGTGTGTGTCCATTAACACATGTGTGCGTGTGCCGCACGGTCGTACCTCCCCCACGTCGGATGTGGCTGGGCTGGCCGGTGGGAGACCTCCCACGGTGGACATCATAGAAAACCCCCTGGCACGGTGGAATTTGAAGAAATGGCAACAAATAGGGGTCGCATGGAGGAGATTGTTAATTGATTAGTTCGGGGTAACAACAAACCGGGATCGTGGAGGAGAGGGTTATTTGACTAGGTTCCGGGTGATAAAGACTAGAACGGGGACAAAAGATGGAAGATGAAGGGACTAAAGAAACGACAACCGATGGCCCCTCACAGTAGCCACGTCTGAGAAAGTGCTGGTGCGGAGGAGTACAAAAAGGACGCGGACGAATACGGCAGGGCGTGATAGGCTTTGTGAGGGCGACCCGTCGTAGCCATGGGCCCTAGCGCACGTTGGAGCGTGTCACACATGTGATGAGCATCTGCGTGATACGGTCTATATTATAATAGAATAATAACGGTATAATAGAATTATAATGGACAAGTGTATCCTACACGCCCTGTCGTGCATCCGACACCTCATCACATGGATGCAACACATCACACGTCAGGATACTGCCGCCGCAGGTCAAACTGCTACCATGGAGGCACTCTCCCACACTCGCAAGAAGATGACATCTTGTAACAAGGATGCCGCTTGGACACACTTGAATATGGAACCTACTGCTACCAACCGGCACCCTTGTTGTCTTCAGGATATGACAGTACCCACACAAGACTTCACTGCTGCCCATGCTCTGCACCACACTCTTGTGGGTGCTAGCGCCAGCTGCTGCTGCTAGTGCTGCTGCTGCTGCTACTGCCGCTGCTGCCGCTGCTGCTGCTGCTGCCGCCGCTGCTGCTGCTGCCGCTGCTGCTGCTGCTGCCAATACTGTTCCCACTCTCCTAAACCATGTCAATTATCACATCTCGCTGATGGGAAAGAAAACGACAAGGGATTAGCTTACAAGTACACATACTCATCTCCTCAACCAAAAGAGCTATGTTGTCGAGCCGAGTCATCGCTATTCGGGGTATTCCACGAGGCCCACACATGGAAGAATGGCAAATGGATGATAACAATAGCGAGTATAATCATAAGCAACACATTAGTAATATAACAATAGAAGAAAACAAAAGGAAAGAAAGGAGAAAGAAAACGTAAAGCACGGCTAACGACCCATATTTCGCACAAAATGCAGCATGGCAACGGGCAGGGCATCAAAATATGCTAAATATTCAGAATATGCGTGCGAAACTATCAAGGGACCATAAAGCCCCGTTGCTCCGCTTGGCAGGACAGGTGTGCAACCGTGCACACTGTAAGAATGGATTATCCACAAAGCAAAACTGTCTGCGCCCTCAAATGCAGTAACGGAGCGCCGCCACCATCTACCAGGTGCACCAGTGAGTTTCTTGGCATGCTTACAGATGAGGCACCTATTTTTGGAGCAGTGGGACCTCTGTCACCGGCATTGAAGTCCAGGAATGCAGCAAATGTGGTGGCTGTTGAAGAAAATACAAAAACACAAATTGCTTGGGCTATAAGACAAAGGAGGGAGGAGGCACTGGGGATCTTTCCATGGGCAGTCAGGCATGTGGCTATAGCACCATTACCACAAATGCACACTGTCATATAGGAGACAAGCATTGTGCTACTGTATTATCTCTTCAATGACTTACGGAGCGCGAGCTGCAGAAGGGTTGGCGTGCAGGTTGACAAGTAGTTCCTCTCGGCCCCGCAGATAGAGGGAGAAGTGACGAAAATGCTGCAGTAAACCGGCCGACGTTTGCAATGAAAACGAAGAATGCTTGGCATTCGCTTGTAAGTGCAAGAGAGAACTTGAGTCATACAGTCCATTCAGAAGTTGCTACGGTTGCTTACTGAACACGCGAGCAGACGGAAGTGGCAGCAGATGGCAACTGCAGCAGGAGAAGTCCTCAGCATGCCAAGATACCTTGTATAAGCGTTGTCCACTTCCCATCCACTTACCCTCAGAGTGCCGAACCGCAGACAGTCTCGATAGAAGTCCTCCATAGGATGTTTTGCAGCCATTTCTAAGCGCTAGCGGTATAGTAGCCAATCAAACTTAATGTTCTCGGCCATTGAATTGCAGATCCAGGAAGATGGCGTAAACATTAGCGGCATGCTGAAGCCGATTTCCAACGTGCATCCTGCGCCTTAACAACATTTCTACCCACAAAATGCACACTCACAGCAGCAGTTCGCCAATTCAACTGGTTGAATATCGTATCCACCTCGCCATTTGCTTCCTGTCTAGTCTGTCGCGATTAGAAAAAAACAAAACTACTTCCTCAAATCGCCTGGAATGCACGTCGTCTCCTGACAATGTTACAATCTATGTAGCACACAGCGACGATACCACTGGAATAGGGGCGTTTCAGAGGGTGCTTCAAACTTCAAACCGAGTAATTATCGACATGCAAGGCACACCATCGAGGGTTACACGCTAGTAGATCTTCGCGGATGCGTGGAGTTCAGCCAGGAATGAGCTGGAAGCCTGGAGGCTGGGGCAAGAGGTATGAGTGTCACACCAGTGAGAACTGAACGCACAACGTCACGCATGAAGTCGAACAGTCGCACTGGGATGACAAACCCAGTTCAGCCTCCAGAGTCCAGGCTCCTCCAGGTGACTGGCTCTATGGAGATGACCCTGCGCACTGGCGGCAATTCACGGTCATGCACTCGAATACGAAAACCCAAGGAGTACTACTGTAGATTTATAAACCAATCATGGAATTGGAGGTACCCAGAACTACCACGTGGCGAGCAATTAAGTCTAGAAACAAGCGACAGCATACGAGCAGCAGAGCTGGGAGAGCACCCGCAGAGCACTCGTTGGCTGTTGCTAGCATATGGGCGTCAGAATAACTACTCAATGGTCCTGCTGACGGGAAAACACCGAAACAGCCAGCATGGCAGTGTGGCGTGGCAGGCAGAATATTTGCAAGCGACAACGTCGGTCAACCATCGCTCTTCGACCGGCTACGTCGCAACGGGAATCGAGCTGGTAACATTCCACTAGCTAGCTGCGAGTCATCCCCTCCTGTCGCACGTCCAGCTCGTTTAACTGCTGCAAATCCGCCGCGATGAATAGGGGGGTGTTTCGCTTGGTCAGGCAAAGTGGGCTGCAGCGTGCCCTTTGTCGGAGTCAGTTCCTTGTCGGCGATGTCGAAACGGTCTCGAGTGAAGCACAGGCAAGCAGAATGCTGATACTCTGCATGCATGCCGTTATATTAAGAATTTCCGGTGACGCTGTTACCCGGCTATGTACTCTACTGCACCGTGGAATTTCCCCCACTGTATACTGATAATCGCTACACTTACACTGACCCAAAAATGTTCTTTTCTGCTCCCGGAACACAACCCATTATGCCAACGTATACATGCCTTGGCGTGCTGCCTTTGGCAGAGGCGATATCATTCACCTGTTCTAGCGACAGCGGGCAGGTTAGCCTGGGAGACACCTCGCGGGCTGGGGTCATTCACAGTGAACCGTCACCTTCATGGCACACATGCTCGCCATGCCGATGACGCCAAGTCAGAGGGTAAGTCGGCCCGACTTCGCATTCACTCCCCCCTTCCCGTGTATCCTCTTCTAGCCGACGACGTTCGGTCTTGGGATCATTCGTCGAGATAGCGCGCCTCTCTCGTCGGCCGTGCTGCGTACACTTCCCGAACGCTTGAAATCCGTACTGGCTTGAAGAGCCCTGCATGCCGCTGCAGGCATCACGGACGCCGATGTCCCTCTCGTGCATGAGCGGAGCATGGGCTCAAACCCTTCCGTGGGCGAGCAAAGCCAAGGGTGTAGTGTGATTGTGCTGGTATTTGCGTTCTGTGACGTGGCGCGGTCGAAGGTTTCGGTGTCTTACTTACCTGTGCAGCTAGTTATCTCAAGCTTAAGTACTTGACACTTCCTATGGAGTACCTCCAACCCCGCTTAGAATTCATTTTGCCCTGTTATGATATCGTTGGTAAATGCAATCCTGTTCATTAAGACCCCTATGCAATGGTACTAGAACTGTAGAAGACCCGAAATGGAACTAACATAAAGCCTTGTTGTTGTGTGCCCCCCATGAGGCATCTCACCACCAATGCCACTCCAATATTTTTTTTGTGTGTGTGTGGGAGGTGAACGGGCTGAAAGACTTGGTGCTCTAGCATCTGTTGCCCCCCCCCTCCCCTCCCCCCCCCCCTCCGTTTTTCTCTTTCCTCCCCACAGGTGCCGCCCAAAAGCCAAACGGCAATGGGGCCGCGGGCGCCAAGGACGCAAATGGCGGTGCCAGCGGGCAGGCAGCGGCAGGGGCAGGGGCCCCTGAGACGGAGGCGGACCTGCTGAAGAAGAAAGACGAGGAGCTGGCCGCCAAGGACAAGGCGATCAAGGAGGGGCAGGAGCGGCTGCTCCGGTCGTACGCTGATTTGGAGAACATGCGGGACCGTATGCTGCGGCAGGCCGAGTCGACGCGCAAGTACGCGGTGCAGGTGTGTGGTTCACTTGAAGGTTAGAGCAAGGTGGGGGGGGCGAGTTTGCGGGACTGGGGGGCCGAGTCGACGCGCAAGGACCGATGCGGTGCACGTGCGCGGTTGGATTCCGTTTTTACAGGGAGTAGGCGATAAGGAAGGCAATAATGATGGAGAGGAGGGCAGGTAGGCAAGGCCAGAGCGAGGTCCGGTGGGCTGAGCCGGCATGACGAGTGGCCCGTGTGCCTGAGTATGCCGGACTGGCAAGCTGACTCGGCGCGCAAGTACACGGTGCAGGTGGGTGGGTTAGTTGACGATGAGAGCGAGAGTATGTGGTCGGGAGGAGAGTGGGTAGTCAAAGACCAGCTTGATGAGTGTGCCGCACAGCCGGCGCAGGTGACCCTGTCTGCACCTGACCACAGGAGTTTGCGGTGTCCATGCCGGACTGACTCTCATTATCACACACACAGCTATAACAAGTAGCTCTTTTCTTCTTCGCCCTCCTCCCCCCCCCCGCCCTCCCCCCTGAATGTTCCTGACCACAGGAGTTCGCGGTGTCCATGCTGGACTGACATCGTACATTGGATAACCAACTTCTAACCCTTACCATTCTCCTTCTTGTTTGCAGGAGTTTGCGGTGTCCATGCTGGATGTCGCAGATAACCTCGGCCGCGCCACATCAGTCATCCCCCCCGCTTATTTTGAGGGGCCGGCCAAGGCCGGAGGCAAGGGGGCGGCAGCAGCAAAGGATGCGAAGGAGTTGCTGCGGTCACTGTATGATGGGATCAGGATGACCGAGTCGCAGCTTGTGCAGGTGGGTCGGTCGCTGGTTGATGGGATCAGGATGACCGAGTCGCAGCTTGTGCAGGTGGGTCGGTCGCTGGTTGATGGGATCAGGATGAACGAGTCGCAGCTTGTGCAGGTGGGTCGGTCGCTGGTTGATGGGATCAGGATGACCGAGTCGCAGCTTGTGCAGGTGGGTCGGTCGCTGGTTGATGGGATCTGGATGGCCGAGTCGCAGCTTGTGCAGGTGGGTGGGTCGCTGGTTGATGGGATCAGGATGACCGAGTCGCAGCTTGTGCAGGTGGGTCGGTCGCTGGTTGATGGGATCAGGATGACCGAGTCGCAGCTCGTGCAGGTGGGTCGGTCGCTGGTTGATGGGATCAGGATGGCCGAGTCGCAGCTTGTGCAGGTGGGTCGGTCGCTGGTTGATGGGATCAGGATGACCGAGTCGCAGCTTGTGCAGGTGGGTTGGTCGCTGGTTGATGGGATCAGGATGACCGAGTCGCAGCTCGTGCAGGTGGGTGGGGGGTGGGGGGTGGGGGGGGGGTGGGGGTGGGGGTGGGGGGTGGGGGGGGTGGGGGTGGGGGTGGGGGTGGGGGTGGGGGTGGGGGGTGGGGGGTGGGGGGTGGGGGGTGGGGGGTGGGGGGTGGGGGGATTAGGGGCGTTATTCTTTCATTTCGCCTCAGTAAAATCGGGCCATCTTTGTTGTCATGGATGTTGGTTGTGATCTCATTTATTTATCCAGTTGGCACATAGCACTCCGCCTTCCCGTTCCCTGCCATTCCATAAGCGGTGCTCCCTTGATGCGCCACCTCGCAGCTTCCAGCAGCTGATGGGTTGACCCCGACCTCAAGAATAACCACCTTAATATTGTAAATAAAGCATTTATATACTGCTGTTATGTTTATGATAGCAAGTATTTGTCCTCCTGGATTGTGATGGGGCACCGCAGATCACCTTAGAAGCATGGCGTGGAGCTTTTCAACCACGTGGTCTGACCCCAACATCAAGATTGACCTGTTGAGGACAGCATCCTTTCCCCGTCTGGATAATGTCTTGGACCCCCTCGCAGACGTTCAAGAAGCATGGCGTGGAGCCCTTCAACCCAGTGGGCGAGAAGTTTGACCCCAACGTCCACATGGCGCTGTTTGAGATGCCGGTGACGGACGCCAGCAAGGAAGCCGGGACCATCGCCGTGTGCACAAAGGTGAGGTGATAGCCACTGTAAACGTGGGGGATAGCCACTGTGCTCTTAGGTAGGCAAGCAACTGGGCAAAGCGCTGGCAAAACAGCTGGCCAAACAGCTGGCCAAACAGCTGGGCTTTAACGAAGGATTGAGCATGTGAAGCTAAGCAAAGCGCGCAATGGCAGGGCAAACTGCTGGGCAAATGGCTGGGCGAATAGCTGGGTGTCAAAGCTGGGACCTTGAAAATAAGTCGATTTGTCTATAGAGCTATGGCCATGTTGTCGAGCGTCTCATTCCCTTAAGCCGCAAGACTTGAGGTTTTCTTACACAATTGCTGAGCAATCTGCACACGGGAAACACATTTCCCTTCGATATCTTGTCAACTAATTCGTTGTACCGATTTTCTGTGATTCTTGCTGAAACAGATTGGCTACACGCTAAACGACCGGGTGATACGACCTGCAGAGGTGGGCGTGTTCGTGGCGAACACACAAGAATAGAGGCTCCGGGGATATGGATACAAAGCAACTTCAGGGACGTGGTTATTGAGTCCAGGGACGTGGTTACAATCGAGTCCAGGGACGTGGTTACAATCGAGTCCAGGGACGTGGTTACAATCGAGTCCAGGGACGTGGTTACAATCGAGTCCAGGGACGTGGTTACAATAGAGTCCAGGGACGTGGTTACAATCGAGTCCAGGGACGAGGATGAATGGCACAATCCCGAGGCGGCGGGACTGCGTTACGGCGTACTCGTAGAGTTTTGACCATTATGGCGATTAATTGTGAAGCAATGCGCACAGGTAAATGGCAGAAAACGTCTGCGCCTGGGTGTCCAAGTTTTGTGAGGCGATGTCAAGTGAGACAGCAATTTCTATGTACAGGAACAGGATGCAGAGGGTGCCTGCTTGTGACAGAGTGAATGTATGCGTGCATTCGTGGACTCGTGAACGCGAATGGCGATGTGGCGTGCAAGGATGACCACATCGGCCATCTGTCAATGCCAAGTGCTGGTCATTGTATATTATCTTCGAAGTCTTTTCGTCATGCTTGATCAACTTTTCATGTAAAGCAATATGTAAGACGCCAAATTGGTTATAACCTCGATCTACCGTGGTCCGGATTCTCCAGATTTCTGGCCTGCACTGGTTGTCTCATTGATAATGCCATATGCCCGGTGGGGCGCATGCTGAGTGGACCGCCCCCCTGAGGTTAATAAAGTTATTAGTTAAATTAGTGTTACTCTAGCTATATACTGTACGCGGCCCGGCACTGAACGCAAATGGTTTTCACCTTTGCGGAGTGCCTGATCAGAATATACGCTTGGCTGATTTCGTTAGTACCTGCTACGCCCCCTTCTTAAGAAGGATTCAGCCGAGTTCAGCCCGTCTCACGTTGCGAGACTAGCTGAACAAGTCTCGCGTGCAGACACGTGTGTAGTACTCCTACACACAGATCTCGAGTGATTTATCTAGTACCAAATCCGACAGGCTTGCATCACGCCCCGGACAGGAGAACTTTTGCGGATGACTGTAGGTGTAAGTTGGCGATGCCATGGTAACCGGAGACGTCCGTCCTATAGTCAGCGAAAGTTGGTGCGAGAGGTCCCCAGTTCGATTCCGGTCGGATTCATTTGCAGATCGCGTTTTTCCGGGTTTTCCGCGGCCCGGCACTGAACGCAAATGGTTTTCACCTTTGCGGAGTGCCTGATCAGAATATACTGTACATCTGTACCATGTTTTTCCTCCTGCTATCATTTTTTCGGACTGACAGACTTTTTTTTGCAAACTTACCTACCTCATGCAAAATTCCAAGTCCCAAGCGTACGCCCTTACAAGGCCAAAAGCCCCACTTCCCGGAATCCCGGTGTACACAAGTCAAGTGCCTAAAATGGGACCATGGACCCGCTGGCACAGCGCCACTTCTTTTCGGAGATAGGACAATCTCACTGTCCCGCGCGAGGGTGCTCTTCCAAATTCAACTCCTACATGCCTCCCATCTTTTAATGGGATTTTCACACCGATCCTACGGCTGAGATTCCAGGATTGGGCGCGGCGTGACCAATTCCAGTCATTAATTAATTAATTAATTAATTAATTAATTAATTAATTAATTAATTAATTAATTAATTAATTAATCAATTAACATTAATTAATTAATTAATGTACACTTGACTGCGTCACGTGAGCATAAGTCCTCAATTGGAGGGGAACATGGGATGGAATGGATTAAGGGGACGTGGCGCGCCGAATATTTTCCGCGCCAAAAAATTCGCGGTACCAGCCGTACCGTGAAAAGTGGGTGCACGGTGCGCGCACCCCTTGCGGAAGTGGCCATGGCGACTGCGTTTAGGCGAAACTAGCAATGTAGGGCTAGAGAAATGCCAAAAAATTGCTCGAATGTTGAAGACGATGATGTGATGATGTTGGATTGTGGCGGCAAGTAGCTGGTTTACAATCTCGCTGCTTTCTTTTACTGCCATCGGCATGGGGGGCAAACTGCAGTTTTTGGTCGCGCGGAATAAAATAGAATTCGTGATAGCGGCAGTAAATTCGCAGTTTGGGGGGGCTTTTTGACCGTGAAGGATGCATTAATATCGGTAGCATTGAATTCCAAACCGAACTGGTGCTTTTTGCTACATTTTCGGCCATTCTCGGTAAGTAATTCTTCAGGCCTGCGCAGTGCATGTCGGAACCTTCCATGGAAGAACGGCCGTTGTTGCGCGCCTGAGCGAGGGATCTGCGAGGGCAATGTATAGATTTGTCGCGAATGTTATGTGCTATCAGTTCTTTCTTCTATGAGCTCATCGTTCGAAGTTTTTTGCGTTCTTTTTGGGCAGTTTCCGCCAGCTAGCTCGCCGTTGCTTGCCGAATACCTGGCAGCTTTAGATTGTTTTCGTTGATGTCGTGGTCAGGGCCGCTTCAGTCCAAGCCTATAGCTTCTCGGGAAGGTTTGAGGCATTTCATAAAACGTGTTCTGGCAAGGATGGTGTGCGTATGGACGCTTCTTGTTGTGTGAGAGTGACGCACCCTCTCTTCGCAGCGGCATCACAGCGCTCATGCGCTGGAGGGCCGCCAATGGTTTCTTTCCATTTTATCGTGCAGGGGAGGAAGTGTTTTATTGACGATCATGTTGGAGATATTGCATTTGTGTGACTGCATGTAGATAGCTGCCACCATTGGTTTATTTGAGCTTTCCCTTGATATGATGATGTGAAAAGACTGCAATGTGCTGAGCCAACCATGGTTGACAAGGTTGACTGCATGCAAGCTTTGTATGCCATGATCTCCTCGGTTCCTTGCCCTCCATAGTTCCAGTTTGTTGCCCATCTCAGGTAGGGCAGTGAAGGAGTTGTTGCTGTGTTGATTAGCTTGGTTGGCATAAACCTTACACTCTAACCTGGGAGAAACATAGAAAATGCTGGTTAGGCATTTTAGTGCCATCATCATTATTGCTATTCACATGCTTATATATCTGGCCATGCTCGAGGGAGGGTGAAGGTGTATGAGGTGTGTGGCCACCCCTTTGTGCTTCATAACATATTCAGCACGTATTTGATGCATGTTGAATGGCATGTAAAGTGTAATTGTGTTAACTTGGTTACTGAGTGGTCCTTAGCGCCTGTCAGGTGGTCGTCTAGGGAACCCAACAGTGCGTGTCACAGTGACCCCAAACCGTGAGCATGTGTCGTCATCAGTGTGCTAGAGTTATGTGCTTTTGGTCATAGATTTGCTGAGTTCTAATCATGAAGTTTACAAGGTAACCTTGGGTTGACTATTGTGTATGCTCTCTTGGCATGTATGCCTAACGATCGTGTTGCTATGCTTGGGCTGGCAAGGTTGGCCATGCTGAGGGCAGGTGAGGGCAGATGAGGTGCCTAGCTGTTTGCTTATGTTTTGTGATCGAGTAGGGCATGCTTTCAGGCTTTTTGGATGGAAAACATCATGCCTAACTGGCCTTGTACAAAGAAAAACCTCCTTTAGCTTATGTTCAGGTTCTAGCACGTTTGACTTTATAACTTGAGCTAGACTTGTCGGAATGACCTGGGACTTGGAAGACAGTTGTCCCCCTGTTAGACGGATTTTCGCTGCAGAAAAAAGTATTTTTTTGACGTGTTTATAAAAAGTTATTCCCAATGTCCGGTAAAAAATGGGTCGTTTTGCGGGGAAATTAATAACTGTTCGAGGTTTTGCCCTTTCCATGATGTAAATAGCTCAGCAAGCTACAAACTCAGGGAACTAAAAACGCTGCAGACAGTTTTGCAAATAAATGTGTGCATTGACGGGGGCGTACCCAGCCCTAATTAGCGTCTTTTGCTATTTATAGCGCATTATTGGCGTATATATGGGGGTAGTACCCCCAACAAGTGCATGGACAACTCACTAGAGATGTTATTTAGTGCCCACAATCATAACTTAGCATTGTGCAAATGAATTTCAAGTGATATTAGCATAGGTCAATTTTTAAGGTTTTTGGGGTGCCACCTCCCCTTAATTAATTAACACGTAACAGTGTTACGTGAGCTAGCATATGTCCTCAGTACAGTCCAGTGGGATGGGATGGGATGGGATGGGATGGGATGGGATGGGATGGGATGGGATGGGATGGGATGGGATGGGATGGGATGGGATGGGATGGGATGGGATGGGATGGGATGGGATGGGATGGGATGGGATGGGATGGGATGGGATGGGATGGGATGGGATGGGATGGGATGGGATGGGATGGGATGGGATGGGATGGGATGGGATGGGATGGGATGGGATGCATGGGATGGGATGGGATGGGATGGGATGGGATGGGATGGGATGGGATGGGATGGGATGGGATGGGATGGGATGGGATGGGATGGGATGGGATGGGATGGGATGGGATGGGATGGGATGGGATGGGATGGGATGGGATGGGATGGGATGGGATGGGATGGGATGGGATGGGATGGGATGGGATGGGATGGGATGGGATGGGATGGGATGGGATGGGATGGGATGGGATGGGATGGGATGGGATGGGATGGGATGGGATGGGATGGGATGGATGGATGGGATGGGATGGGATGGGATGGGATGGGATGGGATGGGATGGGATGGGATGGGATGGGATGGGATGGGATGGGATGGGATGGGATGGGATGGGATGGGATGGGATGGGATGGGATGGGATGGGATGGGATGGGATGGGATGGGATGGGATGGGATGGGATGGGATGGGATGGGATGGGATGGGATGGGATGGGATGGGATGGGATGGGATGGGATGGGATGGGATGGGATGGGATGGGATGGGATGGGATGGGATGGGATGGGATGGGATGGGATGGGATGGGATGGGATGGGATGGGATGGGATGGGATGGGATGGGATGGGACACGTGCTCGCTTTGCTAGCATTGCAGGCCGTGCCCCTGGCCTAGCGACCACGAACGAGCTTGGGGAAGGGGGGCCGACTAACAAGCAGAATTCAGCACAGTTGACCTCATTTATGCCGACGACATCTCGCTCATCGAGAAGCCGGAGTCTGCCCAACTTTGGCTGGACTGCCTGGCGCTCGAGGCTCGGGCGGTTGGTCTAGAAATCAGCCCCAAAACGGCACATCACCTAAAATCGGTCCGTCCGGTTACACGAGATCCTGGGAATTTTGGCGCGAACGCGTCGCGTTGAGGACGACGGGACCAGAAAAATTCCACCTCGCATGGCTGTCGACCCTATGTCCGCCGGAATATCAGTCAAAAGTCCATTATGCATGTTAAGTCGCTGCGATGGATGCAAACGACGCGTAAACTCTCCTGCTTTGCGATGATGCATGGTAGATATTATTCGCGTATGTTCATGCGTCAAAATAATTCGCAAACTGAGACGCTGATTTTTTGTGTCGGCCAGATCTGGAATTGGCAGCGAAAATGCATGTTTATTAATTGTGGGGGAAACTTTTTTGTTGGAAGCTCACAATTCCCAAAAGGTGGAATCCGAATGGGCTTCAAGTCTACTTTCACGAGCGCTAATCAGTTTTTCGAGAAACGAATCACATTTTCCAGGCTGTCGCATTACCTGCCGGCAGGTCAGATTTTGCTGTTTTCAGTGACGTTTACGACCGTCCTTGCTTGATGCGTTTCTTCCTTTTTTTCGGCTCACGGCATGGCGGGGCTTGTTCCAACATGCCTGCGGAGGTGTAAGCTGTGTAGCCATGATTTAAAAGTCACATATTGCTCTCGCGCCACCATCTGTTACTGCTCGACACTGCAAGAAACACTGGTTGCCTGCTCGCAACGCAAGCACAAGCACGACAACGGTGCCCTAATCCACATCCAGGCGTGTATTTCCGAGAAAAACTTCAGGCTTTTGTCGCGGCATACCTTCGGTGTTCCAAGCCGTTCACCGCTCCCCGAAATAGTCTTATGACTCGCTTTTATAGCATTGTGGGTTCGCGTCCGCCATCTCCGCCGGGTGCTGACACGAGATGTTCGCGCTGAACCTGGACTGCAAGGTCGCCCGCTACCGGCTAGCTGTACGTATTTAGCAAGCTCTGGATGATATTGTCATGG
The DNA here is from genome assembly GCA_009746045.1 of Mesostigma viride. NCBI lineage: Eukaryota > Viridiplantae > Streptophyta > Mesostigmatophyceae > Mesostigmatales > Mesostigmataceae > Mesostigma > Mesostigma viride. Next base: position 476,412 of record RPFO01000229.1, read on the forward strand.
TTTTGGTGCAGGAAGGTGCTGTGGGGGGGTCTATCTCACCTCTTTACCTAGCTTTCCTCCTCCTAGCTTGACAGCTAAGTTTGCATCAGGAAGTCATGCTTGTTGACAAAGCTCGATGGATATAAACCTTGGGATGTGCTGTGAAGGTGTTAGCATGCTTGCTTGAAGAATTGAATGCGTATTTGTGCAAGCCATGGACATTTTTTATTAAGGGCAGTAGGTAGCAGCCACGTTCTTATTCAATTGTGTCAGGACGTCTATGTTGCCTTTACTGCACTCTGTCCTAGAGGAGTTTGATGCCACTGTAGATGACTATGACCAGTGGGGTGGTGAGGATGGGCCGGTGTGCTGGGGTGAGCCTGAAGGGCACCTTGGATCACGTGACCCTTAGGCAATCATGCGAGGCTGTGCAGTTTATGGCTTGTGATGTATGGATGCAGCGGGTGAGGCAGGTTGTCGTTGCCGTGGCCTGTGTTAGTGAACTCTATCATCTTTTAACTTACCCAAAGCCCCCCTAGACCTAAACTGCCTCGCCTTCTTTGAGGGGTTGCCTTCTTTGAGGAGTGCCATGTCTTGAAAGGTTTGTTGGGGCCCTGGCATTTCAGAGTAGGTTGAGGTGGAGAGGGGTGGCACACTGCTAGGTGATGGCAGGGCCATCCATGTGATGCACCTTACGTTGGGATGGGGACCATGCATTTGTTCTTGTTGCTAGCATGGGCAGGGTGAGCGGCTGGGAGTAAGGTGTAAGTGCTACTTGCGCCACTGTCCGAAAGGGGAGCTCCATGCGGTGGGCAAACAGCGTTGCAAGCGTACACTTAACACAAATGTGGTCTGATGCACTCAGCTGACCTGCCATTTCTCTTGATGCACCAAACCACACTAAAGGCTTGATATAGCCGGTAGGAAATGCATGTGCATGCAGTGTCAAAAGCAGAGAGGGACACTGTTAGCACATGAGTGTGATTGTAAACCGATGAGTGTGAGCCTCCCCGTGCCATCCCATGCATTTTACACCTATTTTTGGCAAGCCCCCATCATGCCGCAGTTATGCACCGCCTATGCAAGGGGGATGAATAGACAGTTCTAGGTGTGTTGAGGGATGAGATAAGGGTAAACATGAGGAGCCATGCAGGCTAAAACGGAAGGGCGATGTCAACAGTGTGTTTGCCCAGATTTTGATGTCAGGAGGGGCTGAAAGATCAGTGGCCACGATAAACCTAGGTGGATTACATGAGAGATGACACGACCATGAGAGGGTGGTAGATGAGTTCAACTGAGAAGAGCTAGCATTACATGCACAGATTCTTAATGACCTATGGACTGTCCAAGGGTTGGAGTTCAGTGCACGTTCCAAAGACTATGATGAGCATGACGATGATGGCAAGGGGGCGGGGGGGCGCAATTAGGACAGGCACTGATGCAGAATTATGTTGTACAGCAGCTAGGTGCTGAGCTCAATTGAATAGCAGCCCAAGCCACTGCTGTCCTTGATTGCGCTTTGTATTTCCATGTAGCAGAGAGGCACCTGGCAGATATATATTTGGATTAGCTGCTATAAGACACGCACAGCAGGGGTGCCCAGCAGAGTGGGCCAAGTACTGCAAAGGAGATTGTGTGTGCTGCCGAGCGGGGCCCGTTTAGAAAAGAGACTGGTCAGCCGACAGGCACGACTGGTCAGCCAAGCTCCCCTTCTTGAGGCTTGTAGGCACTATGGTGCTTGTTCCGAATGCCAGCATCTACTGTGATTGATGGTGATTTTATCCCTTGATGATCGCTTTTTTAGTCTGTGTTGGCTAATGTATCCAGCCCCAGTGGCATGTATATGAATCCCATGACAGCCATGACGATAATTGAGTGAAGAATGCAAAGTTTTCCAAGACAATGGCGCAGAATATGGAGTATTTTTGCAAAAATCGCTCTATTTCTGCTTGCATCCGTCACTTTTAGTGGGCCGGCAGTGGTCCTAATATGTCCAACTTGTGTTCTAGTGTAAATTCAAGTATTGTGCTATTAATGTGACGAATTCTGGCATGATTGGGCCGCATATGTGCTGGCAGGGGCTTCATAAGTTTGAAAATAATGCACTAAAACGGTGTTTTGGCTCATGTATGCCAGAATTATAGCACATAGTTTGGTCCTACATTGCATACTTAAGGGCGGTTTTTGTCTTTGGATATAAATTAATAAGCATGACCATTTCCAGCTGAATTGGACAACATTTACTACTTGTGTGTGGCTGCTATGCCTCCTTATGCCTGGAAAACATCGTTTTTTGCACTTTTCCACGTCACGGTTTGATGCTAAAAATAGGTCAGTTGGCCCCCCAATTTATGTGATGTGAACAGGGTCCTAGGGGGACCTTAAGTCCAGAAAGGCACCCCGATCTGACTATATGTGTGGGAGATATGACCCCATGTAACAAAAAAGGCCGTTTTTAGGTGATGTGGAGGCCCTGCATGACCCTCGGCATGGCAGGGCCCCCACCCACACTACGCCTCTTAGACGACACCGAGGTCAACTACCCTACTTCAGGCCGCTTCAAGCTGCTAGCTCGGCACTCAGACTGAATAAATAAATAAATAATTGTTGGCTTCCCGACTGCGAGCCAGACGACCTGACGACACGGATCAGCATGGCATGGGCGTAACGCCATGACCATGACTGCCGCGCTGCATGGTGGAGCAACCTCGCCCTACCCCGGATCGTCAAGCGTTACCTCTTCAAGGTCGTCATTCTGACGATCCTGACCTACGGCGCCGAGACCTAGCTGGACACTGACGCAGGAGCTGGAGCAGCGACTCGACGACAACGTCACCAAGATGCTGCGCAACAAGGCCCTTAACATCCCCTTTGGTTTGCACATTAGTAATGAGGATTTGTACGCTGATTTGCCCTATAGGCTATAGTTTCCCACATTATTATTAGGCATATGCGCCTGGGCCTAGCCGGGCACCTGGCCCGCACAGATCAGGTAGACACATCAGATATAGACTAGCTGGCACCAAGCCCGCCCAGCCTGGGCGATATGTCCTCACCTGGCGTGCCCCAGGCCGCGCGTGGCAGGGCCGCCACCCGTGTACTTTTCGTGATAGACTCGGCATGGACATGTGCTACACTAGATGTGACGTGACGGGGATAGCTTACACCATCCATTCCATCCCATGTTCCCCTCCCACTGACTGAGGACTTATGCTCACCGACGTGACGCAGTCACGTGTCTATTAATTAATAAATTAATTAATCTTCCTATAGAGATAGCCACGCGGCTCCCGTGGCCTTCGCGCCGTTCCTAGCTCAGACAACTACCCTAGTCCTTTCCACGGCGTTGGATCGCCATGCGTTCAGGCATGCATGCATAGTTGCCTCACTTCATCTAAGACCTAGTTACGGCCGGGGTTGTGGGCACCACGGCCCGAATCACTGTCAATGCCATACTTGGTCACACGCGGAGCCCCCCGACTGACTTGGGGGTGGTCTCCTTCATTACTACTACCTGCCACCCGTATCCTTGCGAACTATCAGACTCCGACCAGATGACAGACATCAGTGCCAGGGGGCTGCCCTGGCGTGAGCCCATTGTGACGTGGGTAACACATATCCATGGCCCTAGCCTCGGCTTCGTTCGCTCAAAACGTACTGCATGGCATGCACTCGAAGGACCTGGGCGCCCACCTGGGCGCGAGCACCGCAAACGCATGCTCTTCAAGCCGGTCCTGGTTCTCACGGAGCTCACCTATGGTGCCGAGGCATGGACGCTCACGGACACGCTGGCCACACAGCTGAACGACACGGCAGCCAGGATGCTCCGCCAGGCCCTGAACGTCGGGTTTTCCACACATAGGTCTTTAGAATCTTTGTATCAGGGTATGCCGAGGTCGCATTTCGGACAAGATTAGGCAGCGTAGGATAGCATTCGTAGGACATCTTGCTCGCACCAGTCAGGTAGACACCGACCTCGGTCTGGCCGGCCGGCCCAGCGGCTTGGCCAACCAGCCAGGGCGGCATATCCTGACCCAGTGGCCTGGCCCCAAGGACATTCCTAGAAAGATGGGTAAACCTGCCATGACCTACTATACACAGCAGTTGCTGGCCGACCTCGTGGTCCCAGCCCCGTTTGAACACCGCATTCACTCCCGGATCGTCAAGCCGTGACCTCTTAATTAATTCAAGGTCGTCATATTCTGACGATCCTGACCTACGGCGCCGAGACGTGGACACTGCATGATGCAGGAGCTGGAGCAACGACTCGACGGCGCCGTCACCAAGATGCTGCGCGGCAGGGCCGCCACCCGTGGACTTTTCGTGATAGACTCGGCATGGACATGTGCTACACTAGACGTGACGGGCTCACCCCCGGGCAGCCTCAGCGGGCTCCTGAGCCTCGGCGGGCTCCTGGTTTGTCTGTAATATATGGAGGCAGATGGTGCGCAAGGATAGATGGCAAGTAGTGATGAAGGAGACCACCCCCAAGCCTGTGGGGGCTCCGCGTGTGACCAAGTATGGCATTCATAGCGATTCGGGCCGCGGTGCCCACACCCCTGTAACTAGGACCTACTAGATAGCTTATACCATCCATTCCATCCCATGTTCCCCTCCCACTGAGGACTTATGCTCACGTGACGCAGTCACGTGTCTATTAATTCACTCCCTCTCTCTTGCTTGGACTGCTATAATAATGCAGAACAAGAAGAGGTGGAAGACATATTGGCACCTACCCTTCTCCGGTAAAGAGGTTTTCGCAGTTGGGCTGTTTCGAAACGTTAAGTGAGATGCCTTCGGATCGGGAGACTCACACAGCCGCGAAATCATGCCAAAGGTCCTACGTTCGATTCCTTGCTGGTAGCTTAATTCTAGGCTTTCTTATACTTTCTGTGTTCCGCGGAATCTCAGATTTGGGCAGCTAGCGTTTTCACGTTTGTTGCTTTCTGACGACAAAGAAGAGGTGGAAGATGATTGCCCAGGCTCACACGCCAGCCCCTAGCTGTGGGCAAGTCCCCTCCTCCCAAGAGGAAGGGGCGCTTTGCTGAGTAGAGTAGTTAGGGTTTTCTAGATTAGCTTAGCTTAGAGTTAGCTTAGTTCGGTTTCGCGGCTTTGCCCGGGCCACCTCCATCCATCCAGCAAGGGAATATATGCAACACATGATCTCCCAACGGATCGAGTCAGGTTATAATATAATATAACTTAATTTAATGCCTAGCCTATCTCGGAAGGTCCACGGGTGGCGCCCCGGCCGTGCTCGGCCCGGGGCACGCCATGTGAGAGAGAACAAAACGCCCAGGTTGGGTGGGCTTGGTGCCTGCTGAGCTATCCATCGTGTCTACCTGATCTGTGCATGCGTGCGAGGTGCGCCCAGCGAGGCCCAGGCGCCTGTGCCTCAGTAATCAATATGGGAAGCATATGGTAAATCAGCATGCAAATCCTCAGGGCTAATGTGCAGGCTAAATGGTATATTGAGCACACTACGTAGCATCTTGGTGACCGCGCCGTCGAGTTGCTGCTCCAGCTCCTGCGTCAGCGTCCACGTACGTCTCGGCTCCATAGGTCAGGGTCGTCAGGATGACGACCTTGACGAGGTCGCGTTTGACAGTCCTGGGCAGGGCGGGGTTGCTCCACCAGCGACGGTGCTCGTGGAGCTGTGTCCAGGCCATACCAATCAGGGTCGTCATGTCGTCCTCCCAGTCGGGGAGCCAGCCGCTGAGCAGCTTGAAGCGACCGGAAGCGGGGAAGGGAACTGGGGTGTCGTCTAACTAACAGGCGGAGCTCAGGGGCCAGATCATGATTAATTAATTAATTAATTAAGAACATAACTCCGTTGGGAGCTTATGTAGCACATATCCCTGAACTCTGCCACATATTCTGGGCTTCAAGTTCTGCAAGGGTATGGTGTATAAACTACACCTGCTCTGGGTGCACCACTATGTATTCCAGCAGCGAAGGTGCAGACATATAGGGTGGAAGATCATCATGGCTAAACAAAATATTGCTACTAGAGTGCTCATGGCGCCAGCCCCTGTGGGAAAGCCCCCTCCCCCCAGGAGGCATTAAGGGGACTCGGCGCGGCGAATTTTTTCCGCGCCAAAAAAATTCCGCGGTACCCTCCGTACCGTGAAAAGTGGGTGCACGGTGCGCGCACCCCTTGCGGAAGTGGCCATGGCGACTGCTTTTAGACGAAACGTGACAAATCTGGCTCGCGGAAAGCAGAAAAAATGCTCGATTGTTGGAGAAAATTAGTTACTGATTCTACTTTATGGTGGGATGGTTGCGATCTATAATGTCGTGGGCTTTTTTTCTTTACCATCGGCAGGGGGGGTCCGGCCTGAATTTCTGTCGGGATGAATAAAGTATAATGGATGCCTGCAGGTGTGATTGTCGATTGTTGCCAGTTTTGATGGTCCTAATGGAAGCTAGTTTAATGATGTTTCTAAAGCCGTAAAAATTCCCGCTGCTATCCTTACCTTTCCCGTCATTTTGCGGTAAGATAACATTAGGCCTGCGCGATGCGCGCCCGACCTCTCCATGAAAGGGTGGCCTTTCTTGTGCGCCTGGGCACGAATAAATGCCCGTTATGGTACGTTCTTGTATTAAACGTCCGAAGATAGCGCTTTCCTGCTTTCTTAGCTCGTTGAGCGTAAGCTTTTTGCCTTCTTTCCGGCCAGATGCAGCCATGAACTTGCGGGTCCTGGCGCTGCATCGCTAGATTCCTGGATGTTTTTTAGCAAGTTCGTCTGTGACGTGGCTGGCTTGCTGCAGCGCGTGGCCCACAACCTGTCGGGAAGGTGTAATGCTTTTATTTACATGCTTCTCTGAAATTTCTTTTGCTTTATAGACAGTTGTGTTCGAGGAAATTCACGCGGTCTTCCTAAGCAGCGGCATCATTTTCCCCAGACACTGACGAGCTGGCACCTGTCTCCTAAAGAAAGTGGCTCGTCCTTGTTAGAAAGGAGGCAGTGTGCATTTTGCGGGACACAATGCTTTGGTGGCACATGCGTCAGGTAGGTTGTTCCAAAGGTCTCTTCACCTTTCCCACTGAGTAAATGATAGCCTTTGTCATGCTAACCAGAGCAGCTAGCCACAGGTTGGCTGGATAAAAAGTCAGCTTATTTTCTCTTTATATACTGCATGTGTGGTCCTCCACATGTCCGGCTTGTTGGGCATTTTGGAACAGGGTTTTTAATGTGTTGTTGGGTGGAACAACTTGGTTGTTGGCACAAAATCGCACATTATTAGCCTGAGATAGGCATGACATATGCTGCTCAGGCGTGTCGTCCTACCAGCCTTGTTGATAAGGGTAGACTCACAAGGCTGGCTGTGCCGATGGAGGGGTGGGGCGTATGACGCTCCGGACATCCTCCTCACACTCCGTGATCAAAGTGGGCATGTTTTTGGGTGTCTAGGGTAGCAAAACAGATGTCATTTTGGCTCAGCACTAGCTCAATTCTCTTTTAGCGTCTACCCAGGTGGCATCACAGGAAAATCAATAACTTGAGCTACGCTTGTCAGAATGAGCTCAAATTTTGGCAGTGTGTTTCCCCCCACTCAGTGGAATTTAAAATGTATGGATGACCCAATCTGATGTGTTAATGATTTGATTTATTTTTTTTTGCTAAAAAAAGTACCCATTTTGCGGGAAAATTAATAACTCAAACAAATGTGACCATTTTGGCCATGTAAATAGCCCAGCTTTTAAAAAAGTGGGGGAACTTTGCAGAAATGTATGGGCAGGTCATTTAGACAAGTGGTTTGTCTTGGGCAAAATATCTCATAAATAGCGTCTTTTTCTATTTTTAGCTCGCCACCGGTGCGTGGTTGGGGGTAGTACCCCCAACAAGTGGTGGTATGAATGTCCAAACATCATATTTATGGTACCCAATCATCACTAGATGGTTCCCATGTGCATTGGAACTGATACTCACTAAAGTCTGTTTTTCAGGCTTTTGGACGTGCGAGTCCCCTTAAGGGGCCGCGCTTTGCTGAGCAGAGAAGCCTAGGATTTTGGTAGACTAGAGTAGACTAGATTAGCTTAGATAAGCTAGTTTTTCGCGGTTCCGCTCACCCCCACCCACCAGCCATGGAATACGCTCTACATGATCTCCCAACGGAGTTGCATGCTGAATATATATTCATTGAGAATGATAGATTACGGAGGTGAGATAGGCATGCAACATAAGGAAAAACCCGATAACTGGGAGAATAACCCTGAAGAAATTAATAGTAATCTGACACAGACATCCAAGGATCACGCCAGCGGCACAAGGTACATGTTGCGAACCCGACCCTTGGAACGGGCGCAACAATGGAATAAATTATGTATTTTGGCTTGTTGTCATAGTCCGTAGGACTTTGGGACTCATTTCGGGACTTAATTTGGGAATTGTCCCTTGGTCAGGACTTTTGTATGGAACTATGATAGTTTGTGTGATTCGGACCGGTTATTTTGGGCCTAGGTTGATGTACGAGATCTTCTAGAGCTAGTAAGCCGGTGCAGTCGCGCCGCGCTGCGTACTTTATAGCTGGTTGAGATATTGTACCCATGCGTGGATTCTGTAGCCTGGCGAGGGTCGATGTCGACCCGAGGATCTTGTGTGGACTGCATGTTTCGGAATTCTCTGGAAGGCCGGCGCCATGTCGGCGCCCCTTGCCAGCCTGGTGGCAGACCTAGGTGAAATTGGTCCGAGGACGAGAGTCTCGTCCTCTTGGTTCGGAATAAAGTGTGTGTTTTCACCTGTCTGAACCTGGGGCATAATTCCAACTGCATTTGGTAGCTCCATCCTAAATGTGGATTGTGTAGATTAATGCAATATTAATCAACGCGAGCCGTAACAGGCCTAAAGCCACGCCTGTTCCGTTAATCCCACTCCCAGAGAGTGGTCGTGGTTAGCCAAGAAACCGGGAATAACCTACCTTAACAATAGGATCTTTCGCACGACCCAGATGGGTTCGTTACACTGGTATCGGAGGTTAGGTTAGGGTGGTTTAACATGGCGGCCCAGAGCCGGATTTAGCTTAGCAAAGGCCCAGAGCCGACAGGGTTCATCCCGCCCAGCAAAGGCGGTTGCCAGATCCCGGTGACGCTCAGGACAGCTATAGCCACAGCCGGAACGCCATCCAAGACCTCTTAACCCGTTGAGGGGTGTCTAAGGACGCTAGACGTCCATGCAAGTGGTAAGATTTCCCTGATTTCCCTCTTGCTCCCCCCCCTGTCTTACCCACGCGCGTAGCAACGGGGTATATGTTTTATGTCGTGTCCGATTTCATGTTCGTGACTGTTGGTACCCACGTTGCCCCAGAGGCCAACGTTCGTGAGCCGTGGGCGGACCCCCAGAGGGCAACGCTGCCTACGGCTCGAGGGTAGTCACCGGCTGGCCGTTGCCTTACTGTGTTGCCGGTGGCTGTACCTCAACGTTCTTCGTATTGTTTGTGAACGTTTTGTTTCTGCCTTGTGCTTCTCTCTCGCTGTGAGCACGTCACCTGCACGTAGAGGTATCCTGGGTGGGCTTTCCTCCCTTTCTTTCCCCTTCCTGCATTGCATGCTTGAACACCGTGTGATATTGCTTTATACCTAATCGGTAGTTCATGGGAACCTCCCGCAGCAGACGTAATAATGAAGGAGGATATAGGCGTATTAATCAAGGAGGTAGATCCCAATACCTATACTACGCAGTAGCACATGACGGGGCCACAGGCCAACCAGGCATTTTCTATAGTTGGGCTGCGTGTAGCAATCATATTAAGGATAAGGTCTTACACCCAGCGTCGTTAGCTAGATGGCAGGGATTTAATACATTAGCTGAGGCAGATCAGTTTATTAGGGATAATATGCCCCTCCCAGAAGGGCTGCACCAGACTAGGCGTGGCACCCAGTTACCTGCACAGGATGTGTTGCATGCACTGGAGCAGCTTCACCTGGGCCCAGCCGCTAGGGCATAAGCATTACTACCGCTTCTAGATACTAGTATAGAGTGAGCCTGCTATTAGCTTAGATACCATAGTTAGTCGATAATATTAGTACTATTAGAAGCATTAGTTGTGGCTTCTGCTCTTTTCTCTCTTGCCTGCCTGTGTTTGGGGAGGTACTGTGTAAGGTGCTGGTACGGTACGAGGGCCCAGAATGCCCAAGAAGAAAAAGCAAGGTGGTGGTAACACGTCGCCCCCAGAGGGCCAGAACATTAGATCGTCCCCAGAGGACAATAGAGCAGGGCAGGAAGTATCCAGCACGTCCAGTCACGGTTCCAGAAGATCTAGCAAGTCCAGTAGGAGCTCCAGAGGCTCCCGGAGATCCGATGCAGCCGCTAGGGATACCGCAGAACGGCAGGCGACCCTGGAGTCGCAGCTAGAACAAGCTGCCTTAGGGTTTGATCAGCAACAGCAGTCGCCGCAGCGACAACAATTGTCTCAGCAGTCGCCGCAGCGACAGCCTCAGTCTCAGCAGTCTCCGCCGTCGCGACAGATGCAGCAGCAGCAGCAGCAGCAGCAACAGCAGCGACAGCAACAGCAGACGCAGCAGCAATCGCGACCGGTATTGACCCAGCATATGGGTAACTGGGACAGGGTACCTCCTACGCAGCGACCACCCTATGTGGAAGTCGTGCAGGAGGCTGATGAGGAGATAGAGGTCGCGGCTAGCCCGGTAGCTAGTTCGCCGTTTGCCCCTCCGGCTGAGTTCGTGCAATCCTCCCAATTGGGGGTAGGCCGCCCGCGCCTGACTCACCCTTGGGCAGGGCGTGGCCGCGGCGGGTCGGGGCTGGGTCATGGAAGGGATCCCCGTCGGGTCTCCTTTGGAGCGAACGAGAGCTGGTCGCGACCCCCGCCACGGGCGTTAGGGTCGGCGCACGTGCAGACCGATCCTGAGGACGCGGACTACGATCCCCCGGGCCCCTTCCCCACGGTACCCACCTCCCTCCCCACAAGGAGCGCGCCCACCAACGCCAATTTCAGTCGGCTGCCCCTGGACGACCCCGGTTATGAGCATCCCACGTCCGTTCGCGTTCGGCGTGAGTCAGCCCCCTTTGCGTCACAGTGGGTGTCCGCTGACTACGCGCCCCGCCGAGAATCCGGCGACCTCGATCCCGAGCGTGAGGAGGACACCTTTGTGTCCCTACGTGGGCATGACCAGCCTGCAGGACGGGGCTCTCAACAGGAGATGCGGGCGCGTCGGCACGAGCCCCTCACCTTTTCCAGCCCCGCGTACTGCAGCAAGGGCGGCCCCTTGCGTCCTGACCCTGTCAAGGCCCCGCCTATGCCAGATTTTAAGGCGGTGCCCAAGCTCCATGCGGGCATGACTCCCCGTGAGATCGACGAGTGGGCCCGTATGTGGCAACAGTTGTACACCGTCTGGTGTGAACACCATGAGTGGCAGCTGGCCACCAAGGTTTTGATCCCCTACGTGGTGGTGAAGTGTATGGACCCATCAGTGGTCGGGATGCTTAACGTTGAGAGTGTGGCGGCCCAGTCATACCCGCAGACGGTCGAGGAACTGCACGAGCGCATCCGGCGCAAGCTCATCCCTCCCGGCTATCGACTGACCGAGCGGTTTGAGTTCGGCCGCCTACGTCAAGGCAACACTGACTTGGCGGAGTTCCTCACCACCTTTGACTCCTTTGCGGCGCGGCTGACCGGGGACCTGACGTGGACCGAGTACAAGATTCGGTTTTTGGAGGCCATCCATCCTGACCTCCTCGCTGAGGTTAAGAAGCACTATGCCGAGGTTCCCTGGGACAAGCTTGACATCCACGCTGTCCAGCAGTACCTTCTACAGGTGGCCGACGTCGTCAAGCAGCCGCGCTACACCAGCACCCGCCGGTTCGCCTCATCCACGATGACACGCCGTGTCCACTTCACTGAGGTGGAACCCGCCCCGTCGGAGGGGGAGGAGTCCAATGACGACGAGCAGCCGGCTGCCCAACTGCACGCCATCGATGCGTCCAAGGCCCGCTGTTTCATGTGTCACGAGGTCGGGCACCTCAAGAAGGATTGTCCGCGCCTCAAGGCGCGCACCAGCACGGCGACGGAGGCCACCAAGGAGGCCCCCACGTTTTCTGGTCCCGCCTTTGAGAGGCGCCCAGCGCCGGCAGCGCGGGATGCTCGCCCGCGCAACGCAGGCGCGCGGGCTGCCAAGCTGCGCGACGCGCGCACGCAGCCCAACCAGTTCCAGACACCCCGCTTCCCAGCGTCGTTCTCTCGGACAGTGCGCGAGCTCAATGAGATCCTGGCGCAGCAACAGGCGTCCGAGGCTGGAGGTGACGAGTATGAGGCGCTCAACCCCGGCGACGACGACGACTCGGATGAGGGGGAAGGGGGGACCGGAAGGTCGGACGAGGCGGCCTCCCGGCCCCGCGATCCTCGCGCATAGTGCCCCTTCCCACAGGGGTAGAAGTAGGAGTAGAGTTAGTCAACCAGGTAGCACAGACGCCTGCACCAGATGTGGGCGCGGAGATAGCGTCAGTCAATAACGTAGATAGGACTGGCGGGCAGGCCCCAGAGGTCTCCCCGCTCTCTTCATATGCAGACGTGTCGGCGACCGAGGTCGACCACGTTTCAGCCAATCATGTAGATAGATCTGGCGGGCAGGCCCCAGAGGCCCCCCCGTCCGCTGCCTCACCAAGCACCAGAACACTGCTAGTTTTCAGCGGCGGACTGGCCCTCCCTACCACCACACTTGACCCGTTTCTGAAGGAGAAGACGATCCTGGATGTTAAGTTTATGGTGGATACGGGGGCGACCACATCTTTTATCCATGAGGCCCTGGTGCGACGCGCTGGCTACACGATTCGACCGCACCCGACGCCCATCAACGTCCGGTATGCCGATGGTAACAAGCACCCGTCCCCTGGCCTCGTGGACCTCAAGGCGGTTGTCCAGGGCATACCAGTGGAGGTAACAGCCACAGTGGCGCCGCTGGGCGCAGCTGACATCATCCTGGGCGTTGATTGGCAGGACGCCCAGGACGTGACGATCAGTGTCAAGCGACGGGTGGTTTGGTTCCCTGATGGCTCCTTCTGGTGCCCACGGCACGAGTATCTGGCGCACGGCACCGAGGTGCACAACGTTCAGCACGACGCGGGGCCCGAGAAGCCACGACGCCATGCTTCTCAGATGCTGATGAGCAGCAAGACGCTCGCGCGCAACCTGCAGAAGGGCAAGGAGTACTACATGTACCGCCTTGACTCTGTGCCCCTGCTTGAGGAGCTGCTGGAGATCGGCACCGACTTCACTGACGACGAGATCGCGCGCTACAACGCCATCCTGGCCAAGCGGGAGAAGCTGTTCGACGAGTCTACACCGCAGTTTCCCCCGCCCCGTTCTGTGCTGCACCATATCCGCCTCAAGGAAGGCTTCGGGCCCACCACGTCCCCGATGTACCGGATGGGGCCAGTCGAGCTGATGGAGCTCAAGAAGATCCTGATGGCCCTCCTTGAGCGTGGTCTGATTGAGCCCAGTAACAGCCCTTTCTCCGCTGGGGTACTCCTAGTGCCCAAGCCTGGGGGCAAGTGGCGGCTCGTCACCGACTACAGGAAGCTCAACGCGATCACTGTCAAGTCCAAGTACCCGCTCCCGCGCATTGATGACATCTTCAATCGAGTACAGGGCGCCACCTGCTTCACGGTGATCGACTGCGCCGATGGGTTTTGGCAGCTCCGCATCGCTGAAGAGGACTGTCACAAGACGGCCTTCAATACGCCATACGGACACTACCAGTTCCGTGTGGCGGCGATGGGGCTTTGCAACTCACCAGCCAGCTTCCAGATGCTCATGAACGACATCTTGCGGCCCGTCATGGGGACTGCACACCTGCCACAGGTATCCAGTGACCTGCGCGACCCTCGCAAGGGGGACAAGCCGCCCTGGTCCTGGAAACGCACTTGCGCTTTGGCCTATCTGGATGACATCCTGGTGTACTCCAAGACCTTCGAGGAGCACCTGGAGGACGTCGATATGGTCCTGCGCATTATGGAGGACGAGCATCTCTCGGCCCGCAGGGCTAAGGTCCGGGCGGGGCGCAGCGTCCCGTTCCTGGGCCACACGCTTTCAGCGGCAGGCGTGGCCACGGACCCGGAGAAGATCGCCTCTGTCCAACAGTGGCCAGCTCCGACCGACGTGAAGGGCGTGCGTAGCTTCCTGGGGATTGCGTCATACTATCGACGCTTCATCCCCCGGTTTGCCACGATCGCGTCGCCCATCAACGCTCTCCTCAAGAAGGGCGTATCCTTCGTCTGGTCGGCACAGTGCCAGCAGGCCTTTGAGGCCCTCAAGGCCAGTTTGACCGCGGCACCCGTGCTCGTGCTCCCAGACCCGTCCCTTCCTTTTGTGGTTGCGACGGATGCGAGCAAGGTGGCTATCGGCGGGGTCCTCTTGCAGGACCAAGGCAAGGGCTTGCAACCGGTTGAGTACATCTCCCGCACAATGATCCCCGCCGAGCGGAACTATCCGGTCCACCAGCAAGAGCTGTTGGCTGTGGTCTACTGTTGCCACACATGGCGCCACCACCTGTTGGGCGCGCAGTTTGATGTTGCAGTCAGCGAGACAGGGGACCTCGACCCCGCCCGTTTGATTATTCACACGGACCATAGGCCCCTGACCCACCTCTTGACGCAGCCAAATCTGACGCCCCGTCAGGCCAGGTGGATGGAGTACCTTTCCCAGTTTGCCCCTTTTAAGATCCAGTATGTGAAGGGTGCGGACAACGTGGTGCCCGACGCCCTCTCCCGTCGTGCTGACTACTGGTTCTATGAGGACATGGGGGTGCTCCATACCACCTGTGAGGAGGCGCCTGGCGCCCCGCTCTACGATGACCTCCCACGGTCGCCGCGGGCTCGCCACCTGTTTCACATGAGTCATACCACTCCGGATGCCTTGTCGCCCCCCGATGGCGACGACGACCAGCGCGTGGACGCGCGGTCCCCCGGGGAAGGGGAGGGGTCCCACACACGGGTTCCCCTTGGCGCTGTGGCTCAGGCTCTTTTTCATCTGGAACCTCTTGGATCCCCGGTGGTCGTGTCTGAGTACCTACACTCGGCGCTGGACCAACCGGAGGAGGAGGACGAGGCCGATGCGTATACGGTCACTTCCCCCCTGGAGATGCTGATCAGCCGCTTCACGGTTACCGAGCCGGCCGCCTTGGAGGTGATCAAGTCACACCCCAAGATGATGGGCAGGCTCCCGTGCAAGTTCCAAGGGGGTCGCCTATACGTCATGGTGCGCCCGGACACGTGGCGCCTCTACATACCCGAGCTCTGTCGAGCAGCCTTGCTCCACGAGCTCCACGACTCCCTAGTCGGCGGTCATCAGGGCATTGGGCGGCTGCTACCAAGGGCACGTCGTCACTTCTACTGGCCTGGCATGAAGGACTACATTGCGGCCTATATACGCGAATGCCCGTCGTGCCAGATAGCCAAGTCCCAGAACACGGGTACTCAGGCTGTCCCAAAGACGCTACCTGATCCCCTGGGTCCCTGGGACTCGATCCAGATGGATTTCGTCGGCCCCTTTAAGAAGACCAAGAACGGCAACAGCAAGATCTTGGTGTTCGTGGACCGACTCACGCGCATGTGTCACCTGGCCCCCTGTCCGGCTGACCTCACGGCCGAGGGGTGTGCCAAACTGTACCTCAACCACGTCTTCCGGTTCCACGGGCTCAGCCGCCAGTTCATCTCGGACCGGGACACGCTCTTCACCGCCCGGTTCTGGCAGGAGTTCTTCGACTGCCTGGGAACCAAGGTGTCGCTAGGGACGGCTTATCACAGCTCGTCCTCCCATCTGGTGGAGCGACTCAACCGCACGGTACAGGAAACCATGCGCCATTACACCGACGAGGTGGGCAGCAACTGGGAGGAGTTGCTGTGCTTGGTGGAGTTCTCCCTGAACAACGCACCACAGGCAGCCCATGGCCTAACCCCGTTCTTTCTCAACACGGGAAGGCATCCGCTGACGCCGACCGACTTGCTGACGAGTCCGGCACTGGCGGAACCGGAGGTGCTGCGCACTACTCTGGCGGGCGTGAGCAGCCTGCTGGAAAAGATGCGCCAAGCTCACAACAGTGCGGTTAAAGGGTACCGGGCCGCTGCCGAGCGCAACATGGCTCGCGTGGAAGGCAAGCGGGACTCTAGAGCACCGGACATCGAGGTCGGGGACTGGGTCCTGGTAGAGGGACCCCAGCTCGGTCGATTCTCCCAGAAGGTGGAAGGGGAGCTCAAAACGAAGCTCCGGCCCATGTACCTGGGGCCCCACCAAGTGCTGGAGAAATGGGATGATGTCATGTTCAAGGTGGACGTGCCCATCTCATGGGGCACCGCAACAACCTTCCACCGCGACCAGCTCAAGCTGTACCACCAGAACTCGATCCAGGGTAGACTCAATCCCCCGGCTCCTGTGGAATACGATCCGGAGACAGGGGAACAGGAGGACGAGGTCGAGGAGATTGTCGCCCATCGCGATTTCGGGCGTGGTCGACAACGCCAATATCGGATCCGGTGGAAGTTCTCTCGATATGGGGCAGAGGCCTCTTGGCGGACGGAGAAGGAGCTCTCTGGCTGCAAGCGGTTGCTAGACGCGTACAAGAAGGTCCACAGGTTGCAATAGAGGTATGTACATACACTTAGAGGTATGTACATACACATAGAGGTATGTACATACCACAGGTACACAGTACACTAGTCGGTATGACACACCGGTACTCACAGGTGTTGCCTCGCTGCTCGTGGTCATTCCTTGTACAACAGACGGGCTCCCCAGAGGAGACTCGATCCAGCCCCAGAGGCAGCCCCAGAGGCAGTGATTCCAGCAGTCCCTTGGTGCGGTTCACACCCCCAGCCTCCCCAGAGGAGCCGGCAGGGTTCGTGCCAACTTGGACCAGTTTTGGCAAGAGGCGACGGTCGGAAGACATGAAGGAGCAGGGGTCGGATATAGCCGCGACCGCCAACGAGAACAACCGTGAGACCTTTAATCCGCGGACGTTTCTGCCCGACTACGGCCAGGAGGGCGTGTTCTTGGCGCGTCGACGGCGCAGGCACGGCAAGGCCGATCAAGACTACCTGGCCTCCTCGGTTCTGGAGTGGCCCCGCGATCGACACGAGAAGTTCCGCAAATCCGTGCAAAGGCATTGCGGGTTCAAAGTCGAGACCCGGACGGCGATTCGAGGGAATGTGGCGGTAGGGACAGCTTGGGAGGACCACGCACCCAGCTGTGCCTGCGACCGTTGCGTGACTACGGTGTCGGCCCTCATGGCCTACCCACGCCTCATGTTCTTGCTCGTCGCACCGGCACGACGTCAGACCCTGCAGTGGGCCTACCGGGGTTTGCCGCCAGACGGGGCCTTACGGGGCCCGTTCTGCACCACCAACGGCCAGTACTCCCTTCGGCAGGCGCTGGACCGTATCGTGGAATTGGACGAGGCGGATGATCGCGGAGGGGAGGGCCCCGATGATGAGGAATACGGGAGTGAAGACGACGACCTGTTTCCGCCGCGTCCGGCGCCCCGGGAACCTGCCCCCTCAGCCGGCAACGCCTCGCGCGACCCCCGCCGCCGTGAGAACTCGGGTGACCGCAGCTCACAGGACGCGTCCCGCTCCAGAGAGGCTTCCCAGGGTGTGGGTGTACGCCCGGGGGCGCGTGAGGAGGAAAGGTCCTTTCGGCGGACCTGGGACCAGGCAACGGCCCACCAACGACCACACTCGGGGTCGCGGTCGCCAAAGACGGCCCCAGAGGTCGTACCCTCGGCTGGTCGTGGCAAGGCGGTGGCGGACACGTCTACTGCACAGGCCCAACGTTCGACCCCAGAGGTCGCACCATCGGCTAATCGTGGCAAGTCTGTTGCGGACCCATCTACCGCGAAGACCCAACGATCGACCCCAGAGGTCGCTCCGCCAGAAGCCAGTGGTACGGCTGTCCCCGGCCCGTCGTCCGTGCAGTCAACACGGTCGAATACTGAGGTAGAAATTGCTCAACCTGCGGGTCGCGGTCAGGTGCCAGAAGTTCAGGCGCTCGCGCCAGCAATTCCGGGCCCGCCGCCCTGTCACCAGGGGTTTGCGCCGGTTGTGCCATGGACGATGGGGGACTACATCCGGCCGCTGCCCGGTCGCACTGTCACCTACGGGGGCAGACGCCCCCGCATGGAGATTTTATCGGTGGCTTGGCATCGGGACGCGGACATCCAGCTGCGGGCTCCATACGAGTGTGGGGGCCATGCGCTAGCGTTTACTCCAGGGCCCTGGTGTTACAAGGACCGAGGGGCGTACATGGAATTGCTGAGAGTGGACCTGTATCCCCACATCCCCCACCGGGTGCCTCGGCAGATCACCCCTGGTGAGCCCTTTCCGTTCAGTGTGGATGGGGTGACGCGTTACGCCCCGGAGGGCGATCATTGGGATTACCATGTGGCGGGTTTCCCCCGTGTGGTGAAGCCCCCCAAGCTGGCTCCGAACGCTTTGGCGTTCCTGCACGGCGTCGCCCCCGACTTCATGGATGATCGCTTGGGCCCGCCGGCAACGGAGGTCGATCTGGGACAGGTGGCCACCGTGATGCTGGGTATGGGGGAAACATATGTGGCGGATTACCGCTGTGGGGTAGTGGACAGGAACGTCAAGTCCCTTCTGTTCACCTTCCCGGAGTACATGGCCGCCTTCCTCTCCATGTGGCCTCCCAACGCGTGGGACCGTTTGTCCCTGTCCGGACGCCGTGGCACTGGCAAGCCGGAGCAGTGGGCCTTCGAGGAGGATCTCCTGAGGTTCCCAGGGACTCGGGGCCCCCAGGCCACGGAGCACGGCGAGCGAGTCTATCGGTGGGCGTACCAGCAGCAGCAGATGGTGCGGGACAGGCGAGGCCATGGCCGCTGACCAGGAGGGTCGGCGGTGGTACGGTGATAGCTGGAAGGATTCCATTATTTGACTACGTCAAGGCTTGCCCCTGTGTGGCAAGTTCTGGGGGAATTGGTTTTACTAGTCCGATGGGTGAACATGGGCTGGGACATAGTACCCCTATGGTCAATCTGATTTTTGCCCTGCGTGGCAAGTAGAATAACCCTGTGTGGTTAGTAGCATGTTTGTTGTGTGCTTTCTCTCTTTAGTTGCTGGTCCTTATCTACATGACGGTAGGGACTACCGTCCCCCGGGGAGGGGGAGGAGTGTTGCGAACCCGACCCTTGGAACGGGCGCAACAATGGAATAAATTATGTATTTTGGCTTGTTGTCATAGTCCGTAGGACTTTGGGACTCATTTCGGGACTTAATTTGGGAATTGTCCCTTGGTCAGGACTTTTGTATGGAACTATGATAGTTTGTGTGATTCGGACCGGTTATTTTGGGCCTAGGTTGATGTACGAGATCTTCTAGAGCTAGTAAGCCGGTGCAGTCGCGCCGCGCTGCGTACTTTATAGCTGGTTGAGATATTGTACCCATGCGTGGATTCTGTAGCCTGGCGAGGGTCGATGTCGACCCGAGGATCTTGTGTGGACTGCATGTTTCGGAATTCTCTGGAAGGCCGGCGCCATGTCGGCGCCCCTTGCCAGCCTGGTGGCAGACCTAGGTGAAATTGGTCCGAGGACGAGAGTCTCGTCCTCTTGGTTCGGAATAAAGTGTGTGTTTTCACCTGTCTGAACCTGGGGCATAATTCCAACTGCATTTGGTAGCTCCATCCTAAATGTGGATTGTGTAGATTAATGCAATATTAATCAACGCGAGCCGTAACAGGCCTAAAGCCACGCCTGTTCCGTTAATCCCACTCCCAGAGAGTGGTCGTGGTTAGCCAATAAACCGGGAATAACCTACCTTAACAATAGGATCTTTCGCACGACCCAGATGGGTTCGTTACATACAACTAACTATACATCACAAAACTACACGCAGCAACAGCGCTGCCGGCCCACCATGCAGGCCTGGAAGGGATCTAGACCGCATGGGTCGCGACAAAGTCGGCCCGGGTGCGGCGGAATAACACATCAGCCACGGTGCGAGTGAGGGCGAGTGACAGGCGCTGCCGCCAATACGAGGACCACGTGCGGGCCGACCACGGGGCGGTCTGACCCTCGAGCCTGAATATATATATTGATTATTTTTAATTTAAGCTACTATAACCAGTATATTTGTCGCATCGGCCCTTGTAGTGGCCAGCCACCTGGCAGTATCTGCGCCGGGCACTTCTAAGTACAGCCAGATCCGTGTGGATCCGCGCTGGCAATGCGGCGAAATCCGGCGGCAAACGAAGCGCTGCTCCAATCTCCTTGTTTGGTGTCATGTGAATTTCGTGACCGTGTCGCACAAATTTTTATTTAGATCTATGTCTGTTTTCCTGTGCTGACTTTGCCCCAATGTTTGGCTAGCTGTTCATGACCTATGGTTGCATAAGCCACATACACCTTCACCTCCATTCCTTTCCATTATCCTGAATGATTCGACAAACAAGGATATGATGACAGCAGGCTCTTAGAGCTACCATCCAGTCCAGATTCTCCAGATGTCTGGCCTGTGCTGGCACTTGGCAGTCTCATTGATATAAGCAAACTTGTTTCATGCTGTTACTGAGCGGCCAATGAAGGCCAAGCTGTTAGCCAGACATATATTCCAGCCAGGTTCCGCGAAGCCATCGGACCCCGCATGCCATGAGAATCCGCTTAGTGTGGCATGTGCTTGGCCAGGATTGAATTATGACAATGGTTTGATATCCTTCTGCGTGCCACGAGGGTCTCCCCAAATGTTTCTTGGGCATAGAAAGGTGGACACCACTGCACTAGACGCATAAACAGCAAGGCCTAGTTGTCATGGATTTTCCGAATGATGCGGAGGTGGCCAAACGTGGAGGCGCCAGGGGACGAGCCCGAGAACACGTACGGGCGGTACCCGGTTGCCTTCTTGTAGTTTCGTACCACCTGCCCAAGAGGGATTGAGCAATGCGTAAAGAGCAAGGAGCAAGGACAAGGGACCAATGGCAGCCAAGTGGCGGGAGTGGGGTTGGGGTGGGAGGTCCGTCAAGATGTCAGATCGTCAACAAGTAGGAACCAGAGACAAAACTTATTCTAGTAGAGCGCTCGCCACTATCTTAAATTGACTACGTGGCACACAAGTTAGCTCAAAGTGCACAGCAGCCGTTGAACCCGCCCAACAAGAGGCATGCAACTGTTAAATTTTGAACTGTAATCCCAACCCTTGGTTGAGATTTCAGCTTCAACAACTTCCATCCGCGAGGTTGACCCAAATGCTTGGGTAAGCTGTCTGTGGCTTTGAGACAGTGCTTCCTCACCATCTTCAGTGCGCCGAGTCAAGGTGTTCGGTCAAGGTCGTCCAAGCCCATTTACTTAGGGTTCTTTAGTGGACATATTGGCCGCAACAATACACTGTCGTCAGATTTGAGTAGCTAGCTACGCACCCTTTTCCAGGGGTTGACCTACGTTGGGGTTGTGGTGCTTTTACTAGCATACGGTGTGTACAGGGCCCGGCGCTATGGTGTAGCGCCGGCTAGCAAGGCCGAGCCACATGGTGGGCTGAGCCTTAGTCTAGGGCGTTTTCCAGTGTACACTCATTTGTAGCTAGTCCGGTGGTTTTCAGGGTTATGACACATTCCAGTGTTCTATCATTCGTAGCTAGTCCGAACGGTGGGTTTCAACCCACTGCTATTCCGAAACAGTCTGTGGTTGTGAGTGTCACTGATGGACTGGTTGTCGGTCGATCATTTATGCACGCGTCGTGCATCGTCTTCCAACGGTGCATGACGGCGGGCATATAGGCGTTGGTGTTTGATTTACCTTTCCTCTCTCGGTTTAATTGTAAATGGCATAAAGTGACTCACGTCTACTTTCCGAGGGGCCACGCCTGCGGACTAGGATTTTACATGGATTCTGGTTCTGGTCGATAAAAGCTACATGTCGGTATCTTGATAAAGAACGTCTTGATATTCGTATGAAGTATTCCATTCCAGGGATGCGAGTTCTGGTTACAGGCGACCACTGCCCATGACAATCAGCCATGGACCAGGTGTAGGTCTTTCGCAGTCGGTACTCCAGCCGACGTAAAAGAAGGCACCTGACAAACCATATGATTAGCGAGCTGGTCAATCAAAGAAAGGACTCGAACCATATATTTAACGAGTTCGTCAGTAAAATGGATGGGTCAAACCATATGACTAACGACTTATTCAATCAACTAGATGGGGAAAAAAATTGTTTATCACATCCTCTCCTCACCTCCTCAAGCGCGTCCAGGCTGGCCTCCCCTACGTGGCCCATCACGCACACCGTCCCCCCGCTCCCCCCCCCGTGATCTTGGCGCCGTAGAGGCCTCGTATGTGCGAGGCCAGCGTGTCCTGGGTGTAGGCCACCAGCTTGTCGGTGCCGACGGACCCGAGGCCCAGGTTGGAGTAGCTGCCGTGGGACTGCGGAGGGAAGGGTGGCAACCGTAAAAACAAATGAAAAGAACCTATCAGCTGTAAGTGGATTAAGTTGGACCTGATCGTCTTCAGGGCCTCTCTGTCAGTTGAGGCAACGTCCTCTGCGACTTGATAGGTCGACGGATCCAGGGCGGGCTGTGGCATTTCTTTACCACACGGGCTGTTAGGCCAAGCTAGGACTTGTACACTCGGCGTTGGATTCCCTGGTGAAAGCGACGGACCGGCTGACCCACTGCGAATGCGCCCCCCTTGCGCGGCATCTGGAACCATCATCCAATCAGAATGGTGTACCAAGGCTCCAGGCATCTCCGCACCTGGAACATGAGCTCCCCTAGCAGCTCCATCTGCGATTCGGACGACAGGTTGCGCATGAGGCTGGCAAACGCCTGCAAGGACAGCAGCAGCCAGCCCATCCAGAGCGCGACCCATCAAGCAGCCCATCGAGACTCCCGGAGAATGGGTTAGCGAGCGTGTTGAACAGTCCTTGTGAACCAGATACGCAACTCAATCTAGATAAAGCATCCAAATAACAACGGCCCCATGGTTAACTTCACCATTCAACCAAAAATCCCCCTTCCCAACCGCACCAAGACCATTCCCCCATAACCGCACATTCACGCCAAATCAAAGCCACAGAAACCACAAAGTCGCCCTCATTCCGCCTTGACGGAAGTACAAGCCAAGCAAGAAAACAACGACCGCTCTTCAGATCTTTACCATTTAACAACGAAATGCCCTTCTTCAGCACAGTTGAGCGGGCCCTAAGCGCACCCTCACGCCAAGCAATAGTACCACAGCAGTCCCTGCATTCCCACCTTCACCCGGAACCAGATAGCCGTGCCCAACCAGTCAAAAGCAGAGCAACAAAACATCAACGGCTCCTCACCATATCATTGATGTGGACATTCTCGTGCACCGGGTGCCCAGTGTTTTGCAGAGTTTAGGGTTACGGTTTGGAACTTTCGACCACAAGGTCCCCCCCCAGACACCACAAGACCATGCCGCCACTAATTACCTTCAGACAGAAGTTGGTTCAGGAAGGTGCGCAAGTTCTCGCGCACCTTTAGGCAAGCACAAGCAGAGCAACAGTAACAAGAAAGAAAAACAATAATGGGCCCCCACTCTCACCGTGACACGCTAGTACTCGTGCATCTCTGTGCAAACACCAGCAAAACATTCAAAACACCAAGCCCCCCTTTGTTTCCACCTTCACGCAAGCACACGCAGAGCAACTAAACCATGGCAGAGCAACACAAGCTGTATTCTCACCTTGACGCGGAAGTTCTCGTGCACCGGGTGCCCCGTGCAGCGCCGGATCCGGTACACCGTTCCGCTACTGATCGACGTCACGTGACCGTCCCCATGCGACCCATACAGCCGCTCAAACTCAGCGCCCGTCATCGCTTCGGGTAGGTGCGGCGCGTAGATGAGCTCAAAGCTGGCAGCGAAGCGCGCATGTGTGTGTGTGTGTGTGTGTGTGTGTGTGTGTGTGTGTGTGTGTGCACGCGTGTGTGTGTGTTTAAGCGGGGGGAGGGGGAGGGACGCGAGGGGAGGAGGCGAAGCAAAAGCTGAGTTGTCAGAGGCCTGGGGCCTGGGGGAAAGGAACTTGCCTGTTTAGGAGGTGTCAGGAATGTGGAAAAAGGAGGAGCTGCTTAGTTGGTCATACAGCTGCATTAATGGGGGACTATTGACACACCTCTCCTCATCAGAACAACATTAAAATTTCCACTCACTAATACAACAGCTTCTCTCCCCCCACCCCCACCAAAACATCACCACACGAATGCACATCATCCCACCGAAATCGATCTGTGTTGTCTCCGTTGAGTCATCAGTCAGGCCTCCTCACCGGTGCGGCGGCAAGTTTACAAGGTGCGACATCGGCAGGCCCAGATCCGCGTCCTTTGCCCGCCGGAACGGCGCCTGGTCCTCGGTTGTGTATGGTGAGTACGGCGACGCTGCGACCATGTTGCTGGCGTCTGCCCCTGGATGCGCTGACGTTTCGCCACCTGGCAGCAAGGGGAGGGCCGCGAGGGACGAGATGATCTTCTTGCCCATGAACGTGGCCACACGCACGCTGCCATAGTCGGCGCCGCCCACGCTGGGGTTGATGAGGGAGGGAGCAGGCAATGAGAGAAACGAGGTTTGGGAGTAGTAGTGGAGGAACGAGCAAGCAACCAGGGGTACTGTTTTGGTTGGCGGATGGACGGATGAGGAAGAAGAACGGGGTATGGGCAAAGAAGAATGGGGGCATATGCAAAGAGGAAAGGGGGGAAGAGCACAACAGTGCCCTTGCTCACATTTTTGGGGGCGAAAGCGCCAGATGGGGCATAGCACATGGGGGGGAATGGGATGAGACATTGCAGGGTGGATATGGGACAACAATGCTGGGGTGGGGAAGAGAGAAAAATAAAAACTCATCTTCTGGCAAACTAGAAAGCCTGACCAGCATGGCAACACCATTTGCGGAATCTCACAGCCAATACACCCACCCTCTCATTGGTATTTATGGGCCTTGTATTGCTCTTATTCAAATGCGTTTTATCTAAAAAAGCCAGCCTTGCCTCGTTCATCACATCCCTCCATCCGTCAATACCATGGCCTTCCTAATCCTGATCAACCTCACGGCCAGCAGAGCATTGCTGACCACCCCCAGGCGCCACGCTCCCTGGAGTGACCTCGGCGGGTCTTCCACTTCATCAAGGCGAGCCCGTTTTTGCTGAGTACACACAGGCTTTACCGACGCAGAAGCAGGCAGACACCTAGCTACAGCTGTACCTCCTCCAGGGTGTCCTTCCCATTCCTGGGCCTGAGGTTATCGCGGGCACTCCCACAGTCTGGAGGCTCTCCCCACACCCTCTCCCCACACCCTCCGGGGACTCTTGCAGGACAGATAGTGGGAGCACAGGGACTCAGGTTGGCCCCTTAAAGCCGCCTACTAAGCCTTTCCACATTTGCTGCCGTCCGGGCGCGAATTGGGAGGACTCGGATTGGTCCGGGCCGGAAAAATAGGTTTGAGGTTTATTTGGCGCGGTGAAATAGCGGTGAATTGATCGGGACCTCCTTTCCACAACCACATCCGATCCGTACCGTCCTGGCGCTTTCCCCGCCGGTTTCAACAACTCGACCTACCTTTCTTGACCCCAATTCTGATCGGATTCATAGGAACTGGCCGGAACTGCTTTTTTGCAGTTCCGGGAGTTCCACCCCAGTTCCGGTCGAAATTAGAGGTCGCGACCTGATTGGACGGTCAATTGTGGAAACCTCTAGTTCCGGAACCGGCCGAAAATTAGGACCCTCGCTGCCCGGAACTGACGAATGTGGAAAGGGCCTAACCCTTGACCCTGCGGAAAGGGGGTACGTGGGGCACTCTATTTTAAGATGCCCTACTCACAATGTGGCAGATAAAACTGTCGATGGGCTGGGGAGTTCTATAGATAGACGTAGACAATGCGCTGCCCCAGTGTCATGAACCGTGCAAGAAGCAAGGGTCAAGCATACATACTAATATGCCAGATGGCAGGGCCAAACGATGGCGTACCTGTGCCGGATGCCATGGTAAATGTATTGCCCCAGTACTATAAAAAATGCAGGACGTCAGGGTAGAGTGTACCTGTGCCGGATGCCGGAGTCGATGCCCCAGAAGACGATGGCAGACGGGATGGTCACAAAACCGAGCACCTCCGCCGGCTGTCAGGTGGCGGAAGGACAGATGCCAGCAGAGAGGTGTCACAAGCAAACTGGACGCAGGTAAGAACGGGAGGAAAACAAGGTATGCAAAAAGGTAGGTAACTAACCCCTACAAACCTAGAAAGGCAGGTACCTAGAAAGGCAGGTATGCAAAAAGGTACTACTATGTTGTTAAGGTACGTAGAAAGGCAGGTATGAAAAAAGGTAGTAGTATGGAATTGAGGTACCGAGTAAGGCAGGCATTAAAAAGGTATGAAAAAAAGGTACCGAGAAAGTCAGGAATTGCCCTATATTCTACATTATTGTGCAGCGAAAAGTTTGCGCAAAGTGGTGCCGCGAACTGTTGCCGCGTGCGAGTAGCGTGCCGCGGTGACCGCGATTGGGGGGTCGACCGTAGGGGGTCCCTTACCCCCCCCCCCCCCCCCCCCCCCCCCACCACAACAACATGAGCCAAAATTTCGGTTACTGCGGTTTGCTGTTTTACAAAAGCGGACCATTTTCACCCAAGTTGGTCGACCGGACTGGAATATTTGCTCGCGTTCAGTGGGCCCTAAATGTGCCCACGTTCTACAGACGGCTGTAGTAGACTAGGCGACGTGTCCGGCTGGGGACCGTCCACAAACGCCCGAGACGCACAGGACGATTAGCACCGGGGGCCTGGGGGCGAAGTCCCCGTACTTGTGTAAAAAGGTATGGAACCTATAAAGTCAGGAATGTAAAAAGGAACTAATACTACTCTGTAATTAAGGTACATAGAAAGGCAGGTCCCCTCACCTGGCACACGAGGTAGAGCAGCTTGTTTTTCTGCCCGTACGCCGACGTCATCTGGTCCATGATGCCGCACGGAGCGCCCACCACAAAGTTCTCAGCCTGCGCACACACACGAGCCCGAGTAAGCCCAAGGACATGACGTTAATAATAAGACGGCCAAATACCAACAACAAGAGGCAGCCACAAAGTTCTCCGCCTGCAGCCGTCACGCACAGAAAAACACACAGAAGACCATACGCGCAAACCTCCCCATGTCAGAAACAGGTCTTCTGGGCGTTCCTAACCAGGCCAGTGTTCCTAACCAACAAACCTCTCCCATGTCAGAAACACACGGCGCTGCCAAGCATGTAGATGCCAAATCTATACATCCCGCACTGATAAGGTACAGAGAAGACTCGATGCCAGATATTTGCTCTGGTAGACTCTCGCCCCACTCTAGTCCGTACAACTCAGATGGAAGCTTTCAAACTACGCTCCTCGCTCCTCGCCTCCCTTGAATGCATGTGTCTCTTCTTCCTCGAACCCTGCCCTCCATCTTGACAGCACCCGCCACCTTGCCCCGGTACCCCCGGCAGTTCGCCTTGCCCGCCCTTTGACCATAATGGCACCCGCCATATTGAGCAGACCCCTGCCCATCATTTTGCCCCCATACACCCCCTGCCCACCATTTGACCTTTACCAACCACCGCCAAGTAGCTGGTGAGGTCCCCTACCACCACCTCATAGGGCCCTACATGTGATTTCACACGATGTGATCGACATGCACCTACACGTGTTTTCAGTAAGAGCTTTTATGGCGCGTCGGACGTCTGATGCGCCGCCGTTGGCAGCGCGTCGGACCTTTAAAGTTGGTGGCGGGACCTCCAGTGGATTTCAAGTACAGTTTGGCTATTTAAGCTATCAGCCAACTAGTGCACTAAAGTACCTAGGTGCAGGCCTGGTGTAGCATATGGAGGTTGACGTGGAGAGCCTGTGGCCTACAATCACATGAAGTGTGCGATGCATGAGGACCTGGTGCATGTTACACGTCGGATGCGGAGCCTAATGTTATGCATCAGATGTCTGATGTGCGTCCGACTCTGATGCGTCGCACTTTGATGCATGCCTCATGTTACTGAAACCGCCGGCCCCTACCATTCCTCCTCCTGTACCCACCTTCTGGCAGAGCACCGCCAGCTCGTACGGATCCAACTTGACCTCTGCGTATATGACACAAGAATGGGAGCAAAGACGGGAGAAATGTTAGACGGTGAACACGTTGCAGTAGGAAGCGCGAGCTCGTACGGGTCCAGCTTGACCTCTGCACACGCAACACGAGTAAGCGGAAAGACAGGAAAATTGTTAATAAGACGTGTACACGTTGCAGTAGGAAGTGTAAGTTCGTATGGGTCCAGCATGACCTCTGAACAATCACAAAGAAGGCACAAGAAGAAGAGAAGGGAATGTGCCCGACCGTCAACCCATTATGGGATGGCGTGACGAAGGGGCAGCCCGGTACACCTCTGGCTTGACGTCTGATGAGATGCGAATACAATATGAGAAAAAAAGTTAGGGAACACCTCAGAGTGTGCACGTGTTGGGAAACAAGGTAAGATAGGGAAGATTTTGCCCCCAGCTCGACGTACCCTTAGAAGGTGCGGACCAGGGTCAGGAACATGACTGACGAAGAAGCTATAGGAAGCTTACGGTCCCTGGATTATAAGTAGCAATAGGCTTGGACATGATGGAAGAAAACAAGAACCACGAAAAAAATTAAAGACAAAGTGATGATTTGACCATTTGATTGCGTGGCCACCTCGCTACAGCACCGTATAGGAACACTATTACACTAAAGCGATGTGGCGCCTGAGAGCCTTTCCATATGCCTCAACTAGTGCCTCCATCATGGCCACCTCACTACAGTACACTATAACGTTAAACTACTTCAAGATATACTGCACACATGACAAGGCGCTTACCGTACGCCTCCACCAGCGCCTTCATCGTGGCCACCTCCACGGCGGCAGAGGACGACACCCCCATTCCCTCGGGCACGTTAGAGCTGACCTGTTTGTACATGAGGGGCGAGATGGTTATATATGGGCGAGATGGCACATAATGGGCGGGCGGATACGGTGGCATGCCATGTGTGGAGACGTTGGAGCGGACCTGAAGTACTCATTGTGGAGCGATGGTGTGGTGGCAGCTGTTATGTGGATGTGACGACATCAGTCCAGTTTCCAAGTTGGTGCGATGGCGTGAGGTATCCTCGCAACCCAGCAAGCGTCAGTGCCATCGTGCGATATCGCAATGCCAGCACACGCATGCGCGCGTGTGGTCACACTGGTTCACGATCAGTCATAATACACGGGCGACAAGCCGACAGTCACCGCGAGTGCTTGTGTCCCACCGACTACGCGAGACCAAATGTTATAAAAACATGATGAAAATAATAAACATATAATAATAATAATAATAATACTAATAATAATACTCCGAGCACATCTGGGTCTTCATCCGCTCGTGTTTCCACGGTAGGGGACGACTGGGCCAACTTCATGGCCACGTTGAAAGTGTTCCTCACGGACAAGCCCATGCGCCACGGTACAGTGTCATATTGCGACGGTACACTGTCATAAGTAGACATGCGACGGTACCCTGTCACATGATGGTCATACGAAGAAGCAAGGCCTCGAGTCCGAGGCAAAGGGGCTCATTATTCAAGCTAGAGGACAGGACTTCTTCAGGCTGCGGGCAGATTGCGCCGCGAAGGGGTCCGCCATCACGGACCGAATGGCAATGGAGTCGTTGCATCTACAACAGCACACGCGCGTGCAGGTCACATGTGTCGCACGCTGGACATGGCTCAGGTGCTCATGGCGCACTGCGACACCGGGCAGGTGTCTGACCAGGTGCATGAGTACATCTGCGGGAAGTACGCAGGCGGCAGGCGGTCCCGTGACGTTGCCAGAGAAAATGTGATCCAGAGAATAGGGTCGACCGTTGGAGTTCTCTTCTGGCTAGTGTGCTAGTTGCCAGCCAAGATATAATCCAGCGAATAGGGTCGACCGTTGGGTTTCTCTTCTAGCTAGTGTGCTAGTTGCCAGCCAAGATATAATCCAGCGAATAGGCTCGACCGTTGGGTTTCTCTTCTGGCTAGTGTGCTAGTTGCCAGCCAAGATATAATCCAGCGAATGGGGTCGACCGTTGGGTTTCTCTTCTGGCTAGTGTGCTCGTTGCCAGCAAAGATATAATCCAGCGAATAGGGTCGACCAGTTAAGTTTTCTTGTAGCTAGCTAGTGTGCTAGGTGCCAGCATTTGTAGCTTTCTTGCTCATGTTGTACTCAAATGCACCTGCCCAAGGAGAGCCAGACACATGCCGATACCCCCCGTGCCCACTTCCCCACAAATAAACTTGCATGCCCTTTACTATATTTCAAAGCTTTGTAGCGCGCACCCACCAGTATGCTGATGCTCTCTTCGAAGCGAAGCCCCTTCTCGCGCATGAGGACGACGAGCGCACCCGCCACGTACGCCGCCCAGCTGGCAGTTGCCCAGGGGGCAGACGCAAGAGCACCATGGATGCCATGCAGCAGCAGATGCACTCAGTGGTGTCGAATAGCCAGCGGAAAGTGATATAGAATGGAGACCATGCTAGCATTCGCCCAGCCGCGGTCGAATGGCCAGCTGGAGACCATGATCGGACTCGCCCAGCTGCTGAGCATGAACCCAGGGGGCAAGGAAACGGACGACAATGAGCGGATCGCGGGAAGAGAGCCCAGGGGAGGAAGGGGGATAAAGCCCTTGAAACACCTTCAGGCTTTATAAGGGGATACCGAGGAGCGAGGAGATATTGTGCTGAGGAGGAAAGGCAGAGGATGAGGAGAAGATGGCCAAGCACCAGAGACAAGAAGATCGGGGGGGAGAGGCCACGCAAATAGGAGGAAAGGAGAAGGCACGGAGAGAGGAGGAAGACCAGGGGACCAAAAGTTGAATAAGGAAGGATGAGTAGGGAGGATACCCAAATAACCCAAACTGAGGTTGGACTAGTAAGGAAGTTCAATAGTAGAACGGACGAGTAGGGTGGATACCCCATCAATCCAAACTGCAGGAGGAAACACACAACTAAAGGATCGAGGCATTTTCCAAGGCTTCCGATGTATGCGAGGCAAAAGAGTCATGGGACTGGGGGATCCACGTTGCACAGGGGCCCTAGAAATCCTCTGCACAAGCTTATGCTTCCAGTCTGTACCAGACACTGTCCCAGGCCAAACTACGCTCCGCGCTTGCGACAGGGGCAGGATGTCCCGGATCTAGAGGGCGACCTCAGTCATGATGCTTTGGCAAGGATCCCCCTGGCCAGGTACCCTTAACGACCCTACGCGTGCGTGGCGATGCCAAGCCTACTCCAAGAGGCGGTCCCAGCTGAGGCATGACATGAGCATCATAATGCTGCCATCCGTGCATGGGACCCAGATTGACTGGATTCAGTAAGGGCAATGCAGCCATGACGCTGTTAGGAGTATGGTGTTAGAATGAATTGAGCAGGCTTTTCAGGTCAAGAGTACCTCAAGGGGCACGGCTATAACATGCATACTAAGGATCCTGGTTGCACACACCTTCTGGGGAAAAGCATGCGACTAGAAACGGGCACCTACAGAAAAGAAAGGGGGTGGAATTGGCGCTCACCCAACCATTAGGTGATCCAATAGAGCTAAGTGACCGAAACATTTCATGGACTCCAACTGGACTGGAGGGATCTAGAAAGCTAGTGGTAGCAAGAAGGCGCTCACCTCCTGGACAGGTCCTTGCGGAAATACTTGTTGGCCTGCTCGTACGAGATGGGCTGTCCGATCATAGCAATCACGAGGCAGCCAGACAGGGCAGTGATGTGAGATGCCGCCAGAATAAAAAACAACAACAGTGAAACCAAGCAACAGGCTGCAGCCAGCATGTGCGACACGAGCAGAGTCAGAAGGAATAAACTTTAAATGCAGACCACCAGTCAAAGCTCAAGGGAGAGCGTGGTCCAAACGCTAGGCGAGAGGTGTCTTTGCTGGATAAAAAAATTGCTGCTGACTGCTAGCATAAGTATTTCTCTATCCCCATACCATATCATAAACAGCGAACACCAAGGCTGATAGCCATTCACAAGAAGGTTCTTCACGATGTCCTCCGCTTGACACTTTCCCGCACTATCCTCGATCCCATGCTGGGATGCTGGAGCCTTGCTAGGACCCATGCGCGGAAATGCCCCATCCCACCTACTCCATGACATTCAGGGGCACTTAAACGACCAGCTCACTTAAGCGACCAGCTCCAAGAGCCTACGTCATCATGCCTGACACAATCCCCATATAGCGGGAGAGTTGATCCCTGCCGCCCACACAGAAGGAATGATCCATCCGGCCACGCCAAAGCCACGTTCCCACTCTTATGCTCAAAGATGTCACGACGCCCCAGCTCAACCCACCACAGGTATCCACCCATTCCTAGGGTGCTACTCAGCACGTCGAATACAATTTATCACCTGGCCTGATACTACAATATTGCGTGTCTAGCACGCAGCTACTCACCTTATCCATCAGTCACAGCATCCATGAGATGCACCCTGGTTCTCTAAATGTAGTTTCTTATAAAGTGTCTGTATATAGAAACCCAACATAAAGGAAATCCACATAAACTTTTCAGAGATAATTCCGAGCTCGTGTGCTACTACAGGCATAGATGTGGCCCCACCTCACCGGTTGCTGTATCCATTCCTCGGCGCTAGGGCTTTGCAAGGCAGCCCTTAAAAAACGGGGGTTGCCTTGCAAAGCCGTCATAGGGGGTTAGACAGTGAAAATGTTGTAAGGGCCCCCCAAAACATACTAAAACGTTTGTCTGTGCTTGTATCCAGCATGAGGTCGTACCTTCCCCGTCGTCTTATCCATCAGGTCGGTGAGGTCCATGTCGAACGTGGGCCCGCGGTTGGTGATGTCACTCCCGTAGGACACCTGCGGGGGACCGTGTGTGCGTGCATGTGTGGATCAGATCGTGGAGGAACAGGACCCCAAAAGAAAGTAACTGCATGCATGTGAGAGGCCCACAAGGATGCCGAGCTTGCAAGAGGGCGTCGCAGTCAGACTGGCTTACGGAGGCAACAGGCAGGGACAAGGAGGAGGAAGGAGGGGGGACATCCAGTCAAAACAGCACACTCACTCGTGTGTCCGGCGCGGCACCTCCGGACGTGGAGCGGACTCCAAAAACGGGAAAAAATGTGTCCGGCGGCAGAATTTTTGCGACGGAGTGTACTCCTGTCGAAATGTTTAGGGCGGTGCGAAGAAAAATTTTGTGGAGCTAACTCCTCCCGCCGGTCCGGCGCCTGGTTTTAGGAAAGGAGTGCGCTCTGGTGATCCCGCTAGCTCGGTCAGGCGTTTGATTTTAAGTGCAGGAGTCCGCTTTGGCCCTGCTGTACTTACAACTTACGCTGAGAACTTACCAAGAATTGGTTGATTCTAGGAAGACGTATCAACTTTCAGGCAGGCGTCAGGTTGTTGTTGTTGATTCTGACACCGGACCTGGCGTCAGGCAATAGGCATCGAATTTCCGCCAGCTTGACGTCATTCTTGAGTTGCAGACCACAGTTGCACCAACAACCAGCCTGAAGCCGGAGCACTGCAGTACAAAATCATTAATATTCTTCTACTTGGAGAATATGCTAATACTATCGCTTACTAAGAGCTTCTACTAAGAGATTCTACAAAAAGTGCCACGTGTCGTACAAGCCACGTAGCACGTAGCACACTCCCAAGTCGATCCGCGCAGCCTTTTGACTGACAGAGTGCACTCCACCATTTTTCACTTTGGCTGGCGCCGGGCGGCGCGGTAGGCCAAACTCTGGAGTACGCTCATGTACGATTTTAGGGGGGGATGTCACCCCTCCTGAGGAGGAGGAGGAGGAGGAGGAGGAGGAGGAGGAGGAGGAGGAGGAGGAGGAGGAGGAGGAGGAGGAGGAGGAGGAGGAGGAGGAGGAGGAGGGAGGAGGAGGAGGAGGAGGAGGAGGAGGAGGAGGAGGAGGAGGAGGAGGAGGAGGAGGAGGAGGAGGAGGAGGAGGAGGAGGAGGAGAGAGTTAGTTATAACCTTCGTGGTGTAGGCGAGGGATGAGCGAAGACAGAATTGGGATTGAACGTAGGGAGGAGTAACACTTGATAAAAGGGACAGTGGGCCAAGTGCAATATCAAATCCGGGAAGGGAGGAAGGGGACTAAGACATGGGAGGGGTTCAGCTTGTGATGCACTTATCAGCGATGTTTTCAGATTAGCGCACCATCCTAAATGCAGGTACATTTCTCACCTTTATAGTTGAACAAAAAGGGCATGGCAAACCTAAGCTGACAGAAAGCATGAGAGGCACCGAAGCGCAGGAGAGGCAACGAAAGCACCCATGCGCAGGAGAGGCAACGAAAGCAGTAAGCGCGCAGTTCGAGTGCAAGAAAACAACGAGGCCCTACAGTGACTCGCGCTGCGCAGGAGAGCACGCGGATGCAAGGGCCACGGACGGAGGCCAGCAACAAGGGGCGCAGTGGCGAGTCGTGATGGGGAGCCAAGAGGATTGAAGCAGCAAGAAAGCATGACAGGCGCAAGCCATCGGGACCATGTACTACTATCATTGCTGCTGTCATCATCATCATCATTATCATCCTGTTGACTCACGAGGCGCACCACGGGAAATGACGCAAGCATTTGGTAGCTGCGGCAATTTGTTATAACTATCATAATCATCATCATGTTTACTATCTTCATCATTATCGTCTTCTCGACTCACAATGCGCAGCACGGGGACCTTGCCCGTGGTCCCGTTGTTCTTGTGCCGCTGCTGCACGTGCTTCCACAGGCGGTCCGGGTGGGCAGCCGCCTGCCGCTGGAGCGCCACATGGCACGCCTCCTTGATGGGCAGCTGGCAGTTGCAAGGAACAGTAACGAGTGAGACATTAGAAGCAAGGAGGAAATAGATATAAGAACAAAGCATAGGTTCTATAGATAGTAGTGTAAGGACAAGGCATAGGTTCTATACATAGTAGTATAAAAAGGCATAGGTTCTATATACAGTAGTGGGACATGGCATAGGTTCTATAGATAGTAGTATAAGGACAAGGCATAGGTTCTATAGATAGTAGTGTAAGGAAAAGGCATCGGTTCTATAGATAGTAGTATAAGGACAAGGCATCGGTTCTATAGATAGCAGTATAAGGAAAAGGCATGCGAGCATGCTTCCTTGGTGGGCAGCGAAAACGGACGGCAGCAGAAAGGATCGAGACACGAGGGAACGACAGGGAGGGGCCTATAAGAGGCTGATGTAAGAGGCTTGATGCAAGGAAAGAGAGATGGAGCGCACACAGTGACCACACAGTGACCTACCTGCAATACGTGGCTGCCAGAATAATCTGCGATGCCTCCCATGACATCCAGCCGCCCGGGCGCGCGCGTCACCACGATCGGCTCCTCCCAGTTGAACAGCCCCCACGCCGCACGTCGCTCATCCGGCAGGTTGGTGGGCGGTGGGCCGTGGTCACCAATTGCGCCCAAGTCCGCCAGGAACTCCTGGGTGTCTGGGTATCCCTGGACCGACCCCTCGAGGATGTCGAACTGGGGAAGGGCAAGCTCCCTGGGGGGGGGTTAAGTGAATGGGTGGATGACGGTACACGCAGTGGTGCAGCCAATTTCAACAGCGAGAAAAAGATACAAAAACCTCCCTGGGGGGAAACAAGGCATGTGGCATTGACAGGCATGGTCGCATAGCGAGGTAAGGGGAATGAATGAAAACTTACATGTGCAGTGGGCGGGAATGCAAAGCAGCAATCGTGCCGAGGTTAAGAAAGAAGTCGAGGTGCCAGGTCATTGACACTTTTGGCTGGTCGCATTATGTCCTCCTGGAGCCATGATTTCAGCTGGAGCGTGTTCTCTGCTCAAACGATTATTACTCGTCCGCAGCTGTACCCTTGCTACGCTACGGTTGGAGTAAGAAAATGTTGTGCACGCCGCCACAACTGACCATGTCGACGACGCCTGCACTTTGCAGGAACAGGTGCCGGCCAGCCTTCCCGGGCATACCACATCTACCACACACGCCACACTTCTAGCACACGTTACACTTTTACACAGGGGCGGGTGTGACAGCCATGGGGGACAGCGAGCGCAAGTCTGTTGATGGCGGCAGCTCCACCCACAGAACTGCAGGGCATGGCGCTGCAGGTGCCGGCACTTTGGAGGCACTGGCAGCTGATGCAGACGTCGGCCCTCCCATGATTTGGACCCCACCCCTTGGACCCTACACCGTGACGATGCCCTTTTGGTCAGCATCAACAGGCACCCCGCGTTCGCGAACAAAAAGTCAAGCGGCCGGGGCTGCCCCTGGGGCACGACCACACCGTTCCTATTGGGTTGGACCGTCAAAGCCATGGACGCAGAGTGCGCAATCGGTCTCATGGAGCGACACGACCGGCCCCCTGATAGGGTGGTGCTGACCTGGACCAAATGTCACCGGCGGTTACTAACTAGTCTGGAAGGGCACATACCTAATAGCCAAGCAGGCCAAGGGTGGCCTACCGCAAGTAGAAGGCATGGCCTTGCAAAACCGCGGGCTCTTGGAAACCGTCATCATGGCTGTGGAGACCCGGCTGACGGCCGAGAAGCCCCCATCCGCATGCACTCCTACATGGCGATTAACGAGGCGCTACTAAACGTGCAAGTGAAGCACGTGGAGCAGGAGCAAGCGCACCAAGGATCACTGCTCAAGCTCAAGAGCGATGAGGAAACAACAAGAACAAGTGGCTAAACAAAGCGTTGGCATTCGACAAGGGGAAATTCGAAAGGGAGATGAAGTTGCGTGAGGATAAGTTGGCGCAGCGAAGCATGGAGCTGGTGGACGCTCACTAGGAGCAAATAGCGCAAATCGAGTAACAAAAGTCGCTGCATGGTGGACCTTCAACCTTGTGCACAAGGCGGTGGCCAAGTCTTTGGGCAACCCTTGCGTCCGTGCTACCCTTGCCTTTCCAGCGTGTCGTTGGCTTCCTTAGGAGGCTAAGGCTTCTCCGTCCGCCAGGTCTTGCTTCGCTGCGCCAACTTGTCCTCACGCAACTCCATCTCCCTTTCAAATTCTACCTTGTAGAAAGCCAATGCTTCGTCGAGCCGCTTGTTCTTGTTTGTTTTCTCATCGCTTTTAAGCTGAGGAGTGATGCCTGGTGCGCTTGCTCCTGCTCCACGAGCTCCACTAGCACATGTAGTTGCTTCTTGTTTATCACGACCAGCTTGCCGAATGGCCCTGCTCAAAGGCATCAAGGCCTTGCACAACCTCCTGTGATGACGACACCCTCCCTGGCTTTGAAGCTCGGGACGACTCAGGCTGGGCGGCCAAGGCTTGAGGATCCCTGGCCTCCGCGGCACAGTGCTCTGCCTCGGCATCGCGTATGATACCGTAAGGGTCCTGCCCGTCATCTCAGGATGTGTGCCTTCCCACGACTCCACCTGATGACGACCCGATGTGCTCGCCCATGACGTGCTCTGGGGCATCCACTTCGAACGGCGCGGCACCATGCAGGAGTGCGCCGAAACGCCCATGGAGGCTTCTTGACCGTCCGTCGGCAAAGTCAAAGAGCGCAACCTCCCTAACGTCAAGACCCGCTGGCCCGTCTCCCTGGTTGGAAACGAGAGACAAAACGTACGCTGTGCAGCCAGCAGCCACGTCCACGAGGTGGCCATGGCCATCGCAACGACAGTCGATAGCAGATACTTTCCAAGAGAAGCTTCAAAGGCTATTGGAAACATCTGTTGGATGCATTATGTAGCAGCTGCTATTCGAGGCTTAAGAGCGTTTTCTTGCACGGGTGTTTTTCCATCAGTTTGGGTATCCCTGAGATGGTTGTAGGAATATTTAAATCTGTGGATTAGACCCAGCCGACCTGGAAAAGAATAGGCAACAGGGTCGTGCTTCTGGCTTACGCTGCCTTGGTCATCACTTGTGAGTCGTCAGCGGGGATTGGGCATTAAAGAGCGTTGCATGGCGTCAAAGGGAGGTGGGCCTTTAAAAAGGTTTCGAATCTGTGTCGATCTCGTTGTATTTCAAGATACAAACTGCCGATGGGCCAGATATTGAAGATGGCAAGAATGACGAGGCGGAGTTAACGTGCTGTACTGATAGTGACTAGTGATAAGGGAGGCTAGACCACTAGAGGCACAAGCCCCGGGAGGTGCAGTGGTACCTAGACAAGAATGGATGGGGGCCAGACGGCTTGTGTTATTTGTAGCTAAGGTCTTGTTTTATGCACATCCAGACGTGCTAGCTGATCAATGATTGAGTTTGGTGCATCACGTAGCAATCATTTACCATGTACAAGTCGAGCTCGATTCGTTACGCTGTCAGGGTAACCAGCAAGATGTTTTGGTATCCATTTGTAAGTTATCATAGAATGCCACCTTTAACAGTCCAGAAATCTGTCAAATTTTATTATTGTACAATGAAGCTTTTCTCTCAACGCTTCTTGGGGCCCGTTTTTGGCTATGGAGCATGTTTCGAGATCCAATGCTGTAAGTACCTGTCCTGCCCCTTAAACTCCACGTCACTCCTGTCCCGCCCTAAATACAAACAAAAAATCCATTCAAAATTGATACTAAAGCACCCTACCCATTCGTGGATGACAGCGGCAGGGCTTCCACCATATTCCCATTACCTCACGCTGACCTCAGCATGAATATTAGCCTATGCTAACAATAATACCTAAACCTACCCCTCCATTAGCGATGTTGGTCAATACTGCAATATGGAATACTCACGAGGGAGGAAAAAATAGGGCAGATACGCCAGTATGTATGGACCCCATGTCAAGTATGGACCAAAGCGGGCGACGGATCGCAGCTCCCAGGATGTCTACCTCAGTATCTAATGTGGTAAACATAGATGGATGGATGGATGGATGGATGGATGGATGGATGGATGGATGGATGGATGGATGGATGGATGGATGGATGGATGGATGGATGGATGGATGGATGGATGGATGGATGGATGGATGGATGGATGGATGGATGGATGGATGGATGGATGGATGGATGGATGGATGGATGGATGGATGGATGGATGGATGGATGGATGGATGGATGGATGGATGGATGGATGGATGGATGGATGGATGGATGGATGGATGGATGGATGGATGGATGGATGGATGGATAGAAAGAACCACTGAGTGATGAGTATTTGATGCACCCTACCCATTGGTCGGCGAGAGCGTCGCGGCCGCCCCCTGCCCCGACTCGGCCAGCAGTCGCTGGATGGGGCTGGTGGCCAGGCTCTCCGCGTGGTTATCGCGAAGATACCAATCGGGGATGCCCAGATCCCCGCCGCGCGACGTGCACTGCTGCAGGTAGTAGCCGAGCACGACTGCATCCTTCAGGCGCGCCTTGCCGCCGCCCTGCATAGAACATAGAGACATCGGAGAGGTCTAGTCATTAGTGGAGTGCTTGATATCAGTAAAGATAGGGCCGCGTCCTTCAGGCACGATAAATTGCTGCTGCCCTGCATGACATGGGAGGGTTGAGTGGGGGAACCTTCCAATGAAGGCTTTTGAAAGAAGGCCACCCTCACCAGCCAAAAAGGCCAAAGCAAGATGGAAAGGAGAAGGGGAAGGAGACGGCCAGCTCACGCACCCAAAAGGTTGAACACGACTGAGAGGTAAGTCACAGGCATAACGTCATTCGACGGTGCCGTTCAAGGTTATTCAAGGGTATCAGGGGAATGTATGGTCGCGCGACCCACCTTGACTTGGAGCTTGCCGGTGGCCACCGCGATCAGCTTCTGGGCCACCACCTGCGACCATCAACATAGGCAACAGGAACACAGCAGGATTGAATACGTTGCAGTTATTGGAACACGATGACCCCGATGAACTTGGGGGCTACCACCTGGGATGAAACAGCACCGAGAAAGATCAAAAAGAGACATTAGGTCATGGAGTGTTCGGATCATGGTAAGCTTCTGGATCGCACATGGAGAACATCATCAGCAGGACAGCAACCATGTCTATAAGCAGCTGGTGAGCTATGCTCATTTTATCTAAGGCCAGAAATGGATCTGGTACACATGGAGAACAGAGAATAAGCCGGACAGCAACCATGTCTATGAGCAGCTGGTGAGCTATGCTCATTTTATGTAAGGCCAGAAATGGATCTGGAACACATGGAGAACAGACAATCAACAGGACAGCAACCATGTCTATAAGCAGCTGGTGAGCTATGCTCATTTTATCTAAGGCCAGAAATGGATCTGGAACACATGGAGAACAGAGAATCAGCCGGACAGCAACCATGTCTATGAGCAGCTGATCAATATAAGAGCAGCCATCCCCTCGCCTCGCAACCTACAAGAAGCTGATCAATAAATGGGCAGCCATCCCCTCACCTCGCCTCCATTTAGAGGTTTGTCGTAGGACGGTGTCGTGCGCAGCGCGCGCATCAGGTAGGGGCCCCACGCGCCGTTCATGAAGTCGCGCCGGTGCATCTCCACGGCACCTTTCGCGATCTGCGGGTCACGAAGACATCGAGGCAAGGGACAGGACATCGCATGGGGTGGGGGGAGTTCGGGTTGAGGGGTTTGGGGGAGGCGGACCAGCCTGGAAACGAAACAAATGCAGCACAAATTAAAATCCACTTCAAAAACCCACACGCACCATGCCAACGCCAGGCGTGCAAGGGATTTTGCCGCACCCACCAGGCGATGGTTGTAAAAGCAAGCCAAAGTAGCATTCATAGTTGAAAACACATGCCCTTATCCCGCGAATCTCCTGCTTTGCGAGGGGTATTGAGAAGGAGAAAAGGAACGTGAGCCGCAGTAAGTTATCGCTTCTAATAGCTTGTGACCAAGGCAGGGTCATGCCATAGTCGCAGGAAGAGTCCAGAAACAAGGAATCCTTGAAAAGGGATGACAAGCAGGTGGGACTTGCGTCTGGCCTACTACTGTGCAGAGGAACTTGGGCGGGCGTTTCCCCACCTCGATCAACTCGCGCAGGGAAAGAATTTACTCGTAATGAATTTAATCTTTGCTTTCTCAGACAAGCAAGTGCATATCCCCCTCCCCACCTCAATCCTCTAGCGTAGGAGGGGCTTGCTCCTTCCCTGTAATTGCGCTAAGGATAAAGGGGTTGGCCTCCTCCCACCTTGGTCATCTCGCGCAGAAACTAGCTTCCTTCATGCCTACTAAACCGCGTGCAACTCTCCCCGTTACCTTGATCACTAGAAGGCAGGTGGACAGGGTGCCAGCATTCCTCTCACCTCAATCATCTTGCGCAGGAACGGCTCCTCGTTGAAGTAGTCGCGCCGAACGAACACAAAGGGCACGCGGTACGCCAGCACCTCGCTGGACGTGCCGTACCCTATCTTGCCTGCACCAAGAGGATATAATAGACAATATAATAGAGGATTGAGATAGAAGAGAGCAGACAATCGTTATACAATAGACAATCTTGCCTGTACCAAGAATAGACGGTCAAGATAGAAGAGGGGAGCCAATTGTTATCAATTGGACAACCTTGCCTGTACCAAGAATAGAGGATTGAGATAGAAGAGCGCAGACGCTTGTTATACAAAAGACCATCTTGCCTGTCCCATGGACAAGGATGACAGAGGATGGGCGCGCAGTGAAGGGGATCCTACCAAGAAAACTGCAACTCCGCAAGGGAGGTAGCATGGCTATGTCAGGAGCTTTCAGGGTCATCATTCCTATGTCAGGGTCATTTTTTGGTCAGGAAAGAAAACTCTCGTAGGGTCATAGCATGAAGGGGCCAGGGAATAGCAATGGTGACATATAATTCGCAAGACTGGACAGTAGATCATAAAAATGAAACCAAAAAGTCGAGAGAGAAAGTGGGAACATTTATTGGATGCAAACGGGCTGGTGGTTAGCATTATATTGGCCAGCGAAATTAGAAATCCAAAATACGAAGCAATTATGTGAACATAATCTTTTCCTTGGCATGATTAGTGAGAAAGCAGGTTTGCCATGTCAGCAGCCGTTGTAAGTTGATATCTTTACATGCAGTAAACAATATAATGGCGTGCTACA
Organism: Mesostigma viride; assembly: GCA_009746045.1. Classification (NCBI taxonomy): domain Eukaryota; kingdom Viridiplantae; phylum Streptophyta; class Mesostigmatophyceae; order Mesostigmatales; family Mesostigmataceae; genus Mesostigma; species Mesostigma viride. The sequence continues at coordinate 518,313 of RPFO01000229.1, forward strand.
TTGCCTTGAGACAGCAACCTCACTGCCAAAGCACCAAGTGACGAAAGTCAAGAAGGCCACTGTTTGTGACTATCATATATATTTGTCTCCTTGATCATCTAAGGGAATAGCATCCAGCGACCCCACCAGGAAGGATAAACCCAAAACCTTCAGCTTGGGTGCGCTTCCACTAGTCACAGGATTCACACAGCACTCGAGGAGGTTACAGGGACACGCACCCAGCAGGCAGTCGCATGCCACCATCAGGTCAGGAATGTAGCGGAGCTCGGGGTCTTGGGGCCACAGAAAGTTGGGAGGCATCTCCGCAAATTCCTGCTTCGGTGTGCACAGCTGGCAGTGACCCAGCACGCAGGCGGTGCGCAGGCAACAGGTTTGCACGGGTTCTCAGCAAGAAGAATACGTGAGCCGATGCGCTCGCTAGTAGATACTGATGCTCAAAGCAGCGGTTGCAAGCAGTAGCCTGTGGGTAGAGACGGAAAACCTAGAGCAAGTGAAATGCAATGCCATTCAATACGGGTTGCTTAAAAAATGATTAGTTATTAGAGTTATTCGATATGTGCATGGAAAAGTTGGACAGAGTGTATAGGCCGCGTGGGAGCCAAATGCCGCTTCCATCGTACCGCGCGGTAGCCTAAGGCAGCATCCCTTACCACGCACTTCCACCCGGGGGGCAGGAAGCTCTCCTCCACGCGCCACTCCGGGATGACCTGGGGACGCAAGAAAGCAGGGAAAAATATAGGGCATTGAAACACCCTAGTCAGTAATGTGAGCAGACACACAGGAAAGCCAAGCCCCTTATTAGGAGTCGTGAATGCTGCTCATGCACATGACCACTGGAACATCCTCACACGCTCATGTACCTATGCAAGCCCCCATGCGTATGCGTAGTACCCACGCAATTTCTGATGAGATGGTACTCAAAGCACATAGCCCACGCCCACGCTCGCGTAGCATGTGCGTACAATGAGGCGTGCACATGCGTGCGCGAACAATGAGGCGTGCAGATGCGCGTGTACATGCATGTGCCTACAGGGCATGCGTAGGCCTGCAATTTGTGCTCCTTCCAGCTCCCACCTGAGCACAACTGTGTTCCTCCCACCTGAGCATGGACTATACCCAAATTCAGACAACATGCATGTACACAGGCGTGCCCACATGCGCACAGATACGTCCCGGAGAGATCCCGGGCCTATGAAGCAATCTCCCACATTCCACCCCGCCAAAAACCCAACAGCTACCGTCGGCAGTGCCAAATTCTCCGCTGTTGGCATGACACTGTACAGTTGCTGTTGGCGGTTCCCGTGGGCGAGGGGGTAGGTATGCACTGATGGGGTGTGGCACGGAAACACGCCCTGATACTTTTGAACCAGCGATCCATACAGCATGTTCATTGGCAGCGATCCATAGAATCGGAAATGTTTAAAGGTTTGGTAGTCTTGATGGGCAAGCCAACAGGTATAGCTAGAGCGTGGAGGAACATAGAGCACACCTGCCCTCCAAAGTTGAGCAGCAGAAGCTTCTCGTCATCTTTGATGCCCAGCAGGGCACGCATCTGCAAGCAGGCAGCACAGGGCAAAGCAATGCCAGTAGTTATCAAAGGGGGCGACGAAAGAATGTAAGTAGGCATCAGAATCAGAAGAACCACATTATGAGTCATAAACGTGGCGAAAGCGCGCATGGCCTAAAGGCAGGCCGGGACGTGGGGAGCCAGCAATAAAGAAAAACGGAGCGTGCACGGAATAAATGTAAAATGGACAGAGACATCACATGTAGACTTGTGGATCCATTTACGAGCCTTCACCGCCTTAGGCTTTAGCTACCAGTTACTGCCTTGGCTGTCAGTAGAACAGAGAACTCTATCGAAGCAGCCAGAGTACGTAATGGCATTTAGAAGTACCCAATTATTGCCTGGGCTGTCTGTGAAGCAAGGCTATGTTATAACGGCACAAGGGTGTAGTGCCTAGTAAAGGTATACTGCCAGGTATCCCGCCACCCATACGGCCTTGGCCCACGCACCTCCTCGCGGCTCCTCCGGTTCTTGCGCACGACCAAGGGGACGTCCATCACATCGCGAAACGCCGGCACTGCGGGGTGGTGTGTTGCGTTGGGATGGGATGGGATGTGTGCGTGTGTGTGCGTGTGTGTGTGTGTGTGTGAGAGAGAGAGAGCCAGAGAGAGAGAGAGAGGGAGAGAGGGAGAGAGGGAGAGAGGGAGAGAGAGAGAGAGGGAGGGAGAATGATGTGTGGGTGCGCGCGTGCCCATGTGCATGTGTGTGGGGTGCAGGTTGTTGTGCGCGGGGTGGTTGGTTGGTTGGTGGTTGGTGGTTGGTGGTTGGTGGTTGGTGGGTGGGTGGGGTCACAGGGGGTTGGGCAAGGCAGGCATTAGGTGCAAGCATGCCAACCAGGCAGTCGGCCAGACAGTATGCTGAGACACAAACTGACCGTGTGTGGCATTAAGGTGTGGATATCTACGACCTATAGGTTTGGTATATCTCAGGCACTCACCTTATCCTTGATCTTGAACCCTACATCCAACTAGACCCAACACCCTAAACGCTAAACCTCAATTATGTGCTAGTTTAAGGGACCTACGGGCTGGCCCGTGATCCCTGAAATAGAGAATCCAGAAAGAAGGTGGCAGACAGTTGTTGTAAATATCCAACCTTGGCTGTCCCCGAGGGCACATAGAGGGTTGGCTTCCCATCACACGGACAAAGAGGATCGCATCCTTATGGTGGCAAACACGTGCTCGTTTTAAACGGGTTTATACGGGGTGTCGTAGCAACAGGTTACCTAACCTAACCTAACCTAACCTAACCTAACCTAACCTAACCTAACCTAACCTAACCTAACCTGACCTGACCTGACCTGACCTGACCTGACCTGACCTGACCTGACCTGACCTGACCTGACCTGACCTGACCTGACCTGACCTGACCTGACCTGACCTGACCTGACCTGACCTGACCTGACCTGACCTGACCTGACCTGACCTGACCTGACCTGACCTGACCTGACCTGACCTGACCTGACCCAACCGAACCGAGCCGAACCGAACCGAACCTAGACCATGTGGGCACAATCGGCCCCATTCTTCTGGTGGCAAACGGGGCACAGGCCATGTCTCTGTTGTAATAAAGACAGGAGGGGCAGCTCGCATGCTGGGGGGCACTTACTGGGAACATAGCCGGGCAGCCGGAACAGCATCGCTTGGGAGTAGTCCTCTGCAATCTGGCAGGGAGGTGAGGGAGATGGAAGATTGTTGGGTGGTAGAAGCACATGTGTGGAGTGCGGGTGGTGGAAGTTAGCAGGGGGGAAAAAAAGACTCATTACAAGAAAAATAGACAACTATTAGGAAAATTGGGGGACAAGGGGGCTGGGCTGAAGATAGGGGGGGAAGCACAAGGATGATTGCAAAATGGTGGGGCGCAGGTAAGGAAGGGAGAGGCCATGCCAGTATCAGTATTAGTCATATCAGGAAAATAGAGGAAACTCCACCACGTATCACGCAGAGCAAAGCGAACATATTAAGGCTGCCAATAAGCATCCCATACCGGTGTAGCGTTGCGGAAGGTAGCACAGGCATGCGAGGGGGGATGCCGCTAGCAGAGAGGGGGGAAAGGAGACGCCAAGGAGGCCAATAGGAAAAAGGTTGGAGTAGGTGGAATACTGGGCCATTCCTGATTACACGATTTAGCTGGCTTGACATGCCATACGACGCATTTTTCCATGCCTTCAGAACACTAGAGGGATGGTATACGTGTGTTCGATTTCAGTCATACGTTTGTCTGATTTCGCCTACTGCGCCATGCATGTTTCAGCCCTCGGGGCAATGATAGGGCTTTAGGCTCGCATCCGCTTGTCTCCATAATAGATCTCTATGCACGCCGCAAAGGTTCTCACTATGGCTCTGCCTAACGGCATGGCAGGAAGGGTGATCTGGGTGATAGTGGATGCTGTCTCAGGACATGCTGCTCCGGGAGAGAAGCACAGGATACTGTGCGCCACTGCTACTGCTCCGCAAAAGCAGCCATGGTATTAAATACTGCTTCCAGACGCTCACCTGCGGGACGGTGGCCCTGTGGGTGCTGCCCGCTGTACGCTCACCTGCAGGACGGTGGCCCTGTGGATGCTGCCCGCTGTACGGATGTACTCGGAGTAGATGAAGTCCCAGCTGCGCACGGTACAAGGTTCCATGTGGCAGAGGCAGATAGGGTAAGTAGGAGGTTCCATGTGGCATAGCATGAGATAACAACCACAAGACCAATTTTAGTATCGAATGCCCGAGCTGCACATTGTGAAGTGGTTCATGCGTGCAGGGTAAGGCTATCTAAGTGACGATGGTAGCAGGTTTCCAATAGGAAAAGGGTTCTATGAATAGATAGTAGTAGGGGTAGGGTGTTATGAATACATGAAAAGTGAAACATGACCCCAGCTGCATAGGTGACACGATGCATGGTATGGATGCCATCAGAATAGCAGTCATCGCTGAAGATGAGCACCTGAAGTTGGTGACGCAGACCGCCGGAATGCCGGCTTTCGCGGCCGCGGCACACGCGAGGGGCACCACATCAGACACCTGTTGCGCAATGGTGGACAGAAACAGCGAGGCAGAGGCAAAGGCAGGCATGAATACATGGCACAGAGGCAGATGCACTGCCCCATGCGCAAACAAGGAATCTGATAGTCTGTTGGCTGGCTGGCTGGCTGGCTGGCTGGCTGGCTGGCTGGCTGGCTGGCTGGCTGGCTGGCTGGCTGGCTGGCTGGCTGGCTGGCTGGCTGGCTGGCTGGCTGGCTGGCTGGCTGGCTGGCTGGCTGGCTGGCTGGCTGGCTGGCTACTTTTAGCTGTTGGGTCGCTTTCATACTGGTATGTTTTGATTGGTTTTGGCTTTGCTGTGTCACAACCACCGTGCACTCAGCCAGTTGGTCTCCCACCAAACAACCAGCGCATGATTACAGAAAAGGCTCTGTTCGTACAAAGCGAGCGATCAGGAAACTCTTTCATCTGCGCCGAGCCATCGAAATTGTAATACTAAGAAATACTGAATCGCGAACTCTGGCGGCAAGGGCACAGAACTGGCAGCCCTCTAATTCATCAAAGCTATATACAGTGTGACCATTCGTCCTGACCGCGTGCGAGGCACAAAAACGCCGCGCAGCGCATGCGAAATAAATAGCACACGCACCACCACGTCCACCCCGCTGGCCACCAGCCAGTCCCTCTCCTCCTGCAGCAGCTCGGTGCGGTGCTTGACCACGACATCGTGGTACTGCGGGCAACCATCACAAAGGGGAGGATGCGGCCGGGGGGGGGGGGGGGGGAGCACAGCATACGTATACATGAGCCGCACAACAGGGCCTTACTGCCACCAGCGTGACATCATGGCACTGCGGGCAAACATGATGGGGAAGGGAAAAGAAGGGAAGGGGGCAATAAAGCACGGCACTCGTAAAACACGAGGCGTGTGGTACAGCGACAATATCGCGTTGTTGCTATCACCACGAGGCCATGCCACTGCGAGCAAACATCGCGCATGGCCCTGAACGATGCGCACAAGCATCAGGGGTGAAGTGTGACTGTCACCGCATATCATGCTCTAGTGAACGTAGGTCAGTCTATGGTCAAGAAGACGCAAGACGACAGCATTACAATCCAACATGTCGCTAAACTGACCTCACGCGCTCACTCTTGCGTGGTCATCAGGTGGATGCCTCTCAGTCATCATACATAGCACCCATCAGTAACCACGGGGTGCTAGCATCAATAAGCATCAATACCATGTGTGCCACAGTGGGAAGCCGGGACCGAACCGACCGAAACGCAGCATGGTTTACAGCACCTGCGTGGAGTGCAGAAGCGGTACGCTGTCGCCTTACTGCGATTGTGGCAGTATTAAAAATATATGGTTCTATGGAAAAAGTCTAGTGACAATTAAGGAAGGCTACCGCTGGTGCATAACTACGCCAGTCCCCCTTTGCATTCACACCACGAATACCCTACAGCCACTGCTGTGTTAAGAAAAAGGGTCGGGTGAGAACAAGTAGTAGGGAGTTGCGGTGACAGGTTCTACAAGTGCGAAGAATGAGGGTTTGGTAACAACTACGGAAGAACCTTGCGGTGACAGGGTCTAGATGTACGAAGGCTACGGGTTTGGTAAGAACAAGGCAGGCAACCTGTCAGAATCTTCCCGTCTCCAGCGAGGCGGTCTGATTGACTTGGACCACGTGCGGAGACATGCGGTGCAAGACTAGCGATTAGTGTTGACAGGGACAGCGCAGGACAGGCAAAACATACCGTCTCTAGCGAGGCGGTCTGGTTCACGGTGAATGCATCGGCCTGCACTGCGCCCGAGTCCAGAAGTTTCTGCACAGGAGAGGGGGGAGGCCAGTACGATGGAAAGAGGGGGGGAAGAGGCAAGTACAACGGAAGGACGGGGGGGGGGGGAGGTCGGTCCAATATAAAGAGAAGGGAGTGAGGGCAGGATGGGGAAAGGAGGGGCAAGGGGCGTTAAAGGGACCGAGGCAGGCAGCGGATGCCAGTATAGGGGGACAGAGAAAGGGGGCTGAGGCAGCGCGGGCAGCATGACCTCAGCATGGAAGCATGCTGGGAACAGAAAAGTGAAAAAGACGCGCCACAGGCGGCATGAACAGACTTTTGGCAGTCATAAGCTGCTAGAGCTGCTAGGGGCAACGCCGTTGCTAGAGTCAACGAAGAGACATCTGATTGCTTCGCCTGCGACGTCACACAGTTCTCGTCGTTGCAACTGCAAGAACTAAGTTTCATGAGGGTGACCCCACTCTGTGGGGTCAGCTTGCTTGGGCGAAGAGGAACACAAGGAGACCTTTCCCAGACTTCATTTTATAGCATGACTCATGGTCCGGATTCTCCAGATTGCTGGCCCGTGCTGGTTGTCTGATTGATAGCATGGCTCAGATCTGATGGCTGGAAAGGAGCGTTGGTCCATCGATGGCTGGATTCGAATAGCTAGATATCCAAGCGCTGCCACAAGATACCTTGGTGATGTACTTCTATGGCATCACTGCTGAACGCGTTGCTTGCCATGAGTTGTACCGCATGCATTTGTGCCAGAATGCATCCCATGCAGCGTGCCATGCAGGTAAATTTAGTCATCATCCCAAGCAAAGCATCTACAGCTCTGCTATACCCTATAAGATCAGAAGCAAGGGATGAATGGGCAACACATCAAGTAAAAAGCTACATGCAGTCATCCAGCCTGGTTACTGAGTCCCTGGCGAGCTGGCAGTGAGGGATAAAGGCAGCTGCAACCTGTAAAGGCACATGCCATCAGTAAACATACATGCCATCAGTAAATGCACATGAAAACAGTGAACTGGAAACCTGAAGGAACAGGAAATCATGCATCTGGTGGCCATTCCTCATGGTTCCACGACTCGCCATTTCGGTTCAAAATCTATTAATACCGTCACGTAATCATGGCAAGGCTCTCTCAGCCCCATGGAATCCAAATCAAGAAGTAGGTGAAGGGCTACAACATGCAAGATAAAACCGCTGTTCTGATTGGCACGAGGCTGCCAATCAGGCCCTACCAACCAAGGCCGAACCCACAGAGGGAGAGTCAGAAGTGCATGGCCATGGCACATGTCTATCGACGTCCATTACCTTTCGAATGTGCAGCCGGTCCGAGCAAATTTGCTCGTAAAACACAAAGTCCGGCGCAGCGGTTACCACGTGGACGGTGCAGCCATACAGGATTAAATGCCGGCACACCTGCAAAGGACACACCGGGATTAACAGTGCCGTAAGAACCACGTGCACGCACACGGGCGATAACGACCAGGCCAGGAGTCTATGCGTAATCACAGAATTTCGGGGTATGCCACCAGCACGAGTTTCTGCACAGTATGCACTGTAAACCTACCTCAACCACTCGGGTAGCATGCCCTAGGCCGTGGCCAGTAACGTAGTATGCGAAGCAAGGAGGCTTGTCGCTAATGATGATCTCAGAACCGCTGCTTTCGTGCTCAATCTTCAATTTCGGAATTCCGCCATCCATTTGTGCTCTAGCGGGTAAAAGCAAGCTATTATGAAAAGATATTTTGGCTTCTACGTGGTTATTAATTGAGTGGAATAGATGTGCAATGGCTCCGGTCGGCCAACAATGATCAGTGCACCCTTACTTCCAGGAGCAAGGCAAAAAGACCATGAGCCTCTCCAGCGAAGTAAGCTACTGTAAAGAGGCAATTTTGGCCCTCGAATCCAACTCCATGCTATTGATAAGACGCACCTCCCACGGTCCATCAAAGCAAACGGCCGTTTTGCTAGCATGAAAAGATTTTTGCGTGCATATCGGGTAACGTCGATGGCCTTGGCCTACTGCTGCCAGCCTCAAACTTGTCTGCGAAATCACCTGAATGCGCGTGATGCCAAGTGTTACTTTTTAGTTGATGAATAACTTCCTTTGGTCAGGGCGAGGGCGCCCCGCACTGGCAATTGGCACGTTGCCAACTTGCCATCGAGCATCCCACTAGAGGATCCTGGAGGATCTCAAAACTTGCTGTGGCTGAACTTCGGACAGAATCTCTGAACTAGAGAAACGGTTCCAGTCTGAGAGTTGCCAGCTAGCTCACCGTTTGCACAGATCCCTAATTAGCTCCTGCAAGTTCCCAGCCAATTATGTGCGCTGTGGTAATCAACAACAAAAACAACCAACTTTCCCCAGCCCTTGTCAATTGCTAGGCGTCTAGTACAGCGCGGGTAGCCACAGCATATCGATTTGGCAGGGATGATTATGGATTCTTTATGACGAGGCACAATAATAAAGTATCTCAACCGGACCGCAATAAAAATTAATAAACTTACATTACTCCTGTGCCTCTATTGGAAGGTAATGGACGATGCAGCTGCTGCCTGTCTTTATCTGATTGAATGGTTAGAATGCCATGCATTTTGGCGATAAAGTGAGGGTGTTTTGCGAGTAATGATGAGAAAGACAGGCTTTCTGGGCTTATGGGGTAGCAAGAAAAAAGAGGGTAGCGAGGATGAGATTAAGCGAGCACAATCGTATGCGCCAGGCTCCTCAGCAAGGCCGGCTTCTCGCAAGGGCAAGATACCATTCAATCCCTTCTCAAAAAAGAAATCTCCCGAAGCGCCTCCTGTAGCTTTAGACCCTTCCCAGATGGTCCCTCTTGACGAGAATGGACAGCCCCCTCTGTTCTATGTCCGTCACGTTGATTCAAAGGTCGACGGATTTTACCTCCAGGCCGTTGCGATGCTTCAAGGTCACGACTTCACGGCTGTCCTCGAGAATCTAGACGCTGCGCTGAAGCGGCTGGAAAAGATATCTGGCAAGAACCATCCCGACGTCGTCTACTGCCTTTCCTGTAAAGCCACCGTCTTAGCGGAAACATGTTCTTTTGACGATGCGGAATCGGCCGCTACCCGAGCTTTGAAGATAATGGAAGTTAGCGAGTATGCTTTCGTTCCAGAAACAGCAATTAACCTTCGCCTGCTGCTGGCAGTCGCCGCCCGGGGCCGGCATCTGTACGACATCTCAGCCTTCCACTACAAGGCGGCAGCGAAGCAGGCGCGGGAGGAACTCGGGCCAATGCATCCCAAGGTTGCATCCACGCTCAGCAGCCTAGCAGAGATGTTAGGTAGAAGCGGGCAGCTGCTGGAGGCATCCGAGGCGGCCGGGCACGCGCTAACAATAGCCATCCGAGTGTTTGGTGAAGAAGACCCGGTGACCTTGGGCTACAAGAAGAATTTCGACATGATCCGGTTTCTTCTCAAGAGGTGAGCTGGCACACGAAGATGGCAGCAGTTTGGTCCCAGCACTGAGTGCAGCAAGGGATGCCAGGAATATGGTCCCAGCGAGGGTGCTAATGATGACGCCAACATCATGTGTCTTGTGCCTGTCACAGCCGCAGCATTAGGCACATGGAAGCGTTTGCGATGCTTAGAATCATCATTTGAAATGCGAGGATGCCCCCATGGTCAGTCTACATTCCTTCTACGTATGAATATTGATAATGCCTGTAGCCTCCCTTCATGCATTGAGCCTCCCGCTATGCCTGTAGCCTCCTTGTATGGTTCAAGCCGCCCACTCCCCTTCTCTTCTCTCTCCCACACCCCTCTTCCCCCTCACCTCCCACATGTTTGGAAGGAACCAATGTTAAGGATATGTTCCACAGGAATAGATACAAGGATAATGTTTGGACTGTGGGTTCTGACCCCTGTGAGGGAAGGCCTCCAGGAAGCCTAGGATTGCTGCGTTAGATAGGTCACCGTGTTCTTTATTCTGGCGCAGGGTGGCGCCCACGGTTTTAGAGAAAATTACACGTATTGGGAATGGGGTGATAAGAACACTTGGGTCTACAACATCGTATTTATGGTGGAAACAGCGCAGGCCAGAAATCTGGAGAACATGTGATTGACAGCTGGCACAGGCGTGAGTGGGTTTTCCATTGGCATGGTATTGGTCTGTCATTGGGAACTGTTTGGACTGGCAGTGCTGCTGTTACACAGCGCAGCATGCTTTATTTACTCTGGCGCAGGCAAGGGGCACACAGTGTCACCGTTTTATGTAGGAACTGACATGACATGAATCATTGGGAATGCAACGTTGGTGGCGTTGCTTCATGCCTTGACACTTATTGACTAGTTTGAACTTAATGACTAGTTTAAACCTATTCATCAACAGATGTTATCTTATTTGTCATAGCTTACTTATTTATCTACGTATGTTATCTTATTTATTATCAATATGCGTTTCATGCCACGCTCACCTCCATAATTTATCATTCTCAATGAATATATATTTGTTCTGGCGCAGGTACGGCGCGATCGCCACCGTGTCGACCACACCCCGCAAGGACGAAGAGGAGGCAGCGCGCGACGCCCGCCGCAAGTCCTGGGACGCATCCAGGGACTTTGCGGGCAACTACGACTATGCCGCGCGGGGCAGGTCCGACGCGCTGGACACCGTGTACCCCGTGGAGAAGACCCCCAAGTCTGGCGAGGGGCATGATGATGGGTTCTCATTCCATCCGGATGTGGATAGGGCGGACGCGAATGGTGACAGCTCGGATGATGACTAGCTTGATCACCAACATTGGATGACGGCACGGATGATTGGGAAACTAAGTTGAATTCGCGTGGGCATCCGTGGGGGCATTCACTCGTGCCATGCCGTTGGGCTGCCAGAGCAAGAGGTTTTCTATTTGGTCGTCCTGTTGGGCGATTAGTCGGGTGATGTCTAGGGATGGCTGGTGGCTGCTATCCCACAATGATTATTCCTAATTGTCTTCGGGCTTGCTGGAGGAAGGATGTTGCCAGCGGTTTGAGGGAGGGCTCTGGTGGAGTGTGTCATTTATGGCAGGTGGTTTGCCTGCTTGCTGCGAAACAGAGAACATGATTGCCTCAGTCGGGTTCTTGTTTGATGGAGACAGCCAGCACAGGCCTGTGGAAGGTATTGCAAGGACCCCGATCAGTAGCTGCAAGCAGCCATTAGGCGTGCAGCTGTGTACATAGTGGCTTACCGATAGGGTGTCTGAAACAGCCAAATTAAATTAAATTTAAATTTAAATTTAATTCAAACATATCTCCGTTGGGAGTACATGTAGCACATATCCCTGAGAAGGGGCATATGGCTTTTAATACATTCTCAGGCTACTTCCAGTGTCATGGCTGTATTTGTGGCGCGCCGGTTGATGGAGGAGGTGCGTCGCATTTGTAAGTAAGTAAGTAAGTAAGTAAGTAAGTAAGTAAGTACTTGCGTGTCATGTGCAAAGGCATGCCACGGAGCACTATGCTAATCTCATTAGAAAAAATAATTACACAAAAGTTTAAACAAATATCGTCTGCATCATTCCCATTAAGCACTAGATGGGGATGTAATCCTCATCAGAGCTGTCCTCTACTGTAATGGCAGACGAGGCGGTAGTGTAGCGGCTAGATCCTTAGGGCCAATAACCTCCACCTGCGGACTTCTACCCGACCTGGCTAGCAACGGGCCGTTGGGCCCGTGGGGAGAAAACAGGAGCATACGTACCCCTCAGGAAGGTGCTTATCGCAACTTGTCCCATCGCAAACCACGTACTGGCAAACTTGCGCGCGCCCGGCCCCGGCGCGGCGCGACCCGGACCTATGTGACACAACTGCTTGAAGATGCAGGGCTTCTGGGACTATCGGTACTGCACGCCCGCATGATTCACTACAATACGCTTCCGCGGACACCTTTTTCAGCGGGGAAAGTGCCCCCGGGCTTCCGGGGCAAATTCAGCAAGCGCTGCGGAACTTAGATACTAAAATTTCGTTTTTGGTTCGTACCGTACAGCCAATCATTTTGCGCCCGGATCAAATTGTGATCTGGGCACTGAACACAAAAATTTCAGCGGAACGTACGAAAAACCAACGCAACTACAGAAAATTTTCAGTGACGAAACTGTAGTACCGTGTACCAAGCAAAGTATAGTAGGACTTCGCTAAAATCACGTTCGGAATTTTTCCCCGCAAGATTCCCCCGCAAGATTCCCCCGCACGATTCCCCCCGCTAGGTTCAGGCTCCAGTCGATGCTCGCCAAATGGCGCAAAAAAAGAAACATATGTTAAAATCAACGGTGCAAATCCTCGTTACCGCTCGGGTAACATTCTCACTCATTTCGCGTCTCCTACGAACCGTATTGTAGTGTGACAAGGAGAAATGAGCTGCCATCTGCGATAAGCACATTCCGTCGCATTGGCCCTGATGGTTTTAATTCCGCTGGTCTTCATTTTTGTTTACTATATCAAGGCTTTCGACACGCCCCTCTGGGAGGCTCTTTGGGCCATCTTAGCTCTGGACCGCGTGCCCCCAGCGTTTATTGCTGCCATATTCGCCGGCTGTATGAGGGCTCACAGGCAGTAGTGCGGACTGCGGAGGGCACCACCCCACCATTCCCCCTTCATCACGGGGTGTGGCAAGATCAGAATGTCTTGTCCCCATACCTGTTCATTATTGTCGTTGATCACGTCATGCGCCAGGCACGTGCACGCTTTACTGCTCTTAAGGGGACGTGGCGCGCCGAATATTTTCCGCGCCAAAAAATTCGCGGTACCGTCCGTACGGTGTATAATGTGTGCCCGGACCGCTCAACACTCGCGGAGGTGGCCATGGCGGCATGCCTTTATGCAATATTAATCGATATGGCACGTAAACAGCTAGAAAAAATGCTTGAATTTCGCAGAAGATTAGTTGATGACCACATTTCATGGCGGAAAGCTTACGGTTTGCAATATCGCTAATTTCTCGAACGGCTACGGGCGCGGGGGTCCAGGATATAATTTCTCTTGCGGATCATGAAATTTAATGCAGGTTTACGGCAGCTATTGTGAGGCAACGTAGGCTCTAAAGACTGATTATGAAGCTTACTTAATGGCGTTGTCGAGTTTGTGCCGAAGCTTCCCGGTTTCTTTTACATTTCCGGCATTCAAGGTAAGAACCTACGCAGGCCTGCGCATGTCGCCTTCGACGTATTCACGGAAGGCGCACCTTCCTTGTTCGCCTGATCAATGGATGATGTCTTTTATTGTTCGAGCTTGCGTGCCAGTTTATGCATGAAACATTTCCACGCAGGCAGGTGCATTGACGTCGGCCTTTCGCCTTTTTTTCGGGCAGTTTCCCTGCAGGAAGCGCTCCATTTCTTTCGGTTGCATCGTCAGATTCCTAGCTATTTCGTACAATTTCGTGTAGTTTGTGGCTGGCATGCTAAATGCGCCGAGGTCAAGTTGTTGGTAATGTGTTGACATTTGTTTTCCATAATCCTTTGGACATGAGCTTGCTCAGACGCTTTGTTATGTGCCGGATCTGACACGCCTGTTTTAGTAACGACATCCGGCATGTGCCTAGAGGCTAACAAGCTGGCATCAGCTTCTTAGCAAATTGTCATATTGGAAAGGAAGGTGAGAGTGGTTCTTTTGCTGGCCATACTGCATGAGTGGCATTGCATTAGATAGGTGTTTCCATTGCTTTCCTTGAGCTATAACCATTAAGACTTCCCTGCTATGTGTGCAGCAAGGCAAGCTGGATAGGATGTGAATGATTGGCAGACAACATGTATGATTTGCTGCCAAGTTTGCAGGCTGCAGTTGCCTCTATTGCTTGGGCAGTCTTTCTAAGGTTTTTACACGTATACTTGCTGAGTTCTTGGCATAAATTTACATGGTAACCTTGGGCTGAGCATAGTGTATGCTCTCTTGGTGCGTGTATGCCTAGCGATGGTGTTGCTATGCGCACGCTGGCAAGGCTGGCCATGCTGAGGGCAGGGGAGGGCAGATGAGGTGCCCAGCCTTTTCTTATGTTGTGTGATCGAGTTGGGCATGTTTTTTGGCTTCTTGGATGGAAAACATGATGTCTAGGTGGCCTTATACACAGAAAAACCTCATTTAGCGTATGTTCAGGTTTTAGCACGCAAAACCTTATAACTTGAGCTAGACTTGTCGGAATGACCTGGGACTTGGACCACTGCTGTCCCCCTGTTAGCCGGATTTTCGCTTGATTTTGTGGCCTTATTTGAAGTGTTTATGATACATTTATTCCCAATGTCCGGTAAAAAAAGACCTGTTTTGCGGGAAAATTAATAACTGTTCAAGGTTTTGCCATTTCCATGATGTAAATAGCTCAGCAAGCTACACACTCAGGGAACTACAAATGGTTGATTTTTGGTTGCCAACAAGTGTGTGCATTGGCTGGGGCATACCCAGCCCTAATTAGCGTCTTTTTCTATTTATAGCGCAATATTGGCGTATACTTGGGGGTAGTACCCCCAACAAGTGCATGGACAACTCACAAGAGATGTTATTTAGTGCCCGCAATCATATTTCAGCATTGTGCAAATGAATTTCAAGTGTTATTACCATAGTTCAATTTTTAAGGGTTTTGGGGTGCCACCTCCCCTTAAGGGGTCCGAGCCCGGCTTGCATGGACATCCTTAACGATCGCGAATATGGCGCGGCGGTGGCCCTGGCTACCGCCTGTCCGACCTGATTTATGCGGATGATACCACCCTCATCGAGCGCCCCGAGCACATTCAGACCTGGCTGTACTGTCTGGGCTTGGCGCGGGCGGTGCGGTTGGAGATTAGCGTCAAAACTGAGGCGATGGTGATTGATTAATTAATTAATTAATTAATTAAACACGTGCTCCCGTTGGGGAGTCGCGGAGCACCAAAGTGCTTTTAATCCCTGTGTGTGCACAACAGGAGAAAGGGCAGAGACCCCCAGTCTCCTTCATCATTGCCTAATTAATTAATTAATAAGACTCGTGCTCCCGTTGGGGAGTTCATGCCTAAGGCATGCCACAGCTGCATTCGGGCACGCTAGCTAAACGGACACGCTAACGATCCGGCCGGCAATCTGTGGGTGCAATAAGACGCATGTGAGCATGGCATAACAAGGAGCGTGGGCAAGTAATCTGATCGTAGCCAGGACGTAGCATGGCTGTACAAGGACTAAGCTAAGGCTATGGCTGGTTATGTACCGTGCGTTACTAGCGGTGCACGTGACTAGGTATGGTGGCACAGCTAGGCAAACATTCTAAGCATGGCTGCCATAGCGGCAGTGACTACCAATGGATACAAGCTAGGGCTACAAGCTATTCTAGCCCGATGGTGATTGGGGCTACCAGTCGCCCGCCGCTGCCGGGGCTGCTAGACGGGAAGGAGGTCGAGTTCCATGATCGCTTCAAACTGCTGGGGAGCATGCTCCCTGACACCGCCGACGATGTGGACATCCGCATCGGCCTGGCCTGGGCTAGGCATCGTTCGCTCAAAACCTACTGGCACTCGAAGGACCTGGTCGAGCACCGCAATCGCATGCTGCTCAAGGTCCTGGTCCTCACGGTGCTCACCTATGGCGCCGAGGCATGCATGGACGCTCACGGACACGCTGGCCACACGGCTGAACGGCACGGTAACCAGGATGCTCCGCCAGGCCCTGAACGTAGGGTTTTCCACACATACCTGTCTTTAGAATCTTTGTATCAGGCCGGTATGTCTCGTATTTCGGACGAGATAAGACAGCGTAGGATAGCATTCGTAGGACATCTTGCATGCTCGCACCAGTCAGGTAGACACCGACCTTGGTCTGGCCGGCCCCCAGCGGCTTGGACAGCCAGGGCGGCATGTCCTGACCTGGCCTGGCCCCAAGGACATTCCTAATAAGATATAGGTAAACATGCCATGACCTACCCACAGCAGTTGCTGGCTGAGCTAGTGGTCCCAGCCCCGTTTGAACATCGCATTCACTAGATCCTCTCTCTTGCTTGCATGGACTGCAATATGCAGAACAAGAAGAGGTGGAAGACGATTGTCCAGGCTCAAATGCCAGCCTCTGTGGGCAAGCCCCCCCCCCCCAAGAGGACGGGGCGCTCTGCTGAGTAGAATAGTTGGGTTTTCTAGATTAGATTAGCTTAACCCGTGTTTTTTTACAACGCGATACATCGCGTTGTAGGGTTAGAACGCGATGTATCGCGTTGTAATCTGACACGTGGCAAACCTATTAAACATGCGATTTTTGGTCTGAAACTTTCAAGATAGGTCAGAAACATCTCATAGAATTCAAGAAAAAATCCTGGTATTTTTGGTATTTTTTTTGTGACAGCTGCAAACAAATATGTACCACTGAAATCAGGCATTTTCGCGGGACGAAGGTGAAGACGACGGCGATGGCGGCAGGTAGATCTCGCCAGTTTTCGCGCGAATTTCAGTGGCTGTTGGGTGGCACGACCATGATGATGCGTTCAAAGGTTGATAATTAGGTTTCTACGAGTTTGTTGAGGTACTGGGGCAAAGGAAACGTAGTTTTTTCCAGTTTCTCACCCAACTTTCATGCGGAAACCCTGGAAACCGGCATACATATTATTACGTCAAGACTCGGGTCTGCTGCGGCACCATGCTTGGTATTTCCATGGTGTTTCGACTTCTTAACACATATTTATTCATTCCGAACGTCCGGACTCTCGGCTAAACCGAGAATTGTGCAGACTTTTATTGGGTAGCGCCGGGCATGATGGTGCCTGCAAATAGCGTAAGGCGTGACCGTGGCTATTGCTACGGTATGCTGTATTTTCCTGGAAATGGCCTCTGCCACCGGCTCAATAGTGCTTGCAGGCGTAAGTATATCGTGTTTCTACCTAGTTTCTGCCAGTTTTCCACTTATTTCTACCGACCTCTGCCCAGCCTCTCTAAGACCGCCATCCTACTCGACGTTGCTTGCATGTCAGCCATAGCAGGTTGCAGTTGTGCAGTATTTAGGTGCTGTATACGTCGTCAAGCCGTGCATATATCGTGAGGATTGGATGTTGATGGTTTATACTGCGTTGATTGTGCAAGAAGACCAGCTAGGTGCCCATAATCATGGTGGATAATCATGTGTTGTTAGCATCTTGCCACCATTTGCTAGCATGCATTCCAGCGTCATCTTTGCCTGCATGTAAGCTCATGGATCACTCAACCTATCCAAGCCTTGCATTACACGTGCCTCTTTCTTTCAGTATTGCACGCGTTATGGAATGAAAACCCAGCACCTCCGTTCCCACGAGGCATGTGCTCAACACGTTGTGAGAGTGGATGATGCTTTGGCTATGGCTGCCTGATTCAGTCATATTAGGTCATCCAGTCATGATGTTTGATGCATGTTTGATGCTGTATAACTTATATGTAACACCTATTTTCAACGTTTTGACCCTCCAAGCTCACTATGGCCCCGTTTATGGGGCTCATGTCGTTGCGTCATGTTGTGAAGGGCTCTCATTTTTCCCACTGCGTTGTACTGCGTTGTAATTGTGATGCTAATGAAAAATAGCTCCAGTGGCCCAATGGGCCTGAGTTTTGTTTCACAGAGCCTGCATATGTTGCCCATAGCTCGTGCAAGAAGCCAGATTTTTTGCATGAACCATTTGTGAATAAGCACATGACTTGTGACCTAGGGTCAAGAAATCGCGGTCATGGTCAGACCCCCCTGTATTCAAACCAGTGTATCTCTCTAATGAATAAGCATTTTGTAGGTCTGAGTAGCTCAAAAAATCCTTTGATTTATGGGCTTTCAGGAAAGTATATACATGACCATGAAAAAAAAATTTCCTTAGGTGCTATACGCGTTCTAAAGAAAGCTTACAACGCGATATATCGCGTTCTAATTAAAAAAACACGGGTTAATCATAAACCTAACGCCTAGCTGTCACGACATATCCTTACTTGACTAAACACGGGTTAAGAGTTAGATTAGTTCGGTTTCGCGGCTTCGCCCACCCGGCTCCATCCATCCAGCTTAAGGGAATATGTGCTACATGATCTCCCAACGGAGTCATGTTATAATTTAATTTTATTAATTTAATCCCACAGAAAACACTTTCGCCAAGAAAACACCGCTGCTTTCATTGACACAGATTGAGGTATTACTTCAGGATTACATCGTGAAGCTACAACATTCCATGCAGTTTCTGGTAACTGTTATACGCTGCCTTTCATAATGACAATCCAGTCCCCACAATCCAGGCCTTCGTCAGCTGCTGATTATCTTGGGCATTTCTACACACTAGCATGTCTCTGAAACTATCAGTGTCAAAGACGTTGTCATCAAAGAGTAATGTGTCAGGCCAGCTCAGGCAGACTGACTCATTACCGACTGGTGCCACGTATCAAACCCCACGCATGACGAGTGTAATAGCACAAACATGAATGCATGTTGCCAATGAAGGCATGTGTTGCACATCTCCTTGTATGCCAGTACCTCTGTCATCCGGGGGATCAGGTACCTACACCCTGTGTCCAGCTGTCTCACTTTACAAGTCGAGTACGAGGGACACATAGTACCAAATCACATAGTACGGCCGGTGACAGCATCAGGCGCAAACTGGTGACTTAGCCACATTTGTCTGGAAGCAAGTCTGGGCACGTCACTCATCGTCTTCCTTCTTGGGGGGTGGCCCCTTCCACTTGAAATTGTTGGCATATGCCTTGGGCTGTTTGGCAACACCATTAATGGGCAGGTCCAAACAAGGAAATCAGTATCAGACACATCAGAGCATTCATGCCCGGAAATCTTACACCCATGCACTGACTACCATATGCAAGGACTGCTATATGCTTTAATATTATATACAGTAGAATCCCACAACACTGTAACATGATCAGAATACACCTACAGTAAGAGTATACATGGGGGGGGTGGAATTTTTTGTTTTTTTGGAATCCGGCTATTGGGTGGCCTATTGTCAGATACCGACCCCTGAAGTGGACCCCCCCCCCCCCCCCTGCCCTTTCCCCCCTCCCCCTTGACATCCTTTTGGACCCCTCTCCCCCCCCCCCCCCCCCCCCGCCTCCAACACAACTACCGCACAAACACGAGAGAGTGAGAAGGTAAGATATACCACAGGGATGAACCCTGCCACTGCCACCGGAATCATGGGAATGGAGCGGCACAAACGCGTGCACACCCTTAAAGTATGCCACTTTCAAAACGAAATACAATGCCTGCAAGTACCCCAGGTAACAACACACCATATATCTACGAGAATCCCACCCCCATCCCCACCCCCATCCCCACCCCCGCCCCTGCCCCCGCCCCTGCCCCCGCCCCCGCCCCCGCCCCGCCCCGCCCCGCCCCCGCCCCCGCCCCGCCCCGCCCCGCCCCGCCCCCGCCCCGCCCCCGCCCCCGCCCCGCCCCCGCCCCCGCCCCCGCCCCGCCCCCGCCCCCGCCCCCGCCCCCGCCCCCGCCCTGTCTCCCTTTGCGTTGCTTCCCTTCCAAGGGCTTCCCTGCGGGACCACCCCTCACTGGGTGTTAGGTATTCCAATGTATGGGGGCAATCACTCTCGTACCCGTGGGTAAACGGATACCGTCATCCGGTTACCTTCGTGATTTGCAAAAACATTCAGAGCCTGCTGCTGCTATGGAAAAAACAGTCCCTGTGCATGCTGCACACATGCCACGAGCTCTGTCCACTACTGCCCACTACGAAAACATAACTGCGGGACATCCCCGATGCAAACGTCAAGTATTATGCATATCCATGCCCACTACCGACTGCCCACTGCTCGTGCTTGGACCAGCTTGCATTCTTTGCTATCACCTCAAAAGCAATGTTACATGTACCACGAGTGCCATTTACCCCATAAACGCTACACGTGGCCCTAACTACTGCACACAGCCACATCTACAGTGCGCCAGATAGTGCCGGCACACCCACGCCGACACCTGGCAGTGCAACCGCAACCGCACCCGGCCCCGCAACCACACCCACGGAGAGTGCCCCAGATAGCAACGCGCCAGAGACTGCCGTACCTTCAGTGCCTGGCGGTGGGGCTCCACCATCTGCATGGACACATGCAGGGACAGCATGCGGGAAGAAGTGTCACGCAAAAACCAACCAATGAAGCTTAAATAAGGGACAATACCTAGATAAAATCGCCCAACGGCCAACTGACTGTCGTCAAACTCAGCAAGTTAGCTGGTGGAGATGAGATTATCGCCCAGTGCATAGCTCTTCTCCTCATTCCCGTGTGTTAGGCGTCCACGGTTCCATTTTTTGCACCCACATGACCCAGTCGTGTGCTTTACTTACCGTTACTCACGAAGCTCTCCGAGTGCCATACCCCCGAACCCCAAGTCCCCAACAGAATAAATAGGGTACACCGCGTCCAGCGTGGCTACCTAAACCATAAACCACTGACTCGCCGGATGGGCCTTTGCCGGATGGATAGAATATTGGATAAACAATGGAGAATAATAATGGCACGATGGCACCCCCTGATGGATGGGAGACCCCGACAGGGGGTATTCACAGCACGGCCCCCATTCGACACGGTCAACTGCCGGCAGTGTTTTTGCTAACGTACCGGAACCGGTAATTCTCCGGTAATTACCGGAGCCCCCCCGGCCGACCGGTAAGCCCCCCCCGGCCGACCGGTATGCTATATGCCAAGCAGGAACCCCCCCCGGCCGACCGGTATGCTATATGCCAAGCAGGAACCCCCCCCCGTTCGACAGGTATGCTGTGTTCAGAGCAGGAAACCCCCCCCGTTCGACCGGTATAAGCCATTGTGACTTGTCCGGGCTGCCCTGGTCGACCTGGAAGCTTTAAATGCCGGCCGGGGTTCCCCGGTTTCCCCGTCAGACAGAACCGGTATTTATATACTGACTATAACACAATATCAATTTCTATTAGTAAAGGTTGACTATTCCCGGCATTTACAAACAGTTGGCACATTGCTGCCATGCTAACACCTCCACGAAATGTAAACGCCGACACAGCAGAGCCCTGCTGAATGCCCGACAAAAACCAGGGTGCAAGGGAATGAAATCTCGCGATGGTCCGATCGCAGCTACAACATACCTTAATGATCAACATAAAATAGTAGTGCCTGACCCTCGGATGCAGTATTTAAAAAATAATCATGGGCAACGGCTCGTCAAGGCTAGGCGATTTTGCACAAACATTGCTTGCTCGCGACTTGATCAGCTGGCGTTCATGTTGCCCACTTAAAATACCGGTGTGAGCGTGACCAGCACAAATGTTGTTGCTGTTGTTGTTGCCACGCAATGGGCAGCAGAGATTTGTAGACTGTTGTTGGACGTACTACAGTAACAGCAACTTTGAGGAGGGGCTACAGTTTCAACTTCAACTTGTGAGTAAATCGATGTTCCGTACCCAAGTAACCAAAGGCGTGGGGCGGTGCAGCTCTGACCCTACAACAAATGGGTCAGCACTGGGCAGCCGGCAAGTCCAGTCTGTCAAATGCGTAGACTAGACTGGTAGAGCGGGTAACAAATGCGCTGCAGACTGCCGACCTGCAGTAGGTACGCAACACGATGTGAAGGTGCCGAGCCGCAAAATGTTGATGAAGTTCACGGCAGTCGAGCCAGCTGACTTTGTTTTGCGTGTTTTCTAATCCTGCATTGTTCGATAGTGCGCTAGAGAAGCGAATCATGACAAAGAAGAAAGAGCCCCCGATTCCCCTGGGCTACAAATTCAAAGACCATTTCACACGAGGCGGTGGCATTTTAACCTTGGCCGGCATTGCAAGCGGTCGGCGGGCTTTGGGCACGGTCGTTACAGACCAGGCGCAGGCAGGCATCGAGTTAGAAGGGGACGACACTAATGAGAGGAATGTGGATGAGGGTGCCGTAGCGGAGGAGGGCGATGCAGGTGGCTCAGCGCACGCACAGCCTGAAATCCATGGTGGTGGTGTTCCGGAGCAGGCCGTGTCGGAGCAGGTTGTTTCGAATCAGGTTGTTGACAAGCAGCCTGGCTCGGCAACCGGCGGTCAGGGTGGCAGTGGTTCCGTGCAGGCTGCCAAGCAGAAGCCGCTTGCAGTTCCGTCTGTTCCAACACCTCGGGTGAGACAGAAACCGAAGGACTCGTGGTTTGAAGGTGACGCTTTCTCGTGGGCCATCCTTCAGCAGGACTTGGAAGGCGGGTGGGAGATGAAGTGCAAGCTTTGCATCGCTACCGGAATGTCAACCAAGTCACTTTCCACTGACCGGCGGGAGAGGTTGACGGAGCATGAGACTGCCGGCATCCATCAGAACGCGCTGAGGATCATCAACAACAAGCTGTGCAAGGGCGAGGCTGTCGATCATCTGCTGTCCTCAACAAGCAAGCACGGCTCCGCTGGCTCTTCGCGGAGATTGGCAAACAGCAGGACCCCTCAGCAGGTGGCAAAGCAGGAGATCATGAACAACCTTGTGATGGTGTACAAGACCCTGCTGCATGGGCGGCCAATGCTGGACTACGAGCAGACTGCCACGATGGTGAGGTACATGACAGAAGTTAACCCCAAGCCAAAGGGGTTTGACCTCTCTGCCAAGTACAACAATGACAACGCGGGGTGGGAAATGGGGGAATGCCTCAATGAAGTCCTCATCGATGAGCTGCATGAGCAGCTCAAGCAGTCACCCTTCATCTCCATCTCCTGCGACGATTCTGACGATATCAGCAAGAAGGAGCAGTGCTCTATCGTCATCTACCCCGTGCGATATGGCATCCGTACAACACAATTCCTGGCGTGCCACGAGCTGCCCAACGGCATTGCAACTGCGGAGACGGTGTCCATGGGGATCTATGCCAAGCTGAGGAGCCATGGGGGGCTGAGTCGTGAGGACGTCGCCAACAAGCTCACCTCATGTGGCATGGATGGCGTGGCAGTGATGATCGGGTCCACAGGCGGCGTCATCACGCTCATCAAGGAGCGGTACGCACCTTTCGCCTTCGAGGAATGGTGCCCCTCTCACAGGACCAACCTCGTGGGGGTGGAGGTTGCCAACAATGAATTGGTTCAGAAGGTGCAGGGCCTCCTCAAGGCAATTGCATCCGACATTCGGCGTAGCGCCAAGCGCACCCAGACTTTCCTGCTCCACCAAGCTCTGCTGGGCCACAGCGACCAACTCAGCATGCTCGCGATCCATGACATCAGGTGGATTTCGATCAGGGGCGTGCTAGAGCGCACGGTCCAAGAGTACGATGCCCTCGTGGACTTCTATTACAAGCGCGCTGATGATGCTGCGCGCGATGGGGAAACTGACGGCGAGTCAAAGGAGATCTTCGAGAAGCTCGTCTCTGCCGACGTGGTACTCGCCATACACGGGCTGCTGCCACTCTTTCAGCAGCTTGACATCCTCTGCAAAGCCTTCCAAGCTGATGACGCCCACTGCACCGATGTCGGCAGGTTGGTAACCAGGGCAAAGGAGACCATTTCCCAGGTGTACTTGGCCGATGGCGCCACGTGTGGCCTGCCTTTCCAGGCGCTACTGCGACCAGTGCGGGGGGAGGTGGATCCACAGCCAGATGTTGACAGTGATTCGGACAGCTTTCGCATCATCCTACCTGCTGACGCCATGGGGAGCGTGCCTGCACAAGTCACCAAGGAGGCGACCACAGTACAACTAGAGGAGGTCGACGTGGATGGGGAGAATGAGGTGCAGCTCGTGCCAAAGGGCCAGGAGGAGGGCTTTGCAGTCACTTTTCAAACACGCGGGAGGCCTAGCAAGTCTCGGCTTGGTGACGTGCGTGTGACCCGGTCTCGCACAGCTGTGCAGCTGAGCAACCAATCAGACGTGGCCAAGCTGGCCCACGTGGTGAAGCAAACCCGCACGAAGTTGGCGCGTGTGGCTGAGGTGGCTATAACGGAGTTTGACCGCCGCTTCCCCCCCACCCCCTTCACAGAGGCCTGGGAGGTACTGCTTCCAGTCTATTGGGTCCCTGACTGTGACGGCAACATGCCAAGCGGTGAAGCCGTTAGGCAACGGCTGCAGCCTGTTACGGACCACTACTGCGTGGCACGGGGGTACACTCCCCCAGGCATGGCGCGCACGAGCGATGGGAAGCACGCCATGCAGGCTCCCCCGATGATTGATCGCGACCTTCTCACGGAGCAGTACAGGGACTTCCGGACGAGCATGGTCAACTGGCCAAAGGCAAGCGACGACAAGCCTGCAGCATGGCGAAAGGTGTGGGCTGACCGCTGTCAGAACGCGCATCGCTGGGCCATGATCAGTGAGTGGGTGAAGCTTGCAATGATCATGGTCTCGTTCGCGCCCGGGTCCGTCGCCAACGAGCGGCTCTTCTCCGCGATGAACCTCCTCAAGTGTGAGCGGCGCAACCGTCTCCAAGAACTGCACATGGACGCTTCCCTTCGCATTTTCATGCAAGGGCTCTCGTTCAACCACTTTGAGAAGATGAATGGGTTCGAGCGAGCGCATGTTAAATGGACGGACAGGAAGCTGCGCCGGCCCGGCGGTAAAACTGGGAACCAACATACAAAGAAAGCCAAGATGGCACTAGCTAGCGGTGACGAAGAATCTGGTCCTCGTTTTTAAAGAGGAACCCGGGTCTCCTGAGGTAGCTTTTCCAACTTACAATTGCCTATGGGTGTAGGGTGCATGCAAACAGGCGGCATCATGTTTAATAACTTACTTAGTCAGGCTACGCCATGTATGGGTGAGCCAATGTGAGAGCGATACACTGCCTACCGGCAATGCGTACTATGTTTTGTAGCCTCCTATTGTTACCATGTGCACATGCTTGTATGCATGCTAAGTTATCATCGGCGCGTGTCTTAGTAGGGCTGCCGGCTGCCGCCTGCGTATACCCCGGTATGAGAATAAGGGCACAAGCAGCCCACTAGGGGCCTATGGCAAGGCTTCAGAGTTTAGGATAAATTATATAACTGTATAAGAAATCCTATTGGGATTTTGGTTAAAAAAAAAAAAAATGCCACCATCCGGGGGGGCTCCGCCCCCCCCGGACCCCCACCCCGGCCTCGGCCGGGCCCCCTACCGGAATTACCGGAACCCCCCCACCCCTTAGCAAAAACACTGACTGCCGGACTAACGCATCCATGTAACAACATGACCGGAAGCTGGAGCGCAACAAGAGGTAACGCGGCGTTCTGATAGCATTTTGAGCCTTTCCCCGTTCATTCTGTCACCCTTGCCCACCGTGTACTTGGAAACTGAAGTGAAATGACCGCTCTCAATATACCTGAACGCTCTTAATAATTGACGGGCCAACAATGCCCCTCTATTGGCCATGTGCACACCCTAGTAGCCCTGGTGCCCATGGCTGTGCCCAGCCACGAAAGGCAACATGGCTCTCGCCACCTGGGGTGGCCACCGCTCCTTAAATCAGTTTCATTCATTCACGTGCCTCGGCTGCGAGAGTCACGGGGTATCAACTGGTGTTTACTGTTCATGCAAGTACCTTCTAGCCCCGATGAGTGCACGGCGGAAACCCTCAACCAGCTGCCCCCATCCACTACACCGTCCCTCCAAGTTCCTAGCCACCTGTCCCACCCAAAAGGCTTGCACACCCATAGGTCCACATCACCCTCAGGAGCTAGCAATTCTTTGCCCACCGCCCCCTTGCCAACTGGTATAGCTTTGCAATAAACCCACCCACTTGTATTGCCCTTTCTTGCCCACTCCCTTCACCTCGATCATCCGGCCGCTCTTCTCCGCACAGCGCACATCATCCTCCTTGGGCATTAGCTCGTACACGACCTACAGAATCGCTCATATACATCACTCCATTGATTGCCCATCCTCCTCACCTCGATCTTCCAGCCGTGCTTCTCGGCAAAACGCACGGCGTCCTCCCTCGACGGGAAGTTGAGCATGGCCTGGCCCACGGTGGACAAGGGATCGCCCGTGGACGTCCAGCCAATCAGGGGGTTGACCCACCTGGAAGAAAAGGGGGGGGGGGGAGAGGGGGAGGAAGAGGTGGCAGGGAAAGGGAGAGGGAGAGGGAAGAGGAGGGATGGGGGGACAGCGAGGGAGAGGGAGAAATGTGAAGCGAGAGGGGTAAAGGGGGGGAGAGAGACAGGGGGGGGACTTGGTTACGGAAAAGAGGTAGGCAGAGGGAGAGGGGGAGGGGGAGGAGTTGGGGGGAGGAGGGGAGAATGGATGATGGATAATTAGTTGTGGCTGGCGTGGGAAGGGGAAGGGAGAGGGGGGATGGACAACGGAATGAGGGTTAGCGGGGAATGGGGATCAGGGCAGGCAGGGGAGGGGAACAGGGGAAAGGGTTATGCATCGCGAAGGGACCCCCCTTAGTAAAGGGGTCAAGTTGTCTACTTAGAGAGATGTGGGGGTGGCGGCGACAGCCCGGCCAGGAGCATGTAGTGGCAGAGGGAGACAGAGTGAAAAATGAGGCGGGGACACCAGAGTCGTGCGCTTTCCCTTCTATGGAATGTGTGTCTGCCCACGACTCTATAAGAAGCGTCCAGAGCTATGCAGGACCCAACCAAGGTGCTGCATTACACCTCTGGCTTCATGTTTCAGTAAGTGGGTACCAACCAACCCAGGGCTCATGATCTTTATCCATCTTATTGCTGTGATACGACTCTACTAGTTTCTGCTAGTTTTCTACCACACGCTGCTACTGTCAGAGACAAAAGCCAGGGGCTCGTGATCTTAAACTTAAATTCTAAAGCTTGAAGCCACAAGTGGAGCATGCCAGGGATCCTGTGGCATACTCCACAGGTAGGCCAACAATGCACCTTGGCAACAAGCGTGACTGATCTTAATCCGCACTCCGCAAGTCCACAAACATTTAAATTTATCAAGGATCTCATTCCCTCAGTTCGCCTTCAGGAATATGTATATCTCAGCTGAGTCGTTCCATCACGGCCCGCAAACCAATTGGTAATCTGGACGTTACGAACGCGTGCTTACTTTTGTGTTGAGTCGAATTCTATCCGCCATTCGCCAAGCCCAGCAGTTCCAGACTGTGTCGGCGCCTTGGCGGGCGAAAAGATGAAAACCTGCGATCCACGCCAGCGGAAGGCGCATGGAAAGATTGAGAGACAGGCGTAGTGCTGCCCATGACAAGGCCATCGACACGTTCCAAATCTATTTAATAGTTCATGGATCCTCCATTTCATTGAGTACGACAGCGTACAGCGTGCAAGCGCTACATGTCGCCGTGACGGTGTGCATACCTTCCTATGTAAATGCTCTTCCGGGACACCGGCAGCCACACTGATCTGGGCACCCTCGTCTGTCGCAAAGCTTCTAACCGGGACTCCCGCGACACGACCCCATCGCAAAACTGACTTCGAGGCTGCTGTGGCGCAGGCCCGCAGCGACATTGTCGGGCCTTGGGGTTAGCGCTGGTTTGGCAAATTGCGTGACTACGAAGCCTCAAGCCTTGTGCCAGCTATCAATTGACAGGGAGAAAAGCCGGCTAGTTAACTTGCATTCAGATTTACGTATACTATATAGCAACTCTCCTAGAATTTCTTCCACGAAGGGGAGGCAAAGCGCCCGCAGCTCTGCCTATGTCGCTGGTAAGCAGCGGGTCAAGCCTGGCCTTACACATCCGCCATGGCTGCATGCCTTTATGGAGCACCATTTCGTGCATGTGCTAGAAGTGTAAGCCCGTGGTGACGCGGCGCGGCCCGAATCTGGAAGAGTTCAGGACTACAGGGCCTGGGGCAGGGCTTAGGCCTTTCTAGGTATAAACCCGGTCTAAAGGGAGAAACGGGAAACCTACGCAATTTCCTATACGTACTACCGTAGTGGCCCCAATATCTGTACGCGTAATTATCGTACGAATACTTTTAGGAATTTTTGTTACGTGTACGAGAACTTTTGGGAATTATTTTTACTGTACGTACGTATAATGTCAGGGTATATTCAAGGGTGCGCGAGTAGTAGGTAGTTCAGTTCAGTTTGACTGAACTGCATGTAGGTACTAGGTAGTAGCCATTTAGCTAACTGAATGCCAGCGGGCGGGTATATTGTGATCAGTGTTTTTTTTAAGGTTTTCGCTACTAGTGGCGCTAGGCCACTTGTGGCGTTTCGAACTATGAAAACTTCAGTTTACTCGGCCAATGTGTGGCTTTAAGCCAATTAAAATTGGGCTTGGCACGGCCACGTGTGGCGGGCTGGCTTTTTGGTGCAGCAAATGACCCTGCCGGCAGTGGGGTCAGCGCGGCGCGGCGCCGTACTGGCTGTACACAAGGCGGGCGAGCGTCTCCGTCTCAGGCATCGGCGCCGGGCGCCGGGCCGCCGGCTGCCCGGCCTGCTGGCGGGCAGCCCCATTCTCATCATACTTCAATTGCACTTGTGTCTTCCTACTTAAATGAAAAGTATAAAAACCTATGAAGGTGTAGTGTTTACTAACGCGTTAAATAATGAGACTAAGGATGCATTATAGTTACCTAATTAGTTTCAGTCTACTATG
Organism: Mesostigma viride; assembly: GCA_009746045.1. NCBI lineage: Eukaryota > Viridiplantae > Streptophyta > Mesostigmatophyceae > Mesostigmatales > Mesostigmataceae > Mesostigma > Mesostigma viride. The sequence goes on from RPFO01000229.1 coordinate 547,012, forward strand.
AAGTGAGGTTACTCAGTCAAAAGTCAACTGAAAGTTAGTCAGCTCATAAGCTTCAGTAAGCGGCCGTACTAAATTTATGAAATCACTACGTCACGCGAGAATAAATTCAAAAAAAAGCACTGTGTGCTTTGAACTTACTTAATTTGTTGTATTGGCGCAGTATTACTTCTCACGACCGACTTAGTAATGTTTGGCTTCCTAGTTTCCGTGATTCCGTCATGAACGAATAATAAGGATTATGGCTCATTCGCAATTGCTCATTGGTGGCCTCATCATTTTATTTAAAGTTCATTAATAATTACGCCCCTCTAAAAGCGAAGCCATGACTAGCTTGCACACTTGACTACATGCCGATGGCGGGGACAATGTAAGCAATTACGTTGTCGTCAGAAGGCCGGGCAACAAACTTGAAAACGCTAGCTGCCCAAAATTTGAGATTCCGCGGAAAGCACAGAAAATAAGAAAACTTAGTAGCTAGCAGCAAGGAATCATATAAGCAATTATGTATTTAAGTAAGAACACTGCCGGTTGCGCGGCGGCCCTTCTCCGCAGACCACACTGCATATGCCGCCTGGATCGGCATGTCTTCGTATGAAGAGCTGCATGCAAAGATGCGGACCGCCACGTTCAGATGGCGCTCGAGAAGGCGGTTGCGAATATCGCTCTTAATGAAATTCATGTGGCTGAACCTCCGCTCATTCTCCACGCTGGTAAGAGGGAGGAGCAGCATCAACTCTGCCAGCTGCAGATACGCCCCCACAAACTCGTGCATGAGCGGGTTGGTCAACAAAACCTTCCACAACGCCCTTGCGGACGTGTACTCCTGGCTGTTGCTCTTCATCATGAGCATAAAGGAGTCGAGCTGGTCATCCAGGAGGGACGGGGAAATCAGTGGGCCCACCTTCTTCCCATTCACCATGGTGACCCCCACAGCAAACTTGCGCTTGAGCACCTGAACTTGTTTCTGCACCTCGGCCACGTCGCGCTCCTTCTCAGTCCACCAGCCTGGCTGCAAAATGGACATCGCGGAGAGCAGACCGTTTGGTGGGAATCGGATATCGAAGTCGTCCAGCACCACCTTGGCCGCAGCGGTAGCCTGCTCCTGCGCAGCAATTACGCGGAGTCTGAACTCCTCCTCCGTGACACTTGCCACTGAAACGTAGCGAGCCCGAGAACCCGAGGCCTCGTGCACCGTTTGACATGTTACCGGGTGTTCCATTTCCTGGCAGTTGCGGAAAACCTCGCCGCGGTCGGTGAGAAAGGGTGACGTGTCGGCATCCAAGTCTATAAACCCCTTCCAGAGGGTCCCAGTGAACACCTTGGGCCCTTCCACATACTCATCACGGATTGTTGTCTTGCAGTCCTCGATCGCATGGGCAAGGGTGTCGAGCTGCAGGTCCTGCTGCTGGCACTGCTTGACCAAGAAATTCATGGCATCCAGCATGCGCGCGAACACGACCACCCCGAGCTGGGTGTCAATGTCCAGCATGTTGGCTAGCAAGTCCTGTGCTGCTGCCATTTGCTCCACTTCCTTGTGTTGGTAGGTGGCCAAGCACATGGCGATCGCAGGATACTCAATGCGGAACGTGTTGAGGCACCCCTGCACGCTAAGCCAGCGTGTGTCGGACACGCGCTGCAGCTTCCGGCCACCCGTGCCCAGCATCCCCTGCCACATCTTCAGTTGCTCTGACTTCATGGCTGAGTGCGCCACCCAGTTGTGTGCTGACTTGAGGATTGACTCCACCCGCGCAAACAAGGAGTTCCCCTTGAGCTCGTTCGCTATCAGGCTGAGCTTGTGCGGCGCGCAGTGCATGGGCACGAGGAAGGGTGCATTGCTCATCAAGAGCTTCTTCCCGACACCCTTCCGCTGCCCCATCATCACCGATGCCCCATCTGACCCGAAGCCAACCAGCTTCACCACGAGCTGATCGTCCGTGATTCCGAGCATGCCTCGCATTACTATGCACAGCTCGTTGTGCAGGGAGAGGGCGTCCACCGCAGTTACCTTTTTTAGCGTGACAAACTCCTGCTGCTTTATTCCATCCTCCACAAAAGCCACCTCCACCGACATGAATTCTACGTTATCATTGGCCTTGGACTCATCGACGGTGACCGCGACATACCTAGCCGCGGCGACCCTTGCCTTAAGGTCAGCAAGCAACACGGCATCCAACGCCTCCGCCATCTCCCAACCTGAGCCGTCAGTCCAATGGTGGGAGGGGAGCGCGTCCCTCATCTCCTCGTATTCGCAAAGGAGCGTTGGCAGCGACTCATAATCAGTCATAGGCTTACCCTTCGCCAGGGTGTACGCCATCGCCTTGAACTGCTTGAGCTTAAGTCGGTCGGACTTGCTCAGCTGACCAGGGGGGGGGCAAACTCGCCCATGACCGTCTGCCTCTGCCGGCTCTGCGTGCTCCTCTCCTCCCCTGAATACACCCGCAGGCACTCGCTCTTCTCCTTCGCAATGGCGGCCACGTGAGAGTCAGCCACAACGTGTGTCTTGAAAGTGTCGATCTTGAAAACCTTGGTCCCCCTACCCAGCCCGATGGTGACCTTGGCATCACGGCAAGGGCCGCAGTATGCTTCGTCCTTCTCTTCGTCATAGCGCAACCATGGGAAACGCAGCCCCCATTCGGGTTTCCACTTCCTATTGGCATCCGCGCCCTTCCAATCCCTCTTGGCAGGTGGCGCTACGAAAATGGAAAGCAGCACCAAGGAAATGAGGGGCGCATCACATCCATTCGAAGGCACATCGGACCCCACTTCCCCGTCCATGACCTTAATGCTGACCTTGATGTAGTTCGCGTCTGCCCCTATCACCTCGGGATGTTCGGGCGCCCCCTCACTCTCTACCCGCCGAGCAGCAGCCCGCGTCTCCTTCGACCTAAGCCTTTTCGCCTCCTCGGGAGCGATCTCTACCGTCGCCTTGGTTTTCCCAACGACAATGGAGGCTCCATTCGGACCTGGAAAGATTGGTTTGCATCGCATTCCGGCTGGGAGGGCCAAAGGCTTCCGGCCAAGCCCGGTGCCATAAAACACACTATTTCTTCTCTCTCCTCCCCTCACTACCTGCGGCGGCCCAGGTGGCCTAAACGGCCCAGCGTCTGCCATGGATTTTTCCTACTTGGTAAATTAACAACAACGATTACTAGTGCCGAAAGTCGAAACACATTAGTCAATGCAGTATGGCTGGCGAGTGACTTAATACTGAGGCGCCAGGCCGCCACTCGCCAGCTGTTATATGAGCCAGCTGTCGTGAAAATGCAGTTAATGAAATGCACACAAGCTGCAGTCTGCACAGTGCACTCTCCGTGCTCTGGTCTCGGGCAGCGGGCCACTTGCCACTTGGCACTTGGCCGCCGGCCGGGCTCTACGTACTGTACATGCACTATGCAGTCAGTCAGTCATAGTAGTACTCATAGTAGTAGTCTAGTACTAGGGAGGCTTGTGGCGGAACGCCGACCGGAAGACCGGCTGACACCGCCAATTGTGGCGTAACCTGTACTAGAGTAAACTTCAGGCACGGCCACCCTGTGGCGAAACGAAACTACGAAGTAGAACAGCACGGCCAAATTGTGGCTTCTTGGGAGCCCTGTCAAAGTGGGTGGCAACGCCACATTTTGCCAAAAAAAGTGCCACACCGCCACATTTGGCGGTGTATCGCCACTAAAAAAAACACTGATTGTGATGGTGTATGGGATAAATAAAAAATGCACAGTTTACCTCGTCATGTCTCAACGCAGATCAAACGAAGTTTGCGCGCGAAAACTCCCTCCGGGCGCCGCGCCACGGGTAGCTAGGCTTTAAGGTCTGCGCCGCGCTGCGCTGGTGGTACCTAATTTTGAGGTGTACGAGGCCCGGAAGAGGGTTTTTTTGGGCCTGTACGAGGTCGATTCGTACATAATTACGCGTACAGATATTGGGACCACTACGGTACACCGTCGCCAGACTGTAAGCAAAGATATCCACAGGTAAACCGTAGTGGGTACATACCCCATACGCCGTCTACAGAGCGAAACTCTCCATACAGTACCAAATTTGTATACCCCCCCCCCACACGTTTAAGATTGGGGTCCGGCCCAGGGCTGCGATCTTAAACCAAAAATCAAAACCAGGGCTGACGATCTTAAAGTTGAGAGCTGTAAGCGATCTTGAACCTGATGCGGTATACCTGAGTACATTTTCTATAGCGCATACAACTGACCAGCTAATTATCCCTACTTTAAGATCTTTGCCCAATACCAGCCCTGCGACCTTAAACCTGAACTTCCTAAATCCAGGGTCTCAAGATCTTAAACATGGGAATCTTAAACGTGGGTGGAGGGGGTTCAGCGATCCCAACATCCCCGGAACGTTGGTCATCACTCCGCACTCGTCGCCTGACGCCCGTCGGAGGCTTGCATCGGGCGCTTGCGAAAAAGATTTATTCGACAAGTAGCTACGGTCCAGATAACCGACAAGTGTCCACGACTCCCCAGTCCACGTTTGTCGAGGCCAACTTGCGACGAGAAAATTAATGGACGCACGCAGTGCTCGCGACGATGGTTCGGCAACGTGCGCATTTTCCCGCTAGCCTGGTCGCCAATAGGCGAATCTGGTCATTCCAACGTCGAGAGTGGCGAGAAGGGTTTTGCTACTGTAGGGAAAGCTGCCAAACATGGCGACTAAAGCGCGCACAGCTCTGGCTGCCATCAAAGATGTTGTCTTGTTACGACTGGACAACAAATCCGGGGCTAGCGTGACTGCTCAAGAGTTCTGGAAGGCGAGCCCCGCAGTCGTTTTTTTAGCCAGACGCCCAGGGTAAGTAATTCTTCTTCGAGTCGTTATCTGATGGCACCACGTTGTGCTGTGTCAAGAAGCGCCATAAAAGCCCGTCTGCCTAGCTAAGCTCCACCACCAACCTCTCTTACTAATGGCGCACGTTGTTGTGGTCATGGAGCTTTCCCGGTGTTATTTATAAGAGACCCCGTATAACCGGCAAGTTTTTAAAAATGCCTCTATTGCACTAAGCAACCTCTCCAGGCACTGGTCTCGTTTGAATTCAAATACTGCGGGTATGCTTATTGTACCGGTCAGGTGGTCAGGTTACAAGCAGCCGGCCGGTTTAATTTATGCCTTTGCGTTAGGTCCAAACTCTTCGCCCCATACAGTTGGCACGGTTTAATGCACACCGGTTAAGCCTGGTTTAAATACTGTTTTCAAGGCGTGGGGATCTTTAAATATATTTTTTCGGTATTGCGTGCCTCGCGCAGGTGCGCGCTATGCCGGGCCACCGCGAAGGAGCTGTGGTCCTACAAAGAGAAATTCGACAGCCTGGGAGTGAGGCTGGTTGCCGTCGTCCACGAAAATATCCCTACTGAGGTAACCCATGCATGGCTGTGGTGCATGTCCGTGCCCCCCCTGCTGATCTCTGCCTAACTACTAGCTAGTTGCAAAACACAAGAGTTTTATGCACGAGGTTGGCCGCAAACCATCGATGGTAACCACAGTACGTACACGGTCTTTACTTGAGTTCGTTTGCCCTCTTATTAATAATATACCGCATCCCGTAGTAACATACCGCATTAGTGCTGTAGTTCATATACCACATGCTGTAGTAAACTAGTAATATACCGCATTAGAGCTGTAGTGTATACATGCTGTGGGCCTGTGGCTGCTTACATCGAGTCATGAACAGTATTTAGCAATGTCACATTTTGTGTACAGTCATTCCCGCGTTAAGTTGCGATCGCCCCCTAAAACTTGGCGCCGCAACTTAACGCGGGAACGCAACTTAACGGTAGAATTAGGCTAGCAGCCCACCACCTCCTCCTCTGACAGACTTCTATACGGCATTCGACAGCTCTCGTCAAGCCCGATCCAGCTGCAGCGTCAAAGCCGGCCTAAGTCCATTTTCCAGGCCAGATATTGTGGACAAACTGAAAGGCGGGCTGCAAAACACGCCGTGGGCAGCCACGCAGTGCCTGCGTTTTATAACACAAATGTGTGTTTAACCCTCCGACTTCGGCTCTTTTTTTGGTGGGTTACTTAATTGCCAGCCGGCTTCACGTTTGACTGTGACAAAACATGGGAACAGTCGTGAGGGAAGCTTCATTTACTGTCAATGGCCTGCATGTAAACAAGAATAACAGCCGCATGATGGAGGCCACAGGCAGCGAGACTGCCTGTGGCCTCAACAACCTTGTCTTTGCCCTTCTGCGGTGCATTCGGCATGACTATGGTCAAGTTCGGCATGACTATGGTGGTAATTCCAGGTTGGATGGGTGGTGTGGAGGAAGCCGCGTAATCGAACTAACCTAACTCTAAGCTATATCTTGTGATCTAGAAATGCCTGGAATATGTGCTACATGATCTCCCAACGGAGACATGTTATAATTCAATTTAATTTAATTTAATTTAATTTAATTTAATTTAATTTAATTTTTAATGGTGGTAATTTCTGGCAACTGAGATGTCTCAATTACAGATGACCATGCATGGTCGTGGATTCTTATGTACCGCAGCCCGCAGGCTGCAAAACTGGATTTGTAAGGTTGCATTCGCGCTTTTCACCTAAGCCAGCAGGCGGGGAAATTTGCGCGCCAGTGGGGCTTGCGTATTTTGCCCCCTAAAATCACGTAGCGGGTCCGGACTTGGCAAAAAATGGCCTCCTGCGCGGCCAAAAATGGCCTGACACCTACAAATTGAGTCATTACCGCGTTAAGTTGCGATGGCCTCCATGCTTAAGTTGCGGTCGCCCCCCAAACTTCGGCGCCGCAACTTAACGCGGGAACGCAACCTTAAGAAACGCAACTTAACGCGGGAATGACTGTAGTATTGTCTCTTGGATAAGATTAATGGAGGAAGGAATTGTACTACAATGCTATCAAAATATGACAGTGTCAAACAATAGTGTATGGCAGGCAGGGCGTGCAGTTGATTTCTAAATAGTGTGAGTGGTTTCTATGCTCACATGAGCAAGGCCACTCTGTATTGTGCATCTAGTTATTTACTGCTGCGGCTTGCTATTACTTATCAACAGTGGCATGTGGTTCTCTGTATGACATCTGTGATGTACTTTTTGCACGTATACCCCAGTATCAGCACACCTATAGGTCTCAGTACCTTTTGGGTGCGCACACGTCCTCCCCTGCACAGCCATGCTCCCCATGGATTGGGTTTGGCCTTTCATATTAATCAATGCCAAGGACTCTTTAGTCCCTAGCCAAACAAGCTTTTCGCTCTTCCGCGGGTTCCCAGCCCACACTCATGTTTCAAAGCTGTTGTACAGCTGTTATAAGCTGTTATAAGCTGTTATAAGCTGTTATAAGCTGTTATAAGCTGTTATAAGCTGTTATAAGCTGTTATAAGCTGTTATAAGCTGTTACAAGCTGTCGTAAAGCTGTTGTAAATATGTAAATCTGTTCTTTGGCTGCAGTTCCCTTTCAAAATGTAAACAAAGAAAATGGTCCTCACCCTTGCCTTTGTCCCTCAGTTCTTGTCCCTCAGTACTTCCTTACCCCGCGCCCTTTCCCCACCATGTCTCTGGCTTTCTGCTTTGTAAACACCCACCACCCGCCTGCCTGCTGCCCACCTGCTGGTGCACTCCCCGCCCCCCTATCTGCTTACCCCCCTACTCCATACCCCTCCACCCCCCACACACACTCGCATGCACGAAAGCGTGTACCTTACAATTACCCGCCCAAGGTTCACGTGCTTTCTCTGGACACATTGGACAGGCATTCCAGGACGAGTCATGAGTTTGTGTACACTTGGAGATGAATAATAAAAACATTAGTTGGTTGTGTGTGCTGTTGCTTGCTCGGTTGTTCCTGAAACACGTTTTGACTACTGTCAAAGCTGTAGAAAATGCGTGACTGACTGCCACGGTCATCTTCCCATCCCCTGTCCCTTGAATTGCTTCTGGCTGCTATCCTCGTGTGCATGTGCCAGATTGAAGCGTTTGCACCCGAGTTCTGGGGCGGGGAGCTATACTTTGATGAGCAAAAAGGCCTCTTTAAGGCGCTGGGGTGAGTGGTCCTTTGATGGGTGTGCAAGCTGCCTTGGAGCTGAGACAACGGCAGGATGGTTCTTTATTGAAGTGAAGACGGCTTCCGAAAGCCAAGCTTGCCCCGTGCTTGAAGGCGTTTATTATGGTATTTGCTCACATTGACAGCAGGCATCTACTCGCACCCGTGTAGTGCGGATAACTAGACCATTATTTCATTTCGTCCTGGTTGGCCCTTGCTTGTTACCTGGGAAAGCCGAAAGGTGCCCTTTGGAGTTGGCAAACGATGACAACATACTAAGCAGTATGCAAACATGGCCAACCAATATTTCTAAATATTTATATATTTCTGAATGCCCCGCTCGTGCTCGCTCGTTCTTTGCGCTTGCAGGGGCGGCCAGGTCATGCGATCCTCCATCTGGGGGTTGTTGAGCCCAAGGGTGAGTCCATCGATCTCCCTATGTATAGTCCCAGACACACCCTGGAATATTAGTCCAGGGACGTTGGTATCGCTGGGGGCAACAACACATACTAGTGTGCTGGTGGTTCTTAGGCCTTCGCATATGTATGGCAGTGAATATCTTTCTGGAAAGGGCTTCCCCCCTAGCACTCACGAATATCGGGGTTTTATAGCTGCACTTTTAGGCGTGTGGCCTTTTTCTTTATGCAACACGCCACCTGCTTAAAAACTCCAGATAACATGTCATATTCGTTAACTTGAGTTTGTTGATAACTTGTTGGTAACTTGGACGAGGCCAGTATATCGAAGCAATGGTGCGGTTCTGTGGTAGCTCGCGGTCAGGTTTCCGGTCAGCTTTGCAGGGCAAGCACGGGCAGCTGAACAGCAGCATACATGCTGTGAAGCCACCTATGCAACGGCCTCCTGTAGAAGGTGCCGTGCAGTGTGGAAGTCCAGGGATGGAACCATAGAAGTTGTCTCCTTGATAGAATTTGCCTTGCACCGCGGAAGTGCAAACTCCCTGGGCTTACGCACTGCATGGCACCTTCTATGGTTTGGGTTTGGTAACTTTAGGGCATCTCTGCTGGACGGGATCAAGCCAAGGGGTTTCGCGCCTCTTTGCTGATGCGGTGCTTCACACGTGCTGTGCCTGTCGATGCCATGCCTGCGGTGCGCCTGCTCCCGTGCAGGTTTGGAGCAATGGGTACAAAAGCCATAAAGAGGGCGTGAAAGGGAACCTGGTCGGCGACGGATAGTAAGTGGACAAGCGTAGAGCAAGCATCCCTATGAACGTAGTGCTACTAGTTGTACTTGTATAGACGATGGGCCCGAGGAGACGCAGCGTGGTAGGTCTCGCTGGACAACAGGCACGTTCAAAGTCTTGCACGTTCAAGTGTTGCACAGTAAAGGCTTGCACGTTCAAGTGTTGCTACGAATCGTTGTTGTCTGTCGAGCATGTGCTGCTTGTCTCATGGACCTTTGATTAATGGTGCGGATGTCAGGTTCCTTGTGCGCACTGGATCCTTTCTCGAAGTACAGCCAGGCTGGGTGGCCAGCTTTGGTGGTCGCTACATGCTTGAGGCATTCGCATGCATGTGCGGTTACGTGGTCATGTTAAGTGAGACAAGTATTCCTGGACGCATGGCGTTCCAATGTCGTGTGAGGACTAGAGCAGTTGTCTGAGATGAAAGGCGCGACGGTCGCGGATTGTGCATGTGGGTGCTGACGCCTGCCGGCTGTGTTTTTTTTTGTTTGTTCTTCCGGCGGGATGGTTGGTGGGTTGTGTTGTTTGTCAGCACAATGGGGGGGCTGTATGTCATCAAGGCTGGTGACGGCGGCGTGCAGTATGAGTTCAAGGAGAAGGCATTCGGTGACCGCGCACCCATCCCAGACGTGATCAAGGTAATGTAATGTACTCTGTCGATAATGCTTGCAATCGATAATGCTTGTGACTCCACCTAGCAGTGCACTTTTCCTTGTGTGTCATGGCTATCACAATCGTATCTGATGGCGCCAAAGAACGGAACACTCAGGAGAAGAATGTCTAACTATTGGCCTTGCCAGGTACCAAAAACCGTGTGTGCATGCATGCACAAATTCATTGAGTACGAAAGGTGCGTGCGTGGCCACAAGGCATGACACGGGATATAATTAACTACGTACTTACTTGCGTGTCATGCGCAGAAGACATGCGGTAGGACCCCGGGTATCGCTCTAGAGTATGCATAGGCAGCTTCTCAGTGGGGCACCTGGTATATGGATAATGCCTAATCTACTGGGGGCACTTCAATGCATGTGGCGGTATTTACCGTTTCTGTTTACTGTCTACGCTCGCATTACCTGCTACGGCGTGCTTAGCTACAAAGATTGCGATGTAGTCCCCTTGAGGCCCCCATGTTTTGGGGCGTGACGTATATGGCCAGTTTGACATTGCTTGAACCGAGGACTTGCGTTAACACTTGACAGGATGTTGGAGGCAGCCCTTGCACGAGCCACGGTAGCATTTCCGTTTGTTTTAGATTGAAAAGCATTTCACGGATCATTGCGCTCTCATGCGTGGGTTTCTCTGGTTTCATGTCACCGCTTGCACCTGTATATTTTGGACATCTACGTCTGCAGGCGTGCGAGGAGGCTCTTGGGAAATCTTCATCATAGATCGCCATGGTTTATGCCAGCGCCCGTGCGACGACGACAGCGTGGGGAGCTTCGCCTTCGTTTGCAACACGGGTGGTCGCCAGTCGGGGGTCCATTTGAGCCAGGGAGGGGGGCATCTTGTAACTAAAGGTGCTGGCTCCCCGCAGCCCGTGTGTGACAGCCAACAGGTTGTTCGTTTTCATGGCGCGCACCACTAGAGCAGTTAACGTAAATCCTATATTTGCGGTTGCTTTTATAGACCAGGATAAGGGCTTATCGCATATCACTGCATGCATGTCTTCCTTAGGGCATGTCGAGTTTTCCAAGCGCTATGCTTGTATTGCCCATGTAGTTGGCCAGCCTTTGGCACAATTACTTGGCCAGGCATTACCCGTTCATGCAACTAGATAGATTGCACCGCACAGCTCGACAAACCCCTTGCATGCCACCTTAGTGCGGGCCTCTTCCCGCTGGACACCAAGCTGGCAGTGCATGCTTGAGGTGTGCGGCTTGGAAACAGTCAGCCCTGCCTGCAACCTCAACCTCTGTACGTGGTGCCATGCAGATTGCTGGCAAACCCAGCTAGGCCGGTGCTCCCATCATTCAGCTCAAGGCTACTCGAAGGCTCCTGAAGGTACAATTGTATGACGTCTTTCAGCATTAATTAATTAATTAAGTAAGTAAACACGTGCTCCCGTTGGGGATTCACGGAGCACCGAAGTGCTTTTAATCCCTGTGTGTGCACAACAGGAGAAAGGGCAGAGACCCCCAGTCTCCTTCATGCCAAAGGCATGCCACAGCTGCGTGCGGGCACGCTAGCTAAACGGACACGCTAACGATCCGGCAGTCTGTGGGTGCAATAAGACCCATGGATGTGAGCATATCGTAACAAGGAGCAAGTAATCTGATCGGCAAGTAATCTGATCGAGGACATAATTAATTAATTAGACTCGTGCTCCCGTTGGGGAGTCACGGAGCATTAACCCCGATGGATGGATGGATGGGTGCAAACAGTCCTACCGGTCTAATCTATCTACATCGGCTACATACTACATCTATCTAACAGCATTCTAACTACAGCATCTATCTAGACAGCCGCACGCTGCCCTAGGGGAGCTGTCTGGCGTGCCTCCCACGGGCTTGCACACGCGGGCGCTTCCCCACTGGGGGGGCTCGTTTGTCGCGTCCGTGATCTATCACGTCCGCAATTCAGATTTTAGCGTAATTCTGACGTCCGCAGCCTTGTGCGGGTTGCTATACCGCGGCCCGGTACTGACGCCGCGGATCTCAATTGTACTCACGCGCCAAGTCCGCTGAATTTGCTGACGGAACTTTTGGGCGGACCTGAATTTCACTGACATTCGTCACAAGGGCAGTTTGCCGAATGCTGGTACGCAGCAAGCCGGCGAGGCACTGAGCAGATGTGCAATTTCAGGATTTCAACGTGGGACACCAGACACAAATGCAAGGAAGCCCCAGGCGGTGCCTGGCATAGCCGACAGATTTGCCCTTGTATATTTGTGTTCGCTTGACAGATAAAGCTTGAAGTTTAGCTTGTCGGAAATTAGACAATGTTATGATTGGCTGATGTCTAAAGTGGCGCTAGTGGCGCCAGCCGCCAGGCTTGAGCTTTAGTGAGCAGTATAGAAGGATGAGCAACGAACCATGGTGGTCGTTGTTCGTCCGTTTCTCTCCCTCACAACTGGTTTGTTGTCTTCATGGGGTGAAATAGTTCGAGCAGCCCGGAGCAGCCCCCGTGAGTGGTTGCATGCAGTCAGTTGCCATGAGGATGGACTGACGGATATGACAATGTATTGGTTTTGTTAAGAATGTGTGTAAGACTGAGAACGAGACAAGGGACAGGGCCTTCGGGCACCCTGGTCGTCGTTGGCAAGAATGCCAGTAGGAACTAGGTCGGGAACACACGCGCACTGCCGCCACAAGGTGCCTGCAGTGGCGTCAACCAAGGGACCTCACAGCTGCTCTTATAACTACAACATTACAACTCGACACTCTTTGTAATTCGTCATGTATCTCATTGGAATTGAAATGTCTTTTGGTTGCTTTAATGATAAAGCATGGTCTCAAGAATCGGCTGGTTGGGCCGGATTGCCTGTCATGAAGGTGGCGGTGCCATAAAGGACCGCACCTTTCATTCTCATTTTAAACGGACGAACAACCCATGATGGGTTCAGTCCGGCCAGCCTGGATGTTCCTCCTGCTTCACCCAGGGAAGCACAAGGAAGAGGTTATTGCTTAGCCTTCAAAAGCATCTGAAGAGGTTAGGCTTTTCCCGGTAAAAAGCCAATGAAGGGGTTATTGCTAAGCCTTTAACCCCTAAATGGTCTTGCGGCCGATTTTCCGCCAAAAATCGAGTTCCAGCCGATGCATCGGCCCCTTCTCGGGCGACCAAATGCCGCGAAAACTATTGAGAATTAGGAAACGTTTAGCTGAGAAGATCGAAAGTTTATAAAATACTCTAAAGCATGGTATATGGGTTTGCATACTTCTGACAAAGTTATAGAGGTGTTCTGGCCGGTCAAAGTACAAGGGGTCAGGGTACTTTTTCACGGACAACGTGCACGGACACGGCCCCTTCTCGGGCGACCAAATGCCGCGAAAACTATTGAGAATTAGGAAACGTTTAGCTGAGAAGATCGAAAGTTTATAAAATACTCTAAAGCATGGTATATGGGTTTGCATACTTCTGACAAAGTTATAGAGGTGTTCTGGCCGGTCAAAGTACAAGGGGTCAGGGTACTTTTTCACGGACAACGTGCATTCCGGAAAACGACGACCTGGCCATGGCGGCTTGCGCCCACGCATGGCATTTACGTTTTCGTTCGAATTTTCTGACCAAACTTAGGATATTGATTTTATACGTCCTAAAGATCATACAGGCCAATTTCTGGTTCGCGGGAATGCCATTTGATAGGTGTCGGCAGCGTTCTTGCTGGAAAAAACTGCGATCAGGCCGGACGATAGAAACGTTGACAGCAATACCTTTCCGGCGTATTTTAAAGGATATATCGGTTTTTATACTTTTTATGATACATAGTAGTCGTAAACGTGCAAGGGTGGCCAGAAATCGCCGAATCCAGCGACCATGCTGCACAACTTTGGTGTGCCGAAATGCGCCATTTTGCGGCCACCGCCTGGGCCAAGGTAACGCCATCCATGCCTGGTAAAGCTTAAGCATCGTTTTCCTATCGAGGTTTGACGTTTATATATACGTTCTAGCTTGTGTAGCACATTCTTTTTGCATTATTCATGCTCTTTCTTGACCCTGGCCTGGCCCCTTTCTAAAACACCCTTCTTAGATGCTTCCCTCAGTCAGTTGACCTGCCACAGGGTGATGGTGATAAGTTTTAGAGGCTGTATGGGTTTGAATACCTCCATGTATGTTTGTTATACATTTCCCATACACATATTGCATGAGTGTGAGGCAGTTGGCTGGTCGCTGTGGCATCATCAAGCACGTAACTGGTGAGTAAAGCTTCCCATTGACAGCATGTGCCACCAGGTGTGCTGGCCATCACCTGGCAAGCTATAGCAGCTTAGGCCTAGTTTATCCTTGCTAGGGCAGGCTGAAATAGGCTCAACATCACTAGTTTGTTGGTGGCTGCCTCCTAGAATGCATGCCTTGCGTAGGGTATCCGTACCACGTTACCTACGTGCATGGACAAGGTAGCACCTGCACATAGGTGCCATGTAAGGGCAGTGTGATGATGCAGTTGTGTTTCCCCATCATTGTGGAAGGGAAATGTATTGTTTGGCATGGTTGGTGGCTATATTAGTAGGTAGTATGCCCACCCTACCCCCTTGGTTGCTTTTTACCAACGGTACCCCTATGGGCTGTACTGGGTGTAACTGCTGGTATACCCACCCAAATGATGACCCCAATGGCTCAAACTGTTCAGCAACTAATTGTTTATCATCCCTGAAGTGGTAGGTGCCTAGGTCTTATAACATAATTCAAAATGCACATTCTACCAAAAATGAAAACGCGCGTCTTGACCCCCCTGACTTTGACGGCAGTTATACATGGCCTACCCTGCATATATGTGAGGTTGTGATATACCAACCCGAAGGGCAACTCATGGACATGCTTGGCCCCCAAGGACAGCCATTGGATATGGGTAGGTTGGATGGCATCTGGTTTGCAAAATTGTGAAGATCCAGCCGATTTATCGGCAGGATCTCAGACCATTTAGGGGTTAAAAGCATGCATGATAAGGTTGTTGCTGATCCTGGAAAAGCCTCTTTGAGCAGCTGGATTTTTTTTTTCCTTTTTGCTGCTGCCTGGAATGACGCCCTCTTTGGGCTTCCTTCTTTCGTGTGAGATGCCTTTCTTTCACTTTTTGCTCTCCGTTGTTGTGAGCTAAATAGTGGGGGGGAGGTGGCATATCTCACACATGATTACTGCTGATAGTGGATGCATTCCAAGTAGCGGTAATGACCAGTCCAGGATGATATGGCACGCAAACGCGACAGCTGTCGCGTCCGTGATCTATCACGTCCGCAATTCAGATTTTAGCGTAATTCTGACGTCCGCAGCCTTGTGCGGGTTGCTATACCGCGGCCCGGTACTGACGCCGCGGATCTCAATTGTACTCACGCGCCAAGTCCGCTGAATTTGCTGACGGAACTTTTGGGCGGACCTGAATTTCACTGACATTCGTCACAAGGGCAGTTTGCCGAATGCTGGTACGCAGCAAGCCGGCGAGGCACTGAGCAGATGTGCAATTTCAGGATTTCAACGTGGGACACCAGACACAAATGCAAGGAAGCCCCAGGCGGTGCCTGGCATAGCCAACAGATTTGCCCTTGTATATTTGTGTTCGCTTGACAGATAAAGCTTGAAGTTTAGCTTGTCGGAAATTAGACAATGTTATGATTGGCTGATGTCTAAAGTGGCGCTAGTGGCGCCAGCCGCCAGGCTTGAGCTTTGAGCAGTATAGAAGGATGAGCAACGAACCATGGTGGTCGTTGTTCGTCCGTTTCTCTCCCTCACAACTGGTTTGTTGTCTTCATGGGGTGAAATAGTTCGAGCAGCCCGGAGCAGCCCCCGTGAGTGGTTGCATGCAGTCAGTTGCCATGAGGATGGACTGACGGATATGACAATGTATTGGTTTTGTTAAGAATGTGTGTAAGACTGAGAACGAGACAAGGGACAGGGCCTTCGGGCACCCTGGTCGTCGTTGGCAAGAATGCCAGTAGGAACTAGGTCGGGAACACACGCGCACTGCCGCCACAAGGGGCCTGCAGTGGCGTCAACCAAGGGACCTCACAGCTGCTCTTATAACTACAACATTACAACTCGACACTCTTTGTAATTCGTCATGTATCTCATTGGAATTGAAATGTCTTTTGGTTGCTTTAATGATAAAGCATGGTCTCAAGAATCGGCTGGTTGGGCCGGATTGCCTGTCATGAAGGTGGCGGTGCCATAAAGGACCGCACCTTTCATTCTCATTTGACGCCGCGGATCTCAATTGTACTCACGCGCCAAGTCCGCTGAATTTGCTGACGGAACTTTTGGGCGGACCTGAATTTCACTGACATTCGTCACAAGGGCAGTTTGCCGAACTGAATGCTGGTACGCAGCAAGCCGGCGAGGCACTGAGCAGATGTGCAATTTCAGGATTTCAACGTGGGACACCAGACACAAATGCAAGGAAGCCCCAGGCGGTGCCTGGCATAGCCGATAGATTTGCCCTTGTATATTTGTGTTCGCTTGACAGATAAAGCTTGAAGTTTAGCTTGTCGGAAATTAGACAATGTTATGATTGGCTGATGTCTAAAGTGGCGCTAGTGGCGCCAGCCGCCAGGCTTGAGCTTTGAGCAGTATAGAAGGATGAGCAACGAACCATGGTGGTCGTTGTTCGTCCGTTTAAAATTAGAATGAAAGGTGCGGTCCTTTATGGCACCGCCACCTTCATGACAGGCAATCCGGCCCAACCAGCCGATTCTTGAGACCATGCTTTATCATTAAAGCAACCAAAAGACATTTCAATTCCAATGAGATACATGACGAATTACAAAGAGTGTCGAGTTGTAATGTTGTAGTTATAAGAGCAGCTGTGAGGTCCCTTGGTTGACGCCACTGCAGGCCCCTTGTGGCGGCAGTGCGCGTGTGTTCCCGACCTAGTTCCTACTGGCATTCTTGCCAACGACGACCAGGGTGCCCGAAGGCCCTGTCCCTTGTCTCGTTCTCAGTCTTACACACATTCTTAACAAAACCAATACATTGTCATATCCGTCAGTCCATCCTCATGGCAACTGACTGCATGCAACCACTCACGGGGGCTGCTCCGGGCTGCTCGAACTATTTCACCCCATGAAGACAACAAACCAGTTGTGAGGGAGAGAAACGGACGAACAACGACCACCATGGTTCGTTGCTCATCCTTCTATACTGCTCAAAGCTCAAGCCTGGCGGCTGGCGCCACTAGCGCCACTTTAGACATCAGCCAATCATAACATTGTCTAATTTCCGACAAGCTAAACTTCAAGCTTTATCTGTCAAGCGAACACAAATATACAAGGGCAAATCTATCGGCTATGCCAGGCACCGCCTGGGGCTTCCTTGCATTTGTGTCTGGTGTCCCACGTTGAAATCCTGAAATTGCACATCTGCTCAGTGCCTCGCCGGATTGCCTGTCATGAAGGTGGCGGTGCCATAAAGGACCGCACCTTTCATTCTCATTTTAAACGGACGAACAACCCTTGGTGGGTTCAGTCCGGCCAGCCTGGATGTTCCTCCTGCTTCACCCATGAGGGAAGCACAAGGAAAAGGTTATTGCTTAGCCTTCAAAAGCATCTGAAGAGGTTAGGCTTTTCCCGGTAAAAAGCCATTGAAGGGGTTATTGCTAAGCCTTTAAAAGCATGCATGTTAACCCGTGTTTTTTTACAACGCGATACATCGCGTTGTAGGGTTAGAACGCGATGTATCGCGTTGTAATCTGACACGTGGCAAACCTATTAAACATGCGATTTTTGGTCTGAAACTTTCAAGATAGGTCAGAAACATCTCATAGAATTCAAGAAAAAATCCTGGTATTTTTGGTATTTTTTTTGTGACAGCTGCAAACAAATATGTACCACTGAAATCAGGCATTTTCGCGGGACGAAGGTGAAGACGACGGCGATGGCGGCAGGTAGATCTCGCCAGTTTTCGCGCGAATTTCAGTGGCTGTTGGGTAGCACGACCATGATGATGCGTTCAAAGGTTGATAATTAGGTTTCTACGAGTTTGTTGAGGTACTGGGGCAAAGGAAACGTAGTTTTTTCCAGTTTCTCACCCAACTTTCATGCGGAAACCCTGGAAACCGGCATACATATTATTACGTCAAGACTCGGGTCTGCTGCGGCACCATGCTTGGTATTTCCATGGTGTTTCGACTTCTTAACACATGTTTATTCATTCCGAACGCCCGGACTCTCGGCTAAACCGAGATTTGTGCAGACTTTTATTGGATAGCTCCGGGCATGATGGTGCCTGCAAATAGCGTAAGGCGTGACCGTGGCTATTGCTACGGTATGCTGTATTTTCCTGGAAATGGCCTCTGCCACCGGCTCAATAGTGCTTGCAGGCGTAAGTATATCGTGTTTCTACCTAGTTTCTGCCAGTTTTCCACTTATTTCTACCGACCTCTGCCCAGCCTCTCTAAGACCGCCATCCTACTCGACGTTGCTTGCATGTCAGCCATAGCAGGTTGCAGTTGTGCAGTATTTAGGTGCTGTATACGTCGTCAAGCCGTTCATATATCGTGAGGATTGGATGTTGATGGTTTATACTGCGTTGATTGTGCAAGAAGATCAGCTGGGTGCCCATAATCATGGTGTATAATCATGTGTTGTTAGCATCTTGCCACCATTTGCTAGCATGCATTCCAGCGTCATCTTTGCCTGCATGTAAGCTCATGGATCACTCAACCTATCCAAGCCTTGCATTACACGTGCCTCTTTCTTTCAGTATTGCACGCGTTATGGAATGAAAACCCAGCACCTCCATTCCCACGAGGCATGTGCTCAACACGTTGTGAGAGTGGATGATGCTTTGGCTATGGCTGCCTGATTCAGTCATATTAGGTCATCCAGTCATGATGTTTGATGCATGTTTGATGCTGTATAACTTATACAACACCTTTTTTCAACGTTTTGACCCTCCAAGCTCACTATGGCCCCGTTTATGGGGCTCGGGTCGTTGCGTAATGTTGTCAAGGGCTCTCATGTTTCCCACTGCGTTGTACTGCGTTGTAATTGTGATGCTAATGAAAAATAGCTCCAGTGGCCCAATGGGCCTGAGTTTTGTTTCACAGAGCCTGCATATGTTGCCCATAGCTCGTGCAAGAAGCCAGATTTTTTTCATGAACCATTTGTGAATAAGCGCATGACTTGTGACCTAGGGTCAAGAAATCGCGGTCATGGTCAGACCCCCCTGTATTCAAACCAGTGTATCTCTCTAATGAATAAGCAGTTTGTAGGTCTGAGTAGCTCAAAAAATCCTTTGATTTATGGGCTTTCAGGAAAGTATATACATGACCATGAAAAAAATTTTTCCTTAGGTGCTATACGCGTTCTAAAAAAAGCTTACAACGCGATATATCGCGTTCTAATTAAAAAAACACGGGTTAAGGTTGTTGCTGATCCTGGAAAAGCATCTTGGAGCAGCTGGATTTTTTTTTCCTTTTTGCTGCTGCCTGGAATGACGCCCTCTTTGGGCTTCCTTCTTTAGTATGAGATGCCTTTCTTTCACTTTTTGCTCTCACGTTGTTGTGAGCTAAATAGTGGGGGGGAGGTGGCATATATCTCACACATGATTACTGCTGATAGTGGATGCATTCCAAGTAGCGGTAATGACCAACTGGTCCAGGATGATATGGCACGCAAACGCGACAGCTGTCGCGTCCGTGATCTATCACGTCCGCAATTCAGATTTTAGCGTAATTCTGACGTCCGCAGCCTTGTGCGGGTTGCTATACCGCGGCCCGGTACTGACGCCGCGGATCTCAATTGTACTCACGCGCCAAGTCCGCTGAATTTGCTGACGGAACTTTTGGGCGGACCTGAATTTCACTGACATTCGTCACAAGGGCAGTTTGCCGAATGCTGGTACGCAGCAAGCCGGCGAGGCACTGAGCAGATGTGCAATTTCAGGATTTCAACGTGGGACACCAGACACAAATGCAAGGAAGCCCCAGGCGGTGCCTGGCATAGCCGATAGATTTGCCCTTGTATATTTGTGTTCGCTTGACAGATAAAGCTTGAAGTTTAGCTTGTCGGAAATTAGACAATGTTATGATTGGCTGACTATGTCTAAAGTGGCGCTAGTGGCGCCAGCCGCCAGGCTTGAGCTTTGAGCAGTATAGAAGGATGAGCAACGAACCATGGTGGTCGTTGTTCGTCCGTTTCTCTCCCTCACAACTGGTTTGTTGTCTTCATGGGGTGAAATAGTTCGAGCAGCCCGGAGCAGCCCCCGTGAGTGGTCAGTGCATGCAGTCAGTTGCCATGAGGATGGACTGACGGATATGACAATGTATTGGTTTTGTTAAGAATGTGTGTAAGACTGAGAACGAGACAAGGGACAGGGCCTTCGGGCACCCTGGTCGTCGTTGGCAAGAATGCCAGTAGGAACTAGGTCGGGAACACACGCGCACTGCCGCCACAAGGGGCCTGCAGTGGCGTCAACCAAGGGACCTCACAGCTGCTCTTATAACTACAACATTACAACTCGACACTCTTTGTAATTCGTCATGTATCTCATTGGAATTGAAATGTCTTTTGGTTGCTTTAACCCTTAATTTGTACTGAGTCCGTTTTCGTGGCGCCAGTTGAACTCGCGCCACTCTAACGGACTGAGTTTGTGGCAGAACCAGGCGCCGCGCCAAAAATAATTCAACGGTCAAACCTGGGGGGATCGAAAGATCTAGATGTAAGCTTTGCCTGGCACTATTCAGACCGTACTTTGGACAACTGGCCAGGGAGATATACTCAATCAAAGCTGGGGGGTACCATGGTCAAACGGGATCCGACGTTGACTGAAAATAATTGACGTCCGCGGCGTATCGCGCGGGTGCAGGCCAATCGAACCTGGTACAGAGCCGCATACCGGCTTATGGAATTTTGAACTCAAATTTCTTATGGTTTCAGTATTTTATCCTTGAGTGTTATAAAGGTTATATCTCTGGCCGTGAGCGTTGGCGATGCTGCGCAAAGGAACTCTATCGATCTAATCGCGGTGCGACTCTCGCTCGACAGGTCAGCGCGGGTGAAGTGCGTTGCTACCTGATCTGACTTCTTGGCAGCACGCACCGCCTCCATATATTCTTGCGCGGTGATAGACTTGCTACGTTATTCTGACATATGCTTTCTTTAGCGATGGACCGGCCAGGAAAGGTTCGCAGGCGATGTCCAGTGGGTGGGAGTGAATGGCTCCCACAGCAGTAATCTGCGCGTGATACGACCTGTAAGACGTATTAACGTACGATTAGCGTTTATACAGGTACAGTTACCAAGTCGTTCCTATCGTTATATAAACTCGTTAGTAGCTAGACATGTAAATCGAATTGGTTAATCATCTCTTCAT